>JBBBDQ010000348.1:950000-1395000 GCA_037127315.1 Ascarosepion bandense
TCGGCTGACATGAGCCATCTTCAGAGAGGTTATTTAGACGGTAATACAATAACATCCACCATCACCGACGATGTTATATTGTGTTGACATAAAACTCCTCTAGACAACGGCAATAGTTACCAAAAATAACAAACGCATTATTAGCGCGAAATGACAACAAAACCATTTATTAAAATGCAATGTGACGTGTTATGTCCGGATGTAAAGGTGATGATTGTTTAGATTTGATGTAAAAAATTCAAATCAATCGACCTCATAGTCTCTAATAACCCTACAAGCACTAAACTAAATTCTCTACAAAAAAACAATGTAGTGTCCCAATTTACATGCCCATTCAGAGATTGTATCTCTAATACTAATAAAAAACCCACCCAGTACATATATTGGTTTTACTACAACCACGCTCTCCCGTAGACTTACATGTTATCTTTCTGATCAGAGTACATTGAAACAACAGTTCTCTGAAAAACATAAACATATAAGTGATATCAGACAGATTTTGGTCAACAATACGGTGATCCTTACTCATACACACAGTAAGAGGAACCTTTAGATATTGGAGGCCATGTAAACAATTAAAACCGCTACTGAACATAAAGTGGGGGTCGTTTTTCAATTGTTATGAAGTAATAAACTGATACTCCATTAATTATACTTAATATAATGATGTAATATAATCTATCTCTTCTCCTTCCAGCTATGAGTTAAATGGCGGGACAAATTGGGTACTATAGCCTTGGCTGGCAACCAGTCTACCGCAGAAAGCAATGGCAACCTACTGCTGGATAATCTTCTACCCAATCAGTCATGTCTCTTTTAAACGTGTATCACGTATAGCACTTAACTGACTATTATTCTTCCTATGTCTGTTTGGATATTATGACTAAGGGATGGCATAAACCATATGACGTTACGTTTACCGTATTTCGGCATTTTTTTTACATTTTTCGTTTTTAAACAAGTATCCTAAACTTATATTGTGTTTTCTTTTCGCTAGGGCCTTTATATATTTAACTTTTTATTGTCAAAAATTACCTTATTACTACAGTTGGTAGATAATATAAATTAGACTGATTTATGTAAGTTGTCAAGAATTCTCTGATGGTAGTTAGATTCATTAATAATATTTGGTATACGGTTTATAATGGACATTAACCAGGACTATATATTAGTGTATTTCGTAACAATACCCTTTTAATACATATTTCTATCAACCAGGCATGCAAGGTACGATGGAAACTCGTATAAAACTCAAGGAAACAACTCTTAATAAATTAAATATGGTGTCAATTTACTGGTTAAACTTGAAAATTAAGGATATGTACAAGAGAAATGTGGTTCTACAGAATGATGCTGAGGATACCATGGAACAAACATGTGAGTATGAATGAGGTTTTAGAGAGGACAGAAACGAAAAGTAAACTAATGCTTAACATCAGAAAAAGACGGTTGAAGTTCATAGGACATGTATCGAGGAAGGGGGATTAGAAGAATCTGATACACACGAGGCGGGCAGAGTGACAGCAAGACGGGAAGGAACGTGTAACATACTTGTTGGACTAGAGCGCGGTTCGAAAGGGGTAACAGGAGAAAGGAATAGGAAGATGTGAAAAGCCATGATCGCTTACATACTGAAGAAACACGGTACATAGAAGATATTTTCAACAAATTTTATGCCGTCTACTAATCAATTAAATACCATTTATTATAGCAGTACAAGAAATGTTTTTTTTTAAATATTTGTTTCACCTTAAGCAAGGCAACACTGCCAATGCGGGCTACATAAGAGGAGAATGAAAGGTTACAGAGGAGGAGAGCGAAGAGAAAGAAGAATCGGTTGGAGAATGGTTAAGAGAAGGTTGGGAATACTGGTGTGAAGAGAGTTGCGTGAGAGTAGAGCGAAAAAGGAGAAGGACAAGATACAGGGTGTGTTGAGGAAAGGATAAAAGAAGGATGGGAATCAAAGAGATAAGAGTTGGCAATTGATGTTGCATTTAAACTCTCGGAGACTGTACCTATAAGGGAAGCAAGTATGCAGAATAAAGTCCGAGAAAAGAAACTGATGGAGTAGAAGTAGAGGGCATATCTGACTGATTTTTGTAAAAGGGTGGGACCTACTTGCTAGTCTTGTAGCTCGAGTAAATTCGTATAGAAGTATCAACATGGAGCCCAGCTCGTAGGATCAGAAGCAGTAAAAGAGACATAGGGAAGCCAGATTTCGTTGGTGAGAAAGTGATTGGAGTCGAGCTGCCAAGTCGATTTCTATTACATTCCAGATTCTCCTTTGGATTTTGTCTCCAACGCCGAGATGAATAGCAGGGGCGCTCAACCAGATGTGGCAGCAGTATTCAATGCACAGGCGGATAATAGATTTGTATATGTGCAAAATGGATTTAGAAGAGAAAAACTGCCTGGCCCGAAACAGTGACCTGACCTTCCTAGCAGTATATCTGGCTGTTGATCCAATGTCGTCGTTCCACTTGAAGTCGACTGAGAAATTTAGGCCAAAGAGGTGCAGTGTATTGCTTTCGGGAATACTAGCGTGATCCATGCTGATAGGGAAGAGATGGAAGAGATTGTCTATGGTGGGAAAGGATAGCAGCTTTGTTTTGGAAGCATTAAGATTTACTTCACTCCACCACAGATTGTGTATATGTATGTGTTTGCATCGGTTAATTTTACGACATTTTATGTTTTAAGTATATATTTTTATACTATCATGCGTCTACCCCCCCCCCCCCAAAAAAAAAAAAAAAACTAATTCTGAATCAGTAACTTATGCGAAGATATCAAAGTAATTTCGTAGAAGTAAAAAAGAGCAAAGAAAGATTACCAACTGAATTTTAAATTCAGCTTTATTGAAAGTTCTTTCTCTTTTGGATAATTTTCTACTTTTTCTAATTAAAGAGGTTAAACTGTTCCTTAAAAGGAGCCATATTTTGGCAAATAGAAATTTAAATCAATACTTGTCTGAAAAAAATCTTGTCTTAGCTGGTGAAAAATATTAGCCGGAATTTTTGAAATCTGTAGAATGGAAAAGAATTTTTGTGTTTTTGGCGTTTGTATTTTTTAAATTCGCTGACATTTCTAAAGAGATTATTCAATCATTATTCCTCAGTAGAGATTGTTAAGTGTTAGATATGGGCTCCAGGTGTCATTTTTCCTTCGTACAGATAGTTCAGTTGCAATGTATTAGATATGGGGTCATTGATTCTATAATCCTCCGTACATATATTTCAGTAGATACGGATACTTCAGTAGGAAAATATAATGTATGATTTTTCCTCTGTTAGATATTTCAATAAAAAATTGTTAGATATGTAGTGAGTGAAAAAAAAAATCTTTTTTACCCAGTCCCGTCAAAACGGAACGAAATTCAGGATCCTATGTGAAAATTTCTTTGAGCCAATGAAAAGCTTGTCTTCATAGAAACTAGCCATTGAGCTGAAAAAAGGAGGAAATAAATTCGTGAGCTATTGTTGAATTGTTTTTGGACCAATAAAACTATGTATTCACAAAAATTATCTTTTGAGTCAATAAGAAGAAAGAAAAGAAAGTAGCAAGCCTTTGCAATTTTTTTTTTAGTAAAATGACAAGAAAATAAATTAACAAGAGAAGTTTGACTGAAATTATGTGAAATATTTCGTTTCTATTCACTGCAGTGAAAAATAACTCGACAGTTATATTATCAGCCGTTAACCAAAGCATGTGGAACTTCGAAGAGTTTCCTTTCAAAAATCTAAGCTAAATATTTAAAACTATCTCCCTTCATCTACGTTTTTAATGTATGCAACCGTGTACCGTGTCTACAGAGAGCAACTTAACTTTTTATTTAAGATTTTTGAAAATATTATTCCCTGTCAGATCCTTTATTCTGTTAAATGAATATTTCCTTTGCATGACATGTCTTTAAAACTACGGACCTTAAAAATGTCTATTTTATATTCCCGAAAGAAGCTACAGGCAATAAATTCTTTATCTTGTTTTGTTAAAAATTACCCATGTGTTTCCTTGTTATATATATATGAAGAGTATGTATATATGTATATATGTATGAGTATGAAAACGCTAAAACCTAAAAAGATAAAAAAGAAATCAGTGGATATGTAAAATTAAACAAAACTCAGGGTAAATATATGTGGGAATATATACATAGGGATATGTAGATTTAAGTTAATGTAAGTAAGTGCGTCGTGGTGCATTGGATATCGGCTCGGAACGAGAAATCGGGGAGCCGAGTTCGAATTCCAACTGAATTCATTGCATTCACTTACGCAAATACCCTTGGGAAAGGTATTAATCCGCCTATTCCTTCCAGTTATGGGTTAAATAACAGGACAGATTGGGTTCTATAGCCTTGGTCGGCAACCAGTCTACCGCAGAAAGCAATGGCAACCTACTGTGGGATAATCTTCTGCCCAGTCAGTCATGTCTCTTTCGAGACATGATCGCCAAAGCGTGTATCACGTATGGCACTCAACTGACTGAAGTAAGTGGGTTGACCTAACGGGGTCAAAGATACAACTAAAGCCAGGGGAATTGGTTTCTCTCAGAGGTCATACCAACTAAGACAGTCAAATAACTTCACACGAATACTACCCAAATTTGGAAATATATCTCTTTCTCCCCTCCACTCCCATTTCTTAATTTCTCTACTTCCCCTCACAAATATTGTCATAATATTTATTTGTAAAATGATGGTTATTATTATTATTTTTATTATGTTCCCTCTTCATTTTAGAAAAAGCTCATTCCGGCAAAAAATTTATGCCAGATGGAGGAATATTGTAAAAGGGTCTGATGAGATGAGTTGTTTAAACTCATTGAAATGAACTGTAGTTTATAACTAATATGACCTCTCTCTCTCTCTCTCTCTATATATATATATATATATATATATATATATATATATATATATAATAAATTACACTTTAGAACATGTACAAATGTTAATTATGTCATTATTTTTTATTCAAGTCACATTTGTTTTACATTTTAGTTGTTATTGTTGTTGAAACGACTCAGCTAATTTTCTTTTTAAATTTGGCACAGTTCTTTGGATGTTATTTTTTTAATTTTTTAATCATGTTATCCAAAGCAAGATTGAATCATCGCTCGTGTGCAGGGGGGTTAGAAAGGGACAAAATACTGAGTTCAAGGGTTATTAAAGAAAGGATAAAAAAAATGAACGGGATTCAAGAAGTAGATGGAAACGGACATTGCATTTAAATTTTTGGAGATTTTAGCTATCACGGATGCAAGTAAACGGAAGGGAGTTCCACATGCTGAAAATGCGAGAAAGATACTGTTGGAGTAGAGTTAGGGGTTATATTTAATTATTTCAACGGCAAAACGGTGGGACCTAGATGCCAATCTAGAGGCGCGTTTAAATTCATGTTCCGGGCACTAGGTAAAAACAGCTCATTAAACAGTTGCCATAAATATTTGTAGAAAAGACAGAGGGAAGCTACGTCACGTCGTGATAAAAGTGACTGAAGTCGAGATGCTAAGTCAGGACCGATTGCATTGCAGAACATTTTTTGCATTGTGACGAGAACCTTAAGATGGATAGCAGGAGCAGCAGACTATATATACTGAATGCACGAAAGAATAGTACATGTATAAATGTGCAAAATGGATTCTAAGGAGAAAATGCTTTTGACGCGGCAGAGTGAACCAACATTCTTTGCAGTAGATGCAGCTGTTGATTCGTTGTAGTCGCTCCATGTATATATTGAAAGCATTATCATTTGTATGTGCGTTGTGATGCAGTGGAGATCGGCTCGGAACGACAAAGCGGGGAGCTGAGTTCGAATTCTAGTTGAATTCGTTGCATTCACTTACGCGCAAATACCCTCGGGAAAGGAATTAATCCGTCTCTTCTCTCCAGTTATCGGTTAAATAATAGGAAAGTCTGGGTTCTATAGCCTTGGCTAGTAATCAGTCTACCGCAGAAAGCAATGGCAATCTACTGCGGGATAATCTTCTGCCAAGTCAGTCATGTCTCTTTCGAGACATGATCGCCCAAGCGTGTAACACGTATGGCACTTAAGTGACTGACTGATCATTTGTATAAATTATTCTTTTGTATATACTTAAATTAATTATTTAACTCATTCTTATTCTCCCTCTCTCGAATATCTTTTCCTGTGAGAATGGGTTTCATTAGCAATAACAACCTTTTTTTTAAGCAGTCACATTGCCTGTCGTCTCTGGTTTCTCGTTGTGTCAGTGATTCTTCAGGCCCTAACACACCGCGTCATAGACTGAATGAACGGCGGGTACTTTTCACTGGGTTAGACGAGAGAGAGAGAGAGAGAGAGAGAGAGAGAGAGAGAGAGATTTCAACAGGATGATCATGCGATTTATCATTACCGTGTGGTGGCTTGTTCCAAGATCGTAGAGACGTCTTCACATTTCTATTGTTATAGCCACACTGACTGCCTTTCCACGGTTTTTGATCTTATATTAAAATATAATTAAAAAAATCCACTATTGTCAGTAATCCGCATCCATGGGGTTTCAACCTGCCCTCTTCAGTTCAGGTCATTAAACTTCCGACCAGTAAGATTGTATTTACCATTTTGGACTAGACTACGCATACCGTAGCACAACTGAGGTCACCGTTGCAATATGAAATTGAATGAGAAACGTAGTTTCTTTTTTTTACATATTTTATACAGAAGATGCAGCTCCTCTCTTTCCAAATGCACATGTATGCACATACACCCTTCCACGGTGTTGCTCAGTGAGACACCCACTGACTGAGTTTCTGTATTGTGTAATTGTTGTATTCACAAATATTTACATTAACATTTACGTTCAGACTAATGTCCTCACCATTATTACTATGACCACAACGTTTCTGTCACTGGGTCGTCCGGTCTTTTCAGATTTCTGTCGACATGTATAACCTTCAGGGAATTTGGAAGTAAAAACACTTTATTTAAATTAACGAGGGAACTCAGCACTTGCTTTCTTTTTTGGAAAAAAAAAGAGCAAATTCAGAGGTTATTGCCCGCCATGTCTGCATTAAGTTTATATCTGCACTACCCAGTCCAGGAATTAAAAACACAACTACTATGTCTCCAAATTCTCGATCTTATATTTTAGGTTGTTGTTCTGATTAAATGAAGTCTTTAGTTACAAATTCCTTACCCGTATTGGGATGTATCTGACAAAGTTTGAAGTGTAAAAGGATCGAAACGCCGCGTTATCAACAAAGATTTAACCTAATGATAACACATCATCTTAAAAATTTAGATGTCTAGCTGAAGATGCCTGTCTAAAAGATTAGCTTGCTAATCCCCGTTGCAGACGCTTGCTCAGTCACACTTGTCTTTCTTTAACACACACAAGAACCACCTGTGCTTTATACGGCTACAATGGTGAGCGGACCTTAGCTAAAGTTTCTGGGTGAGAGCGCAATATTCAGCGTGAACCGTATTTCACGATGACTTCTACCTTCAAGCTAGCAGAAGTCAAAGGGAGCGTCTACCCAATTTACTTTGGTCCACCTGTGGTATTATTTTCAGGCTTATTCGCTTGCTGCAGACCGATAAAAGTTACCTTCCTGAAAAATTCGCCACGGGAAGATTCGAACCCAGGCTTCATGGTCAGAAAGCAAGCGTTCTAACCACAACTCCACGGCACACTCCCTTAAAGAAATGTAGATAATATACATTAAATACAGATTATAAATTTGCCGGCAGGAAATATTCTAATGAATCAAAACGTTCAAAATGCCGAATACTTAAAAATCTTGCACGCGTGTGCGGCAATGAAATTGGAAAGCACGAGAGACATAGACATGTGGAATCCGGAAACTAATATTTCAGAGATTGTCCTGAAGGGACAGGGCACACAGAAGAAGAAGAACTGAGGATCTTCGATTGACACCAAACATTAGTTCTTGCAGCTAAAGTCACAAGATCGGAAGCCATTTTGTGCTCAAGTTGCATATGACATCGCTAACAATGACAGATTTCATTAAAAAGTCATAAATAGAGACGGGCGTTGTATCTCTGGTCATAATATCGGAACAAAGGTCAAGGTCTTGAAATCCCAGAAATCGCGTTGACAAAGTAAAGAAACCTTACCAGATTTAGTACCCACAGTTTTCATTGGTTTCATTCATGAGAAGAATTCATAAAAGACATAGAAACAAAATCAGGCTTTCAATTAATTTGGGCGAAAAAACAGATTTCTTTTAATATAAAATCAAAACAGTAGGTGTGCTCTCATTGAAAATGGAAGTGATTGCGTTTTTGATGAATGATATTTAAATAAATTTAACTTACCTTTCTTTTTCATATTGTCTTTGGTACAGCTTAATTATTTTCCAAACAACGTATTATAATAAAGAAAATATCACAGAGATACATTAAAGCATTATCTATATTCTTGGGATATATTAATGCCTACATATATAGGATGTGCATTGTGATGCAGGGGATAGCGACTCGGAACGTTGCATTCACTTACATGCAAATATCCTTGGGAAATCCGTCTCTTCCCTCTCCATACCTACAGGTTAAATAGTAGAGCAGATTGCGTTCTTTATCCTTTGTTGGCAACCCGTCTACTACAGAAAGTAATGGCAACCTACTGCGAGAAAACTTTCTGTCTGGTAAGTCAAGTCTCTTTTGACACATGATCGCCCAAGCGTGTATCACGCATGATACTGAATTGACTGACTGGCGCATAGGGATTTACAATACATGTGTGGATCGAATGGATGCACTGACTCTGATCTGAAATTCTAGCTTACATAGTGTTGTTGCTTTATGACTGTGGTTTTGTATATATAAATCTAATTCCAATTTTAGGCAAAAATGCTATTTGTTTTTCTGAAAAAGAACAGCATGAATAGCAGGGAGATGTGTTTTGAAGCGGGCGAAGATCAAAAGAATGGTAGAAATGAAGATCGCCGGACTTCATAGATCTCCGAAAAGTCAGTAGTGAATCGAATCGTATGTAGACTGAAGACTGGGTCCGACCAGAACGACCATTCAAGGAGATGTAGTCAATATCCGGCCCTCGGTTTTTCAGTGAAGAATAAGGACGACAAGGGCAGCCACTTTTGTAGTGTGTGACGCACATCTCTTTTACAGGAAATTTGATGTTGGCTCTTTAAGTAGTTAATAATCTAATGGGAAAAGAAAAAGAAATGTTCAGAAAGACCGTCTTTGAGCAGAATTAGTTTCTGGAAGAGAAAGCAATTCTTGTATAGCTTTTAACTGAACTTCTTTCCCAAATAATGACGCATAAGGTGTGGTTAATATGGCATTACAATAGACTAGTTAGCTATATACATAAGCATCATCAGACACGGAAAGGCAGAGAAACAAACAGATATAAACAGACTGAGGTAAGGCATTCGATTTATAGGTAGATATGAAGAGACAGACAGATAGATAGATAGATAGATAGATAGATAGATAGATAGATAGATAGATTTGAAGAGACTGATAGATTGATAGATAGATAGATACACATGAAGAGACAGACAGATAGATAGATAGATAGATAGATAGATAGATAGATAGATAGATAGATAGATCTGAAGAGACTGATAAATTGATAGCTAGATACATAAGAAGAGACAGACAGACAGACAGACATACAGACAGACAGACAGACAGACAAATATATAGATAGATAGATAGATCTGAAGAGGCTGATAAATTGATAGCTAGATACATATGAAGAGATAGATAGATAGATAGATAGATAGATAGATAGATCTGAAGAGACTGATAAATTGATAGCTAGATACATATGAAGAGATAGATAGATAGATAGATAGATAGATAGATAGATAGATAGATAGATAGATATGAAAATATTGAGCGTTAGATTCAGCTGAAAAGACTTTCTGAAAGCTAGATATAAACGTAATGCAAGTCAATTTATCAATGGAAAGATACAAAGAGAAACATACATATAGATATATAGACAAAGATATATATATATAAACTGACATAAATAAATAGATAGAAAGAAATATATCTACATTAATACATAGATAGATATAAATTACCCAAAATAAATCGTTTTGACCATTTATTTTTCATTTCAATTTATTACCAGATGAGAAACAAACGTAGCTCCGAAACGCAAAAATGTTTGTATAGTGATACTATGCTTTTATAAATCATTGTAACAACCATTACAGTATAAAGCTCTATGTTGAATCAAGCACTCTTTATAAAAGTAAATGCATGAACAGTGGGTTTAAAACCTACACGTTCCATAACTTTCTTACAATATATATATATATATATATATATATATATATATATATATATAAATTTGTGTATGTATATATACATGGGTGTATTACTATGTATATGTTTTTTCTCACTAATGTTTGTGAATATTTCTCCATATGTGAATGTTTGTAAGTTTATTCATGTATGCGTTCTTTTTCTCTCCTCCGTCTAAAATATGAATAATTTTCTAAATGTACAAAATTGTTAAAATATATATCTATATAGTTTTTTTTTTCCTTTTTTTTTTTAGCAACAAAAATATAGTAGATATAATAGTTAATTAATAATGCTGATCTTAATTTTATAAAATTTTAATACCAATGCCCACCAAGATTAATTTTAAGTCTTCCCACATATTCTCCAAAGTAAAAGTTGCTTTACTCTGATTGGTCCACATTGTACATACAATAATGCCTCCCTGATGAAAGAGGTCTTGCTTGTTCTTAACCTTTTAAAGCCATTCATTTCGAAATAACAACATCACTTGAAAAGACACAAAAAGTGTCGAAACAAAATAGCTACTTTTGTAGTGATATTATAACATATCCATGTTATAATTTATTAATAAATATTATTATTATTATATATATATATATATATATATATATATATATATAATGCCTACTAGATCGATATCAACAGACAAAGTTAGGTCGATAGATAGACATTGAGTGAAGGCGATATAAACAAACTTATCGATAGTCAAGAAATCGAGAAGTGCAATGATAAAGGGAGTTGTGTATCGATAGACAGATGTGTGCAGTTCGACATTAGTCAATAGGTCGATATGGTTATGAATATACTGATGAATATGTAAAGAATGATAAATGCGAAGAGGCTGAGGTTTATAAGAGAAACAGATACAAATGCATTGAGACATAAATCCGAATAAATAAACTGTTAGCGAAGCCTTGATACTTACGAGGTGTCGGGGTTGTAGGGAGATCACTGTGAGTCTTGTACAATTTCGATCTATAGGATTAATGGAACATTGTTTGGTTAAATGCGAGGACGAAGATGTAAGGAATTTATGGCAAATTGTGGCGGCAAATAATTTCTTCCACTTAGTTTACTAATCTTATACCTTATTTATTGTTTTAAAACTGAGGTATTTCATGTCATTTTTATTTTAATTTTATTAACTTTTATATCTACTTGTATAATTGTATTTTAGTTAATTTTATTTAATTTTCATGTATTTTACTTTAACTTAAATTTCATTTATTAATTTTTCTGAATATATTTCTCGTTTTTTAAATTTCGAACATTTTGTTAGGTGTTTATTATTTTGACTGGTGATTTGTAGTGTGTGACGCACATCTCTTTTGGCTCTTTAAGTAGTTAATAATCTAATGGGAAAAGAAAAAGAAATGTTCAGAAAGACCGTCTTTGAGCAGAATTAGTTTCTGGAAGAGAAAGCAATTCTTGTATAGCTTTTAACTGAACTTCTTTCCCAAATAATGACGCATAAGGTGTGGTTAATATGGCATTACAATAGACTAGTTAGCTATATACATAAGCATCATCAGACACGGAAAGGCAGAGAAACAAACAGATATAAACAGACTGAGGTAAGGCATTCGATTTATAGGTAGATATGAAGAGACAGACAGATAGATAGATAGATAGATAGATAGATAGATTTGAAGAGACTGATAGATTGATAGATAGATACACATGAAGAGACAGACAGACAGACAGACAGACAGACAGACAGACAGATAGATAGATAGATAGATAAGAAGAGACAGACAGACAGACAGACAGACAGACAGACAAATATATAGATAGATAGATAGATCTGAAGAGGCTGATAAATTGATAGCTAGATACATATGAAGAGATAGATAGATAGATAGATAGATAGATAGATAGATAGATAGATAGATAGATAGATAGATAGATATGCAGCGTAGTAAGAATTCCATTTCAAGTCTGTTTTAGGGAATGAGCTCTGATCATTTTCTTATGAATTTAACTTATTCCAGAAAAGTAATAATTGCTAATTTCACCTTGATAGATGTTTTAATTTTATAGAACTTTGTGGTAAATTAATACTTTTTAAAAATTTTCAATATACTGTTTATTGTATTTCGGTTTGTGCTTTTGGAATTCTCTATTTGTTTAAAGGTATTATGCTATGTGCATTTTCCTTGTGTTTAATTATGTTTATTTATTTTGTTTTTTGGTAGTATTTGTTACAATAGACTTTCTGTTATTACGATATGCATTTTTGCTGAGTTTTATTTGGAACTTACTGTAGCTTGGTATATGATATTGGATTATAAGTAGTAACTTGATAAACATTCACGCTTTTTTCAACGACTGATGGCGTTTGCGGTTCATTGGTGAAATTTCTATTGCGTAGCTATAGCCGAAGTTTGAGTTTATCTTATGAATATTTTACGCAGTTTAATTGATCGGCATATATTTGATGCATCCCAATATAATTATATATAAAATGAAATACGAATCTGGAAAACTAATGGATAAAACTGAAATTTAATTTATAACTGTTGACAAAGTCTCGTTAAAGGTGTAACTATGATGAACAAACTAATATTGGAAGTGAAAACAAAAATTCTAGGAGTCAAGTATGGCTTTAAAATTGAAAGAAACAAAATATTTCTTTAGAAGGGAAACATCAGAAAAGATATGACTAAATTTCGCACAGAACATATTCGATGTTTTTCTAAATAACGAAATTAACTTCAAGAGTATGAATAGAAAATTGATACCTGTAATAATGGAAGCGGCAAAGAATAAAAACGAAACAAACAGAAATGTTAATAACAAAAGGAGATAATTCAATGTTAACAACAACTGATGACAAAGTAGAAAATATAGACCCCCCCCCCAAAAAAAAAATAATACTTATAAAAAGAATCATCCAGAATTCAATAAATAATCCAACAAGTATAAGGACAGACGATAAACGAATAAACTTTAATATACCGTAATTATTGAATCCTAATTCTAACATAAACAGTCCAGCCCCTTTACTCATGAAGTAGTTAAAAAAAAAACAACCACCTGCTGTTAATTTTTTTCTCTATTTAAGTATTGTGTGATCCCACTATGTACCTTACTCAGTCAAAATAATTTTCTTTAAATTTTAATTAATTAAAAAATTTCATTTATAACTTATACTCCAACATAATTTAAAAAAATAAAAATTATTTTATTAAAATAAATGACTCACATAATACTTCATTGTTGTTATTATTACAATATACCTAATTATACCATAATTATTTAATCCTAATTCTTACTTAAACATTCCAGCCCCTTTACTCATGAGATAGTATTAAAAAAAAATATTGTTTAAAAAAAAAACACCCTAAAATTCAACCTCCTGTTAAAAATTATTATTTACCAATTTAAAAAATCTACGATCCCACTATGTATCTTATTCAGACAAAAATAAAGTGACATGCCTAGACACCAAGACATCCTGCTTCCTTTCAGGACCCAAATTTTAAAACTCTATGGTTACATAATTCCCATTTTTGATTGAACAATATTGACACATTTAAAGCATTTCCTCCAACACCCCTCCATAATTTTCTAAATTTATCTTATGTTTTTAAGATAAATCATTTTCACTATTTATTTTAACGTATCATCCGAAGAAGAACATTATTGTTCTGAAACTTGAAAATCATTGTGCAGTGGTATTAAGCTTTTATAAACCATTGTAATAGCAAAATAACAATATATATATATATATACAGAGTGTCTATAAAGTTCGTGTGAACTTTTAAAAAAATTATAACTTTATTTGTATTTGAAATAGAAATAATTTGTAAAAAAGATTAGAAAGAAATAAATCAATATTTTTTATGGTTTTATTGAAATTTTATTTAAGTTTCCACATGTCCTCCATCATTAGCAATACAAATGGAAATGCGATTTTACGGTTCATATTTTTTACCTTTACTTAAACTAGGTACATTAAACTTTACAACATTTTTTACAGATTCAGTAAGTTAAGTGCCATACGTGATACACGCTTGGGCGATCATGTCTCGAAAGAGACTTGACTGACTGGGCATAAGATTATCCAGCAGTAGGTTGCCATTGCTTTCTGTGGTAGACTGGTTGCCAACCAAGGCTATAGAATCCAATCTGTCCTGTTATTTGACCCGTAACTGGAAGGAAGAGACGGATTAATACCTTTCCCAAGGGTATTTGCGCGTATATGATTGCAACGAATTCAACTGGAATTCGAACTCGGCTCACCGATTTCTCGTTCCGAGTCGATATCCATTGGACCACAACGCACATCCAGCCAGCTTTCCCTGACCATCCGTTTAGGTGAAACCTAGGTAGGTTCGTCTGGCTCATTAGGTGTTATCTATTTATTTCACTCTACCTCTGTATTGAGAGCTTTTTGTTAGATGATTTCTCGTATTGTTTTTTTTTCTTTGGGCTTCGTGCTGATCTCGGTCCGAACACCTTTGACTGGCGTTCATGTACTAAGCTCTTTCTATTTTTAAAACCATTTTTTCCTTCCGTCGAGAGTTTTCGAGGAAGGTTTTCGACACGAGTATAACTATAATCTCGTTTATATATATATATATATATATATATATATATATATATATATATATATATAGTATTAAATTGCAATAATGTTTAGTGCCAATGTTTTTTCTTCAGTGGTTTCATTAATATGTATTTTCGCAAGCAGATTTTTCATTGTAGTAATCGAAAAATGACACGTAAAACTCACAAACACAAATATACACAAAAACCAAACCATGGCCTAGAAAAAATAAACCATCAGGCGTCCGAACATGCCAACACATTATAAAAAAGGACGAAACAATAAAAGAGGTCAATACAAAAAATGGGTAATCAAAATTAAATTTTAAGCAATTAAGCAAACACCCACTCACGCGTAAAACAATGCGCAAAATAAACAAACAATTAAATACATAAATCAGACACGTGCACAATATAAATAAAAAGGAAAAATAAACCAAAAATCAACTAATTAGAAACAACACTACTTCCACAAATATCGCACAATGATCTATATAAAAAAGATAAAAAGGTACCTGACGTCAAATTAGCCCTGACGAGTGAGATGACATTATAACGGTGTTTCACGAAACTTCAAAGTCCTCAGTTAAAATGACAAATTCTTGTCCTTATATATATATATATATATATATATATATATATATAATTCCAGGTGAAGAGGACTTAAGGTTTTTTATTTTGAGTGCTCTGGCATTTATTTTATTATGAACAGTTCTCAATATAATGAGTATTATAGAGTTTAATATAATTATATAATTATGAATTAAGTGTACATTGCGACACGGAAATATCTATATGTTTCGAGATAGATCGTCATCATCAGGCAATGTTACTGTTGGTTGTTCAGATGATTTACATTTAAATGACAAAAACCTTTGGTTTGCTGTGTATGTATGTGGGAAGATATAAAATTTACATGTGTCTTTCTTTTAGCTAATGAGAGTGGAGATTTATTTTGGGATTTGGCCCCAAAGAATACATACTAACCAACTTTTTCTCTATTTTTCTTTTTTCCTCCCTCATCCTACCCTTCTCCCCTGTTTCTTTTCCCTCCGTAACCGTCAAGATGTTAACCTGCCTTTAAACTGATCTTATCATTTTCCCTTTTTTCCCTTCAGTTTTATTCTCATTCGGCACCAATTCTATATTTTTTCACTTACTTATTATTTTTAGTCTATTTATTTATTTGTTGTAAAGTTTTTCTTTTATAAAAGGAAATATTTTTTTATAAAATATAATTTTTTGGTCTATATATTTATTTGTTGTAAATTTTTTTTTATAAAAAGAAAGATTTATGTTAAAAAATAATTTTATGTTCCAATTTATTTTTATATAGTTCGTTGGTAATTATTTTTCTCAAGCACTTGTTGGTTATATGCATGTTATTTAATTTAGATTTTATCCATTTTCTAATGTGAATAATTTGAAATACCTACATATGACATTTATTTCGTTGCTTTTATTTAATGGATTTTTATTCTTAAGGGATTTAATAATAAATAGTTTTACGTATAAACATGATGAACATGGATCATTTGAAGACTTACATGTTTTAGCTTCTTTTAGAATTTTCCACTTTATTGTAGATGTTGTTTTTTGTTTCATTTAGATACCAATGATATTTTGATAGGGATGTTCTATTTTGTGTTTGTTATTATTAAATGAAGAGGTGTGCTGGTAAATTCGCTGATAAAAAAAAAAAAGAAAAAAGAGAAAAAGTTGGTTAGTATGTATTCTTTGGGGCCAAATGCTGAAATGAATCTCCACTCTGATTAGCCAAATGAAACACACATGTAAATTTTTATATCTTATTTTTGTCATTTAAATGTAAATCATCTGCACAACCAACATCAACATTGCTGATGATGAGAATCTATTTCGAAACATAAAAATTTCCGTGTCGCAATGTACAATTAATTCATACCTATATATATATATATATATATATATATATATAGCACCTAATAAGAAAGAAGAACCTACCTAGGTTTCACCTAAACACATCATTGGGGAAAGCTGGCCAGGTAGGGTAGTCTGGTTTATTAGGTGCTATTTATTTAGTTTGCTCTACCTTTGTATTGAGCGCTTTTTGTTAGATGATTACATGTGTCGGGTTTTTTCTTTGAGCTTCGTGCTGATCTCGGTCAGAACACTTTTGACTGACTTTCATGCTCTAAGCTTTTTATTTTTTACAACCATTTTTCCTTCCTTCGATATGTTTTTAGGAAGGTTTTCGAGACGATTATAACTATAATCTCATGTATATATATATATATATATATATATATATATATATATTCAGAAGTTATAACATGGATATGTTATAATATCACTACAAAAGTAGCTATTTTGTTCCGACATTACTTGTGTCTTATCAAGTGATCTTGATAAGTAGTGTCGAAACAAAATAGCTACTTTTGTAGTGATATCATAACATATTCCTGATATAATTTCTGAATAAATATTATTAGCTCTAATTTGTATTGAGCACTTTTGTAAGAGTAGTTTTTCTTTGGATACGGAATATTATTCCATCCATACCTATCTTATATATATATATATATATATATATATATATATATATATATATATATATAAGTGTTGATCTGCAAATCTGAAGAACCGCAGTTACCTGATTCTTTTAGTTGAAGATTTCCGTGTAAACTTATCTGTCTATTTTATAATTATTATAATTATTGATTGCTGAATTACAAGCATTGATAATGGGCTGGATGCAGTTGAAAATTGAAAAAATTAATGCAAAAGAAATAGCCTTTTATTATTCATGCTTTAGTAAAGGAATTATTTTCTACTTAATAAGTAGCCCTGAGTAAGACGATAATCTTCAACTGGCAGCAATCCCTCTGGTCTAGAGATTCGAGGTTGAAGTCTATGGAACCGCCTTTTAATGACTTTTTCCCACCTCCATACAATCTCGAGGTGGTAGCACCTCTTAGGTTTCCAGATATGGGCAAATAGTAAAATAAAAAATAAATAATATTCACAGTACAAACTTTTAAAATCACTAATTGTTTTCAGTTATTTAAAAAATTCAATTTTTAACTGTTTCCTCCTCATCCGGACACAAATTCCAATGGTGGATTTTAAGCACTAAATAAAGTGCAGATTTACAATGCCGGCATCGTCCTGATTTCAACAAAGATATAATATGTCAATGTAAAACAAGTGTGGCCCAAAGTCGAGGGGTTTCAGACATACGGACGGAATTTGCTGGTTTCCTTATATATAACTGAAGTAAAATAAATGTGTTAATTCCTCTATTTCCCTAACATTTTTTGTCTACACCTTGATGTCCATCTGAAGCCTATGTCATACAATGAGTTTTATTTCATTCTCAACCTGTTAATTTCAATCATCTTATTAAGCCAATAAAAAGAAAAGTAAAAAAAGATTTTACGAAAAAGATTTTAGAAATTTCAAGTGACTGTTAACTGTTTGGTCAATCGATTTTGGACGTTTCCTGTCTAGAAACGGTTAATTTCACCATTGCAATTACCAATTAAGTGGATATATAATTATGCTTAAGTGAATTGACGGCAGGAGTGTCTGATAAGCAGCAGAATTAATTATTTAAGAGATGAGGACTCTTTTCAGAAATCTGTTCATCTATACCGAGTTTAACACAGGGATACAATTGTGATGTCGAACTTATAATTGCGTGTCTACCCTACCTAGCCATTGGTCTAAGGTTGATAATTTTTCAAACGACACTTTTGTAACCCGTGTACTTTCAGAACACAAATAGTTGTGACGTGGCTCGATCACGTGACGGGCTTCAAATATATATATATATATATATATATATATAAAGAGTGAGTCGGTTGAACTGAGGGAGTTAGTAGTGTGAGCTGAGGGGTACTGTTAACCTGCGTGTTACTTGCTAACCCAACCACCCTTATTTGTTACGATCTACTACGGACTATTATATTTTATCTACCAAGTAAGATATTATTTAATTAACTGTGTATTGTTACCACCTCGACGATACAACATAAATGATTATGGTCCTCCACATCTTCCTGTCCCTTGCTACTCTTAATATAATTTGTTCTATTATTACTTCAAACCCTGCTCTACTATCCATTTCTATAAGCCCATCAGTATGTCCCCGTCTCTCTTTCTCTCTATCCTCCCTGTGAGTATCAGATGCTCCAAGCCGTTCTTCCTCATTAGTCCCAAAAACTTCATCTCTCTCTTAAATTTAAGTTTTCTTTTCGTTTTCATCCTCCCCAAAAACTCGTCGTTGTTCACATGTTCGGTCTATAGTAGCTTTGTCATCCTTCTGTAGAAACACATTTCTGTTGCTTCGAGTCTTTTCTTCATTTTTGAGGAAAATTGTCCAGCATTTGCTGCCATATAGAAAGACAGATATCGCAGAAAAGTTCAGCACTTCTTTCTTGTCTCTCAATACGTTAATCAGTGTTTGGATTTTTGTGGATTCCGGGTGAGGAACCACACAAAATAATGAACAGATATTTGAGATAGAAAAATAGGTTATATTAAACGTAAAGATACAAGTAGAACGCAGGTTAGTAATCCAGGAATACGATTAGTAAGGAATATATATATATATATATATATATATATATATATATATATATATATATATATATACAAGTCTTTGAAGTGAAGCCGTGCTGGAATTAGTATATCCGTGTAATACTATTCTGGCTGAGTAGAACTCAGAGCTACTATGACTATTGACGCGATATTCTCTGTGTAACTTCGGTATCTCTCGGTAACTTACGGACTTCTTACAGTGCTCTCCTAATGGATTTGACGTATCTCACTATGACCGGTGTATATGCATACTCAAGTCGAGTCAATTATCATAGAAAAAGAGGAGATCCCACAACAGGAATGTATCCTTGGACATGCCAATACGCCTTCGGATCTCAGTGTTGCATTTTCCGTACTCTGTTAAAACACTTCCCAGGTTTTTAAATTTTTGTACATGTTTGATTTTAGTATCCCTGGTCTGTAGTTGGCATTTTAGACTCCTCTTTTCGCTGATGACATACTCAAAATAAAGAAATGTTGTTATTTATCAACATTTATCTGCAAAACTAGAAATAATATAGAAAGTCAAAAAAGAAAAAAGGAAAAAGAAAAAGATATAATAACAGGTGTTTTGTATATTATTCTTATCCACTGGGGACCATCTCAGTTGGTCAGTATCTATGAGAATCAAGTGAGGAATATTGTTAGATTTAGTATCGATTCATGGCGAAAGGGTGAGCCAAAGAAAATTACCAAAAAGGCGGGAAATGTATACACACCAAACTAGGATTCGTGACAAACAGTCCTGATAAGCCAGGCGCGGTAATAGCCATCAACGTTGCTCCTCTGGCCGTTTTGAAGATTAGATAAAAGAAATCGATATTTTATTGGCACCTCAGCAGGTTGCGTTCGAGCTGAAACCGATTTGGTGTGTTTGCCTAAGAAATCAATGGTGAGACAAATGATACCACATTATAATGGCATTATTATATATATATATATATATATATATATATATATATATATATATATATACAAGTGAATAAAGAACAAAGAAAATATTAACAACGTTCAAATAATTAATTTAAAATAGTGCTCAATATAATACTATGAATATTTACTAAAAGTTATAGCTTAGAACATGTACAAATTATAATTTACTACAAAAGTGTACATTTTGTTCTGACATCGAATAAAACAATGTCTCATCAGGTACTTAATAATGATGTAAATAAACATTTATTGCCATCATTATTAATTAACCCCTGAATGAAAATTAAACATTTAAACATTTCGGGCGTTAACTCATTTAATCGAAACTTTTCACAATATCTATTCACTGGCGAAAGTTTTGTGGTCCTCAAAATCTTTTTTGGATGATTTAGACTTTGCCAACGAGTATTAAACAATGAACTTTGTTCCCTAAATATTTTCGTTAATATTTGAATAGATTCTCGGAACGTTATATCACCAGGGTGCCTCGGAAAAATAAACTTTGCAGATTTTTTGTGTTCAGTCGCCCCAAATTTGTTTAGTAAAAGTCTTATTTTTTTCTCGTCGGACCACTTTTCAGACCTTTTTTCGAAAATATCCTCGTACCTTCGGAACTATGCCTTGAATATCACATCTTCAGGTTTGTAAATAAATTCGCCGACTGAATTAGTTACTGCCTCAAGCGAGAATGTATTAGAATTTGCTGAATCATTTTCTTTCTTTGTAAAACATTCCAGCAGTTTCACAAATCTTTTCTCTTGTCGTTAAATGCTATCTTAAAGACTTGTGGTGATACCGACGGAGCAAAAGCGAGCTGACCGGAAATTTGCTCTATAACAACCAGAAAGCGAATGAATAAAAATCATCTCCGCGCAGGTGGATTCACGCAGGTGTTCCGGTGGAAAAATAAAAATTAATCAAATATCAAATTTCCATTTCGCGAGCCTACGCGAATTTTATTTACCAGCCAATGTGAAACCCGGAATTAAATACAAGCGTGAAATTGAAAACGAGCTTCTGATCCAAAAAGCGGATATAAAAAGCGGAGACAAAAAGCATCATCAGACAGAAGGACTCACAGGATACAGTTACCATTGCCTCCCCTTGACTTAAGTTGAGCAGCTACTATGCTGACCTCTTTCCTTCTCCCTGTCTCAAAAGTACTAACTGACCTCAGGGTGACCTCTTCAAAGACATTCCACACAAACCAACTTACTGACTTACTGACCTTAGAAGTGGCAACTTCAAAATGAACATTCATCACTTTTCTAAGCCTTTTATCTTTTTTAGCATTATATTTTCCATGAACATTCTAACCTCCGTTGGAACTTTATTTCAAGTATTACTTTAATTGTAAAATATTAATTGATATGTGTATATATAAATGTTATTTTATACTCAAATTGCCTTTCTTGATTTTATAATCATTTTATGAATTATAGAGGGCTATCTTCCACAAGGCCAAATTCCGTTAACCTTCAACGGTATACAATTACCCTTCACTAGAACGGAATCCTACTACAACTAGAAAAAGAATAAATAAGATAAGATAACCGCTATAGACTTTTCAAATTCTCTAGCCATTGTTTTTCTAGCTTTTCCTGTTCTAGTTTGTGAAGTTTTAAATCTTCTTGACGTTGTATTTTTTGTTGTTTAATAACTTTTGAAGTCCTTCATTTTATATATTTTTATTCTCGCTTTTTAACCCTTGAACTACGCTTTGTTGGTAGATCGCTATGAATTCGAATCCTTTGTCGCCAAATGTTGTATCGTGGAATGAAGAGATACACCTAGAAATGTAGCTAAACTACTTTATTAACAGAGTGGTACAAACAAGATGGATATACAACATTTACAGTCTCTCGCAGTAGTAGGTGTAATTTCCCGATGTCCGTGATAATGACAAAAAGCCCCAGGCTAATCGCACATTGCATTTTATACATCAGGGCGACTGGATGTCACATGGTACGAGCCACAACACAACAAAACATATCCAGAGTCAGCTTGGTTAATTTGAATAAGACTCATACACTTCTAACGAGTATTGAATAAAGGTCTTTTTTCGCTAAATTTTTAATCAGAGTTTTTTCCGTTTAAATACTTAATTTGCAGCATAAACTGATGTTTGAATTCATGATCATTTTCACTTAAAATCAAGCATGTTGCTGACAAAGATCATGGCATGATTTGAAGGATTCAAAGTTTTAGATTTAGTTTTCAGCAAGAAATCTAGTTGCCGGAGGCACTGACATTTGGTGAGTCATTTCTAAAAATCCTTACTACAGTAAGAGAGCTTTGCGTCCGTCCGAAGCCCTCAGTAAGGCGGAGATAATTAGGAATTGGTGATGTTAGGTTTCAGTCGAGAGGATCCCCATCATGATATGTCAGCCTGTGCTCACACTAACAACCATATACTTATTTCTCCTTCACCGTTTCAGGCATCCTCTCACGATTGATGACATTTCAAGAGACACACACACACACCAATAAATGAATAAGCAGCAATTAGAAATAGAACAAATGACAAAGGTTCAGTTAAGTGCCATACGTGATACACGCTTGGGCGATCATGTCTCGAAAGAGACATGTGAACTGGGCAGAAGATTATCCCGCAGTAGGTTGCCATTGCTTTCTGCGGTAGACTGGTTGCCGACCAAGGCTATAAAACCCAATCGGTCCTGCTATTTAACCCATAACTGGAAGGAAGAGACGGATTAATACCTTTCCCAAGAGTATTTGCGCATAAGTGAATAGAATGGATTCAACTGGAATTCGAACCATGTTTAAAATAAGCTAATATCGGAATTAGACCTTAATGGAGGGTGTGGGCTGATTTGTTTTTCAACATGCATACAAAGTCTGGAGGTGGGACCAGTTATATAATATAAGTAATAATTATTTTTGCAATAACTATTATTACAAATATAAATTAACATTTGTGTAATTAATTGTAAAATTCATAATATTGTTACTTCATTTTGTATCATGAAATGCTTTTAAATGAAGTGCAACAATGGTGGTTTTAGTGATTTGATAATACGTAGTAATAAATGACAAACGAAAAACTGTAATCACTGCTCTGATGATCAATTCTTTTTCTCTTTTCAATTACTACTACTACTACTACTACTACTACTAATAATAATAATAATAATAATAATAAGAAGAAGAAGAAGAAGAAAAAGAAGAAAATCTTTTTTAAGAATATTACTATCACCACTGGAAGTTCGAATTCCAGTTGAATTCCCTGCATTCACTTACGCACAAATACCCTTGGGAAGGGTACTAATCCGTCTCTTCCCTCCAGTTATGGGTTAAAGAAGAGGACAGATTGGGTTCTATAGCATTGGCTGGCAACCAGTCTACCGCAGAAATCAATGGCAACCTACTGTGGGGTAATTTTCTGTCCAGTCAATCATGTCTCTTTCGAGACTTGATCACCCAAACACTTAACTGACTGACTGAATATAATATTTGAAAACATTATTAAACCTTCTACTGGGCATAAAGTGGGGGATTAGTTTTATATTGTTAAAAAGTAAAAAACTGATTCCCCACTAATTACTACTTAATGATATAATACATCCCTTTCCCCTCTAGCTGGCAAACTACTGCAGGATAATCTTCTACCCAGTCAATGATGTCTCTTTCGAGACATGATCGCCCAAAGCGTGTATCACGTATGGCACTGACTGAATATAATAGTTGAAATCATAATTAAGTCTTCTACTGCTCATAAAGTGGGGGATCGGTTTACTATTTTTATGAAATAATGAACTGACCTCCCCCACTAATTACTACTTAATAATATAATACATCTCTTCTCCCTCTAGCTATGAGTCAAATAATAGTACAGACTGGGTTCTACAGCCTTGGCTGGCAAGCAGTCTACCGCAGGAAGTAATGGCAATCTACTACGGGATAATCTTCTGCCCAGTCAGTGATGTCTCTTTCGAGACATGATCGCCCAAAGCGTGTATCACGCATGACACTTAATTGACTGACTATCACCACTGCAACGACGGTAATATTTACATTGTTTTTCCACTCGTCAAAAGACGACTGTATTTGTTGGTATAAAAAGAGAACTTAGATGTCTTGCGATGTCTGAAAAGAAATAATAATTTTAATTATAATTCTTTTAACTTCTCAATTAATTAAAAATATTATAATAGTTACCTCTCTCCGTCAGATGATTTACGAGCTAATTATGAATAATATTTTTTAACTTAAAATTATGAAAGCATTTAGGAAGCTCATAATCTTAAAACCTTGTAAAACTCATTAGCCTCAAGTCAATCCACCGCTGTTCAAAGAATATTTTCTTTCACGACTTCTCGCAATGTATAACAAAATACTTACGGGTTAGTTAGCGTCACTGATTAGAAATCCAAAACTCTGCGATCAAATTCAATCAAAATCTACTGAGGAAAAATAAAAAAAGGTGGAAAGTGTTAGATCAGGACCAATAATAGCTTAAAAGTGTATTCCACAAGGCCACATCTGAGTGAAACATGTAGAACCGAATTTACTTTAGAAATATGTTTATACAAGATTAGGATGTTAAATACTGGAAAGCGAAGACCACCCAGAAATACTTAATATTTAATCTGAAAAAAGTTCAAATATATAGCAAAATGGATGTGCTTTGTGGTGCAGTGGATATCGGCTCGGAACGAGAAATTGGGGAGCCGAGTTTAAATTCCAGTTGAATTCATTGCATTCACTTACGCGCAAATACCCTTGGGAAAGGTATTAATCCGTCTCTTCCTTCCAGTTATGGGTTAAATAGCAGAACAGATTGGGTTTCTATAGACTTGGCTGGCAATCAGTCTACCGCAGAAAGCAATGGCAACCTACTGCGGGATAATCTTCTGCCCAGTTCACATGTCTCTTTCGGAACATGATCGCCCATGCTTGTTTCACGTATGGTACTTAACTGACTAATATAGCAAAATACTTACGGGTCTTTTGAAGTCGCTGATTAGAAAGTCTATGCAATCGAATCCAATCAAAATCTACCGAGGAAAACTAAAAAGATGGAAAGTCTCAAATCAGGACCTATATTAGCTTAATAGTGTATTTCACAAGGTCACAGATGAATGAAACATGTAGAACCAAATTTACTTTAGAAATATGTTTATACAAGATTAGGATGTTAAATACTCGAAAGCAAAGACCATCCAGAAATACTTAAATTTAATTTGAAATGATTCAAATGTATAGCAAAATACTTACTGGTCTTTTGGCCTCACTGATTAGAAATTGAAGATTCTGTGATTGCATTCAAATAAAATACACCGAAGAAAGAAAAAAAAATGGAAAGTGTCAGATCAGGACCAATAATAGCTTAAAAGTGTATTCCACAAGGCCACATCTGAGTGAAACATGTAGAACCGAATTTACTTTAGAAATATGTTTATCCAAGATTTGGTTGCTAAATACTCCAAAGCAAAGACCACCCAGAAATACTTAATATTCAATTTGAAAAAAGTTCAGTTGTTTGATGTTTAACGTCGAAAATTAAATATTTCATCCATTAGAATAGTCTGTCTCCAAGACAATCCCATGTGAATTGATAATTATTATTCTACAGAAACAAAACTTCTTAAATACTTTCCCAGCTTTAAATAAAGAAAGAGACATTTAACTGTGCATCTTGTAGAATGTAATTTTAAAGATTATATAATTTACTATATGTAGACACTCGGGTTATTTAGCATCAGCTTTTGTAGAGCGCACTCAAAAGTAATTTAACACCCAACTGAAGTTTCACTAAGCCAGTCGCAAAGACCATTCCCCCGCGCCTAAACGTCTGTTAGCTTTCTATCCATAATACCAGTACAATTGCATCAGTATATATGCATATGATTTATATCTTTTGAACTGAGTGAAAATGTTTCCAAGGCTTTATCACTGAGCTGACAGAAAAGATAAAATCCAAGAATCTATGGATAGACAGATTGCCAAGGAAACGTCACTCTCTGACAGCTGGTCTGGAATTATTTAAGTTAATTTAAACGGAATTTAAGAAAATGTGTTTTATTCATGGAAAAGAGAATGAGATTCGAGAGGTATAGACGGCAGAGATAGGAACATCATGATTTTTCAGTCGAACACTGGTTTGTATCAAAACTGGAATTGACAAAGAATTTGGTTTTCATTCCAGAAAATAATAAGAAATCTAAGAGAATATCTGGAGAAAATCACAGACCTCGGAAGTCTTCTAAGAAAGTTACATTTGAAACGTTTTACTTTGATTTTGGCTGAGATAAGTTTCCTTTTTTTCCCTGAGAGACCCACTTTGGTAGATCGTTCATTTGAATCTTCTGCTACAAAATAATCTGTTGTCTATTGAAATAGTTCGCTGCAACATCATCATCATCATCATCAACAACAACAACAACAACAACAACCATAAGAATAATATACATAACGAACTTCAATTCAAACACCATAATTACAGTATATTCTTTTCTTCGTTTAATAATGTGGTAATAAAATACTACACATTATTAAATTTCTTAAAAATAAGGATCTACTAAATAAACCTAATGAAATTACTGTTATATTTCAAAATGTCCACCTCAGAGTATATTTGATAATTATTAATATAAACATATTGATTACATTACATATATTGATTACTTTATTTTGTATTATATAAAAATATTAATTCAATAGATTTTAGGATAGATAGTGTGAAGAAAATGTACTACTAAAATAAGAATATAAAAATATATCATTCATATCAAAAGTCCTTTTAAGACTAAAATATTTTTTTAAAGAGCATGGATCCATATAACTAAGAATATTTTTTCGTAACTAAAATGTATACATCTTGCGAGAAGGAAGCAGTCTAACCGAAAAAGTGACAGTTTTCCTCAGACAAATATGAACGTCCCACACCCCTAATATCTAACCTATGATTTAAGTTTTCAAAGTCGACCTTTATTCAGATTAGTTAAATCAAACACACCCATACGATCTAAATTTTCTCTCTTTCCAAGCCATATAAACTCTTTAATAAGCAACTGTATATTTTCTGCATTATAACGTAAATCATTTTCACCAAAGTAACTGAAAATTGGCGCGATAAAAGCTTTAAACCTCAAACATAGAAATTTTCGTGTCGCAATGTAAATTAAATTAATTTTAAGTAAAAAAAATATAATTATATTACTCTCTACAATCTATGCTGTATGGAGCACATTTTAAAAGTAAATGCTGAAAAACGCTGGATTCTAATAATATTGATTCTCTTCATCTGGATATATATATATATATATATATATATATATATATATATATATATAAAGCACATTTTAAAAAGCACAGTTTAAAAAAATTTAAAAATTATTTTATATTTTAAATATAAAAAAGCACATTTTAAATATAAAAAGTCATTTTTATATAAAAAATCACATTTTAAAAAGCACATTTTAAAAGTAAATGCTAGAAAACGCTGGATTCTAATCATATTGATTCTCTTCATCTAGATATATATATATATATTAAAACAGAAGTATTGGTTGTTCCAACGAGAGAAATTGGTATAGAAGAAAAAGTGCGAGAAGCCGTCAACGTTTTGTTTAAAGTGTAGATTTATTGTTGCTATTATTATAATCATTACTTGCTTTTTGTATTATGTATTAAGTGACCATAAGGTATCTGTGTCGCTACATATGTTTCGAGTCTAAAGTTGACTTCTCTTCAGGCTAATGAACTTGTGACTTCACATATCGAGATCCGTTTGTTTTTCTGATGGCCATGGTATCGTGTATAAATATATGTCAAGTAGCGGAGAGGTCAGAGAGGTCATATATGTGCATGCGTGATGTTTTTTTTATTCACACTCGCACGTAAAGTTTCTTCTGTCATCTTCGTTGACTCTAAAACTTTTTTTCACTGACTTGCAAAATTTGATTTTGTTTTTATACTTCAAAACTGTTTTCAGCGGCTTTGATTCAATTCTACTCTACGGGTCATCTAGTTCTTTTTATTGGTTTTGGGATGCTATTTGAATTTAGTGTGTGAAACGCGCGAAATTTTATATGTGATTTTGTTCATATTTGAAGTTTCTGTTAGTTTATTAATTACTAAAAAGAAATAATCAACCAGCTTATAAATTTGTTCATTTTTCCAGGTCAAGAAGTTAGTAACTTGCATACGTAAAAAGCCTCATGCGTTTTAAGCCTTGAAATGTTAGTAGATTCTGAATATTTTTCAGAAAAGCTGTTTGTCGTTTGTAACAAAAGGTTTCGCAATAACTCCGTTAATGTCACACGGTTGTGTTTTCAAACCTGTGTCTGGTACATCGGGCGGTGGGAACATCGGCGTGGTGTAATGGTTAGCAAACTCATCTCTCTATAATCATTATAACTGAGTAGTGAATTCGATCCTCACTGGGTACCCCCTACTTTCAGCCGTGTGTTACGTCTAAGCTAGGCTTAGAAAATCACCTACCTCAAGGTTTGGGGGTTGGGCACAGAGCTAACAACCCTGCTCCATAAAAAACAGTTTGTTACGGAAACAGCAAAAACGCAGCCCTACACACCATTAGGTATAAGGTAAAGTTTTACATCAGGCGGTTGTATATTAAGTATCCAATTTTAGATTTATATATTATTTACGATTCAGTTTCATGTCTTCACGCTGGCCGGGTTTCATTCATTTTGACATGGTGATTGCCATTACATCCGTTTTTAGAATACAATAGACGATTGTACAAAGACTTGAATTTTTTGTATACTTATATTTTTATACTTGAAAATATTTTAAAAACATAACCTGAAGAAGACAGAAAAACTGTCGAAATATTGTTTCACTTACCTTTTTCTTTTCTTTTCTTTTCTTAAATCGGCCTTTTCACTTAAGTGTCACTAATAATAATGTGTGGCAAGGCTAACATTTCCACCACTACTATGACTACTACTATTAAGTAATCTATTCTTACAACTCTCCAATCAACAATAATATTAATTTTATGCTTGACTTCTACAAGTCAAGCAGAGGTGATGGCATTCCAGTCATTGTCCCAAAGAAATGTGTCCCTGAACTCTCTCCTGTCCACTCCAAACTCTATACTTGACCTGGTTGCTGAAAGTCCTCTTCTTTAATTTCTGCTTGTAAACACTCTAGGAAGCCTTCTAATTATCGCCTTATCAACCTCTTACCGATCTTTGGTAAGGTGTTCGAGGCCATTATAAATGTTGAAATGTTTTATCTCACATTCCCAACCTTCTCTCTGACAAGCAATATGGCTTCTGGTTCGCCAAGGCTATGGCTAATGTGCTAACAGCTATAACTGAATATATATACTAGGCTTTTGACAAGAACAGCGAAGCTAGAACTGTTTCCTTGGATATCCTGAAAGCTTTTGACTGGGTTTGGCATGCTGATCTTCTGAGAACTCCACAAGGCTGCTGTATATCTATGCGTTTGTTCGATTGACTCAAATCGTTTCGATCTAATGAGGACATGAAGGTCGTCAAGAAAGAGTATGCTTCAAAATATTTTTATATTAACGCTGCTCTATCGTAAGTTTTACACTTTTCCTGATCTTCATCGATGATTTTCCTAATGTAATCAGTTCACAAGGGCATCTATGCAGATGATACCACTATTTACTCCCGTTTAGACTGCAAAAACTGACAAACTTCACTGCTAATTTAGGATAGGACCTACAATCTGTAATAGATTGGTGCAAGAAGTGGATTGTAAATTTTAATGCTTGCAAAACGAAGCTGCCCCCCTTAACCATTCAAAGAGAAGCTTTTCTACCTTCTATCTTTATGAACAATGCTATTATTCCAGAAAGCAGCACACTGCGCCTCTTTGGCTTCACTCTCTCAACCGGCCTCAAGTGCAACGACTACATTGAATCAATAGCTACATTTACTGCTAAAAAGGTTAGGTTACTGTGTCGGGTCAGGAGTTTTTTTGTCACAATCCATCTTGCACAGTTATAAAACTATCATTCGTCCGTGCATTGAATATTGTTGCCATATCTGGTCGGGGAGAGATCTGAAATATAATCAGTTCCAATGTAACAGCTCGACTTCAGTCACTTTCTCACCTACGGGATGTGCTTTCTTCTGTTCTTTCTACAAATATTCTCACAGCTTCTGTTCAAACAGGCTTCTTTTCCTGGCGCCCCAACCACATGAAATTACCCGTTCTAGTAGATTGGCAACTAGGTCCCACTATTTTACCGTCAAAATAGTCAAACGTAACTGCCACGTCTACTTTATTAGCTTCCTCTCTCGCACTTTCCATTTGTGAAACTTTCTCCCATATGCTTGCTTGCCTGAGAGTACAATCTCCAAAAGTTTAAGTGCGACGTCAACCGCCATCTTCTATCACCTTGATTTCCAATCTTGTCTTGTCCTTTCTTTCACATCTTTTCCTTTCTTTGATATCACCGGTAACTTATTCTCTGTTTCTTTTTCTTTGCTATTTTCTCAATGTAATCCCTGCGCACTAGTGGATAAAACTGCCTTGCATGTTGTGAAACGATTTTATTGAAAATCGTACAACGATCGCTGCAACAACAACAACAATAACAGATCTGCATTTATCAATACCATCTCATTAGCGGATGGACATTTTTTTCACATCTATTTTCATGGACAAGGTCATCATTACCTCTAATCTGAGCGCCCCAGCAGTCCCTCGCGATGCCATTATACTTTGTTGCTTATCTGTCACATTGTCGTAGTTGTGAGTGATATCAACCGGAGATCAGTCAGATCGTGCGACAGGTAAAATCGCAGACTGTGTTCACCACTTCTATTTTTAGATTGCCTGTTCTGCCCATTTAAAATGGTAATTTTCATATTTTATCTTAGTTTTTGAATAATGTATTTATTCATGATATTTTTCGTAGGAATTAAAATTGTGTATACTGTTAATATCCTAAATTTGAAGTGTATTCGCCTTATCCGTACCCACAGCGTGTTAAAATTTCCAGCTATATCGTCAGAACATTTTCTTGTTGCCTTTATTTTTCTTATTTTTTCTTATTTTTTTCTTTTCTTTACTGGAACACGTAATAAGGAAAGAAGGCCTGGAGAATTTGATACACACAGGTCGGATAAATAGAAGAAGAGACAGGGGAAAGCAGCGTGAGACGTACTTGTTAGATCTGAACAAATGGTTGACTGAGCAGGGCTTAGCAAAGATAACAAGAGAAAAAATATTGAGAGCGACAAGAGACCGAGCCAAGAGGAAGTCCATGATCGCCTACGTCCTGAAGAGACAGGGAACATGAAGAAGAAGAATTCTGAAGAGAAATCGTGAACGACGTCACCGCATCTGAGAAGAATTTGCTATAAATACATTAGTTCTGAAGATTATACATTTTCACGTAAGTACACTGCTAAAAAAAAAAACAGAAAAAATAAATAAGAAAAGACCCCCTCACTAAAAAAAACAAACCCGAAAAACAATACAATGCCCAAGCAAACAAAAAAAAAATAGAACCAAAAGATCAATTCACACAAGTAACGATAAAGGAAAAAAAACATATTCGGCGGAACACCAAGAAGGAGGAAACTAGGCTTCTTCTGTTCCTCCGCCGAATTTTTAAACAATACGATGATGGAACTTCGATTTGTATGTACAACTTCTGACTGCCTTTTAAACGTAACGCCGGTGTCCCCGTGACAATCCTTCTAAGTTGCAAAGAAACCCCCATGTGGCTTTGGTTTTTATGGTTCAAATCGTCACGCCTCAAAATACAGTACGTACACAAGCTTCGGTTGTAACTCACGACTCCAAATACGACCGTCTCTGAAAACAGAAGATTTTTATGCAAGCCATCACCATTTTATTTGCATACGAAGAACGGGATTTCACGTTACTTCGTGAGACCTGTCAGCATATAATGAGGCGTGGCCACCATATCGCTTTTCTTTTTAGCACGTAACAGGACCTTCCATGCTATATGAACTTCTACAGATTCAGGTAAGTCTCTTCCGCAATCTTACTACCCGCCGCAATTGGCGACAAGCATTTTATCACACCTCATTAAACTATAAAGGCAAATTCATATTACACTAAATGACTCGGTGTTTTGTGCTCATGCTTCGACTGAATATTAAGTTCGATATAGCCTAACTAGACAGAAACACAATATGACAACCGTAACGAACATAATAAAAAAAATAAACCCTGAGAACAAGCACATTCAAAATAATGGTCCGTTTCTATCTAAAAAAGGATACAGTTAGTCCCAGTTACAAATTTCCCTAGATTAGATAACACAGTCCACTCACATGGGTGCCGATTGAGGGTGTTTTGAACTATCTGTATGTGAATCTCAAATTGTTCTTTAAACTTAAAAAAACTGCTTACAAAGTTTCGAGGTTACCCCGCCCATGAACAGAGATGTATAGTTCGTCAGCCTGTAGTGGACATGCCCAACTGTTTATGATCAAGAGAATAATAATCAAATGTGCCTTACTTAATAATAGAATATTTACTGTTGGCCATCTTAATATTCCAAGTCAATCAGTTAAGATTAGAAGCTATGAGAGCGAGGTGTAGTGCGGCATCAGGTCATTTATAATAATAATAATAATAATAATAATAATAATTATTATTATTATTATTATTATTAATATTAATCATGTACAGAATGTTGGTTATCAGGTTAAAGACACAGAACCATAGCAGTGCAGTGATAAATTTAGTTAACATTGTCCATATGTTATACATTCTTTGGGTCGGTGTGAATTTTCGCCTGGAATTAGTTAGGATTTTTGCTTCGTGATTAGAAAAAAAATAAATGTCGTTTTAGGATGTCAGTGAATGTAAAATGCAGATGACAGGCTGAATTTTGTTTTGACGATCAGGTTCAAAGAAGTCAGTGCCTGAAAAATAACAAAACGCACCTGGAATGACAGGTGTCAGAAAGTGAGAGAGGGAGAGAGGGAGAGAGAGAGATTGAAGTGAAATCGGCTCAGCTCGATGTCAACTGCTTCGATGCGTGTGTGATGACCCTCCGATCCACCTACTCTACTCCACGGCCAACGTCACCAATGAAGCGAATAAGGATATGTTGTATACTTTTATTTATACGCACGTGTTGCAGTTCGTCATTTTATTTTATTTATAAAACACTCACTTTGGGTCCAGTTTATGTTCCATCATTTCTCGCTGAAGAAAATATTAATTTTGGTTGAATTTTTATCTTCACAAAAGAGTATACAACACACAATCGGTGCACAGTGACCCGCCATTTTCTTTTTCTTTTTTTTCTTTTTTTCAGGAAAAAAGCAGATTGATAGACCCTAGTTACCACAGCACAAGAAAAAACAAAAATAAAACACTAGACATAAAACGCGATAAAGACATCAAGTCAAGGTAGATGATGTTTTCGTTTGAATATGTGTGCTCTGCTCTTGCTTTTAATATAAAAAGTTGCTAGTTAAAACAAAAATTACGACAAAACAGCATACCTTTTGCATACCTCAGTCTAGCAGTAGAGATAGGGGGTGCAAGTTCTTTCAGGCGCATTAAGGAGGGTAGAAAACGCATACAAGGGTAGTCCATTTGTCAAAAGAATTAAATTTGGTAAAAGAATTACGCGGAAATAGATTATGTAATAGCTAGAGGAAGAGTTGCTGAAAGAGATAAAGTCGTTATAAATCATGGAAATATTTTCAGACCCTTCTTGTCGTTAAGTCCGATTTCGGCCTCAACCGATTTTAGGCAGGTTAAGCTATCATTGCAATTACCTCCTATCGCCGCTTTGTTACAAATAACATAAAAAAGCGCAATAGTTAAGTTAAATGAGGGTACTACAAGGACCACAGGAAAAAAGGTTAGACATGCATTGGCAGGTATGTGGTAGAGGACGTGTTAGAGAAGAAAACGGCGTTGGTTTTTACTTTCTTATATCATTATGGGTAGTAGTTGCAGTCTGTGGGGAAAACAATTAGATGTGGTATTTACAGAAGGACTGATTCATCTTTAGACTATGTTAGTTGGGAACTTAAAACTGTAAGTGTTGCAAACTACTCCTCCGGCTGAGGCGCATGCCGACATCATTAGATATAATCTGACGTTTAGGTTGTTTTCTTTCTTTAGGTTGTTTCTCTTTGTTTAGTTGTAGTTATTGATTTTCAAGGTACACATAAGATGATATGCACTACAAATAATAACAGATTACAGTGTTCAGTCATAGTATGACTAAAATTTAGGAAATTCCGTGCCTAATATAAAACTCGAGCAGCGGTGCAGATGGTTTATGCAATGGTCATTTACCTGATGTCAATTTGAAGTTGAAGATGCTGTTACTGTCTCCGAGTACAGTCGTGCATCGGGGTTTCTCTATGTGTAGTTTAATTCGAAGGGAGAAGAAAAGGACAGATAGAAACAAACTTGTGAACAGTATGAAATTTTATTGATGTGTGTGTTATTCGAAAGAAAAAAAAGGAAGAAAAACAAATACGAACATTTTAGACATTACAGAGTCGTTATAAAAAGAAAAAAGAAACGAAACAGAAAATATAATAATTGCAATGAAAAAAATTAGGTGCTCCTTCACTTTTCTCTTTCAGTGCGTAAATGCTTTTTATATTTTTGTTCAGGGTGACATAAATGAGTTGATCTGTGCCACTTATTAAAAATAAAAATAAAAAGAGGCAAAGGATAATTGAAGCAAATCAGTCCTATAGTTGGCCAATATGATTGGCGCTTGAATGAACGAATTAATAAATATAAAAAAGGAAGAGTAAATGAGCGAAAGGGAACAAAAAGAAACAAAATTAATGTCCAACTGAAGAAGGCGAAGAATTGTCACCGTGGCAAAAAAATACAGTAAATCAATTGTGAAACGATGAATCTAAAATGTACAAAAACTCTGGAAATTGACAAAGGTACGCGGAAGATAAATTCTATTATGGTTTAATTTATATAATTACACGTCTCTCGGAATGGTGATTTTGTGAATGGTGAATGGTGATGTGGCGTAAGGCTGAAGTTATAGAAAACCTGGTGAGGCTTAGTCACTCCTCAGCCGTAATTGTTCTGGCGCTAACCATTGCTTCACGTTAGTATGTGGAGACGGGCGAACTACTTAGGGGAAATTTAAAAGAAAAATAGATGGAAAAAGAAGAAAATGGAAAACATTTTTTAAGTAAATCGCGTTCTGGTCTGATCTATTATTACGCCTAAGTTACAAGATTAACTTAGAGTGTACATCAAGAGAATTACCAAGGTACCCCATGCATACAATGTGAACAGAAATGTCATTTTTCATATTGAGGTTTATTTTTAAGTCTTTTGCATGTGTTTTCATTGATTATTTTTCTTATATGCGATATTATGTAAGTGTTTGTATTGTGGAAAGATTGGTTGGACAGAATGACACTTAAAATGTTCATAGATGAACATTTGCAAAATTATATGGAAGGAATGGATATATTCATTGGGTCGGTGTGGAATTTTGTTTGAAAGTTTGTTGCAGGATTTGAAAAAAAATCTTCCATCATGTTAATGATTTAAGAATGCAGGTGGCAGGTTGAATTTTTTTTATCAGGGCCAAAGAAGTCAGGGTCTGAAAAATACCAAAAATGCATCTGAGGTTTCCATTGTCATGTGTCAGGTGTCAGATACGTTCACATATTTAAATGAGATCAGAAGGCAGCAGTTAGCAGTTTAACGAGTAGTTTAGCAGCTTGCAAACGAGAGAGAGAGAGAGAGAGAGAGAGAGAGAGAGAGAGACAGAGAGAGAGACAGAGAGAGGGAGAGAGAGAGACAGAGAGACAGACAACCAGACAGACAGAGGGAAAGATATATAGAGAGAGACAGGAGAGAAGATCGGACGAGCGCGTCCTCTAACTGCTGCCTGCGATTCGTGTGTGCTCCTACTCCAACCTGACCACCTCCTACTCCACAACCAATGTCACCGAAGAAAAAGCGAATAAAGATATGTAGTATATTTTTATTTACATGTGCGTCGATTATGTTCGTCATTTTTCAGCGAGAAGAAGATTGATTTTTCCAAAGAAGATAATGACATTTTTGCATCTCATTTTATTTTCATCGTCGAAGCAGTTTATCTCCGTCGAATTGACTTCAAGTATATACTCAGAAGAAGTATATAACACAAAAAGAAACAAAACCTATACAGTTGCCGCATGACCACAATTTTATATCCATGTCACCGATATTAATGAAGCCCAAAAGATAATAAAGTTTCAGGATATAGAAACGAGTTATGGTAAGTTTAAAATATTTACTCATTCTCATTGACAGAGATGGGGCATATCAAATATTTGCAGTTCCCAGGCAATCACATCTAAGAAATATGCAATCTTAACACTTTTCAAAATCTTTTGCATGTGGGGGAAAATTCTTCATTTAAATTAAATAGTTAGTAGGACATGGTTGCTAATTTAAACCAACAAATCCTATGAAATATGGAATTGAATAATGCCTTTTTTCTAGCTTCGCGTCAACCTCTAGGATATGTGACGATCTTCACATATGTTCAAAAGATATAGTTAGAGTCGTTATAAACGCCAATACTACCCGCGGATCTATAAATCAGAGGTAAAATATGTGTTATTCAACGAAAAATACATGTTTTTTCAAAGCTGAAACCAGTATCTTAACCATGATAACATTATGACATTCTTAGAAATGTGGTTTTTGTTGTGGAGTTATTTTCGCAGTGGAGGCTAGTATTTGTGCTAAAGTCGGTCCTTATAGGTTCGACGTACAAAACGTTAGGAACATGGTAAAATATTTATTACGCAGTGTAAACTTGCCAGGTCGCTGACTACTTTCGTATTCGACTAACTGTCAACTACTATCGTCCAACATCGATTGACCCCCGTTCCTCTTACTACCCCTACTTAAATTGGGTGGGAAAGCCTATTCACTATAGAATAGGTGTGTTTCCCATAACAGTTTTACAGAAGGATGCTGAGAATACCACGAGGCAAACAAATGATCAACGATTAAATTTTAGAGTAAAACACAAAAGACACTTATGCATAAGATCAGAAAGAGTTGAAATTGATAGTGAACATGAAGAAAGATGGTTTAAAAATTTGATGAAAAGAAAAGATAACATGAAAAGAATGCATAACATAATTAGCGAGTTTTAGTAAATTGATGGTGAAGTAAAATTTAGGAGAAACAAGAAAAATGAAAAATTTATTAAGAGCAAAATAGAACAAGGTATTCTAGAGGGCCATGACCGCAAGTGTTCTGATGGAAGATGATGAATAACTTTGTTAAAATGTAAATTATATCAGTCAGATAAGTGCCATACGTGATACACAATCGCGTGATTATGTCTCGAAAGAGACAGGATTAACTAGGCAGACGATTTTCTCGTACTATGTTGTCACTACTTTCTGCTGTAGACTGGTTGCCAATCAAGGCTATAGAACTCAATCTGTCTTGCTATTAAACCTATAACTAGAAGGAGAAAAATGGATTAATACCTTCCTAAAGGGTATTTGATTGCAAGAAATTCAACTGGAATTCGAACTCGGCTCTCTGATTTATCGTTCCAATGCATATTCACTGCACCACAATGCACATCATAGAAATTATATATTATTCTAATGTCATGACATATTATAGAAATAAAAAAATGAAAACATCTAAACTAATTTATAAATGGAACTTTGTGTGTGTGTGTGTGTGTGTGTGTGTGTGTCCGTTATCTATAGACTCCGAAACGGCTGAACCGATTTTCTTAAAAATTTACACAGTTGTACTATAAGCGTCTGCGAGTGGTCTTAGCTAGGTTTTGTGTCAAGGTACCCCCGATAAATATCGAAAATAGATAATCGAAAAATTGGGTTATAGAAGGAGTGGTCCAATTTTAATCAAATTTGATACACTCATAGACAAAGACATAAGAAACTATATTCAGAAGTTTCAAGTTTGCAGTTCTTACAATAGTGCAGAAAATCGATAATATATATATAAAAGGCAAGATGTTTGTGTGTGTGTCTGTTTATCTGCCTGTATGTCTGTATTTTTTCAGCCCTTTTATTTTAGTTTTTTGCTTCGGGTTTGGCTCTAAGGTATAATTATAGTTCTTAGTCTCAGTCATGATACCATTTACTCAGAGGACATATTTAGCCTCCAAAATTCAGTTTACGACGAATAAACCTTATTTGATATCGATACGAGAAAATCAAAATTTGACTTACATCCATTCATTTTTCTTTCAGTCTACGGTTTCGCTTTAACTGGAAACAACTATTGCTTTTTCGTCTTTCGTGCTAACGTCCAAAGAGTCTGAGCTCCAGGACGATGGATTAGTTTTAAAGCTTTCATTACACCCGAGCAACGCCGGGCTATACTGCTAGTATGTTAAAAATGAGAACGCGCGTGTGTGGGGGGTATGTGTGAAGAAGATGTAGAGCTAGAAGGAAAGAGACGTGAAAAGTAATTTCGAATACGGAACAGTGAATGTGGGTCTCTTGGCTAATAAAAAAAACATCCTTTTCGGAGCCAGCCATGAGAGTAACGAGCTGTTCGGTGAGGAAACAGACACAGACTGTCACTCTGACATTGACTCTTATCAAGGCTTGCTAATCGACTTCGGTCTCTCAGCTTTCTACGTCGCTTCCACAGAAATAAAAATGTTTATTTAATTATGAACACGTTATCTCGATAACAAATTACTTTTTTCCATTATCTCGTCTTCCGCAGCAAAATCACCACACAACACATCAGCAGGTGTTGTTTTCATTTAGCCTTCATATTAACACTATTCTTTTATTGATGTTTACTAAGTTTAGCCAAATATGGCACAAGACTACGACTATCGGCTACCCAGTGATAATCCAGCACACTTCCACAAAAAAAATATAATATATATATATATATATATATATATATATAGTTACACACAGACACTCACGCCCTGCCCGTGTCTAGAATAGACATTTGTAACGGTCATCTACAAAAACAATTCCTTTTTTTTTTGTAGATTACCGTTACAAATGTCTATTCTAGACATGGGCACGTGAGAGTCTGTGTGTAACAATTTTTCGGGATTATTTTCAATATTAATAACTGCTGTATCTTTTGGGTCTCACGAACAGGTTTTTTCCTGCAGTAAAATACGTATTACTGATGAAATTGTAAAATATCTAAATTTTTTTTTCTAAATTATATTACTCTGTTAAATTAAATAATTAAATTTAACATTGAGTTCTTGTGTGTTCGTCTCTATCGGAATTTCCCGGACTTATATACCAAGTATTCCACGTTATATATATATATATATTTCAGAGCAGATATGATTATTTGCGGTGACTTGAAAATTATGTTATACAGGATTGATTTGACTTCGTTTAGACTGTTGGTCATTCTTGGTCGAGAATACAGAGGGCAGAGCGCAATCGATACTATGCAGAGCAATATGATATACATAAAGGAAAAACTCAACACGTCATATAAAGCTTTTATAAACTATAATTTATTGCGTTAGATATGTCAGGTGAGATGTACACATCTCACCTGACCGCAAATTACAAATGTTTTAATTTTATCAGCACTTAAAAAACAAAAACAAAAAAAAAAGAATTGTCTTATTCAGGGTGTTATAAAGTTGAGGTCATATGGTTGTGTGGGAATGTATCTTGATTGAGTCGTTTTGACATCTTCCCCCAATAGCTACACTTGACCGATGAAATGTTAACTCTCCCTCCTTTACCACTTATGACCTCAACTTTATAACACCCAGAGGGGAAATAATTCTGCGTCATGACGCTTGACTATTTTTTTTAAGGTTCTGATAAAAATAAGCCATTTGCAATTTTCAGGCTGATGAAACGGGTACCAAAACCGTAGAAATAAATTATAGTTTATAAACGCCTTATATGATGCGTTAAGTTTTTCTTTATCTCTCTCCCTCTCTCTCTCTCTCTCTCTCTCTATATATATATATATATATATATATATATATATATATATATGTGTGTGTGTGTGTGTGTGTGTGTGTGCGTGTGTGTCTGTGTGTGTTTATACGAGGTATAAAGAAATGTTCTTACCCTGGTCAAGTGGAGATTTGAAAATATATTCTGATGATTTGTTATTTGGTTAGGCTTTGGAAAATTGATCACGGTATGAAGTTTCTTTCGAGAGGTTTCATCTTGCTTTTTTATGCCTTACACATTATTGTTCGATAACCAATAAATAAGGCGATCTGGTGATCCTTCAAATGTAATTCTAATCAAATATTTTGTAAGCTGTTTCAGCTTCTTACGACTCAAAAGTAATTGTTCAAATTATTTAAATGCTGACCAGGATCGATGTTGCTTAACTTCGGTGATCGGACGGGAACCGGTGTATTCAACACGATATAGCCGTAGACCATATACCTGATTTCCCCGTCACTAATTATGGATTAATTAACAGTTCAGATTGGAGTCACTAACTTTTGTTAAAAATCTTTCTAGATAATATTTCAAGAATGTCGAGGAGACCTTAGAACACAAACTAGCATCTTTCCTAACAACAATCATGGAAATGAACTGCATAAAAATATAAAAAAATATAAATAATTAGCCATTTAGAGCCGTGATCTCCTTTGTTCTTAAACTAAAATTTATAAACGAGAACAACGTTTTTCAAGTATCAGATGTCATCTTGTATGCTATATTTTAAGATATTAAGAAAACGAGAAATTTGGCATTGAGACTGGTTTCAAAGAACGTGGCCCCATAAGATCAGCAGAGGTGATGGAATCCCGGTCACTGTCCTGAAGAAATGTGCCCTAAACTGTGCCCTAAACTCTATAATTACTGCCTTTCTGCTTCCTGTTATTCTGCCTGCTGGAAATCCTCCTCTGTGGTTTCTGTATTTAAGAAATCAGGGGAACCCTCGGACCTATCCAATTGTTGCTCTGCCAGCCATTTTTCGGAAAAAGGTGAAATAGTTCAACATCTTACTGCCCATAAACTATTCTCAAACAGACAGTAATAATTCCGATTTACCATGTCTACTGCCGATATGCTAAAGACCATCACACAGTACATATACCAGGCCCTCAATAAGTCCGGCAATGCTCGAGTTGTTGCCCTGGATATCTCCAAAGATTTGGATAGTGCTTGACAGGCTGGCCTTCTGTGCAAGATACTGGATTATGGTATCACTAGATGCTTATTTGATCAGATCCAATCTTTTCTATCTAACCTCATAATGAAGGTCGTCTTGAATGGGCATGCCTCCACATTATACCGCACATCACCTAGGGCTCTATCCTAGGCTCGAAGCTCTTTCTGATCTTCATTAATGATCTATCTGACGTGATCAAATACCAAGCAGGCAGCTACGTGATGACATTACCATTTACGTACGCATCAGTAAGAAATCTGGCGAAGCAGACAAACATATCATTGCTGCTGATCACGAGAAAGACCTTCACTTTGTGGTAGACTGGGGTAAGAAATGGCTTGTAAATTTCAATGCTTCTAAAACAAAGCTGCTATCTGTCAATCATCGCAGGCAGTCTCTCCTGTCCCCCATAGTCATGGACAAAGCGAGTATCCCTGAAAGTAATATGCTGCCCCTCCTTGGTCTCACCTTATCTTTCAAACTCAAATGAAATCATTACATTGAATCAATAGCTAAATTCACTGCAAGGAAGGTTGGGTCACTATGTCGGGCCAGGAATGTTTTTTTTTTTTACCTGTGTCTATCTTGCACATATATAAATCAATCATACGACCGTGCATAGAATACTGTTGTCATACTCTTCATTTTCCTCCTCCTTTTTAGTCTTTTATGTAGCCTCCTGCGCATCAGTGACTGTACCGGGTTGGAACGATACCCCCGCCAAAAGAAAAAACAATATGTGCAAAAAATATGAGAAAAAGATACAGATAATTTACCGATGAATCTAAATTTTACTGAAAAAACTATTTATGCTAGCAAAAGATGATTATAAGTCAAAATATACATTCACATGTTCATAAATAAATAAAATTAAATAAGAAAGTCAAAACAAACTAAAATAATAGCTAAATTAATAAAAAAACAGTTTGAGGAAATCGTTTCTGCTTATTCTTGCAAAAATCTTCATCTAGATTACTCAGTTGTTCTTCTAAGAAAGAATGGTATAAGTGTTAATAGAAAGTTCTATATCCCGACATGCTTTAGTTAGATTGTCCAATTTCCTCCTTCCCACATTCCTACTTGTATCTTTCTTCCTACTTTACTAGTTCTAGATACTCTCTCTCTCTCTCTCTCTCTCTCTCTCTCTCTTTTGCATCTTTTTTTTACCTCCCACATGATACACGACTGCCAGGTAAAACTATCTTTTGCCTAATGACCAGCGCCATTATGGCTGCAAAGCATTTCAGCTGTTAAAACAGCAATGGAAATAAAAAAGTAAAAAAAAGAAAACCCAACTCTAAATGAATTCGGCTATATAAAGAAAATTCTAAAATTTTCAACACTCTTCTGTTGTGCGCATGCGTAGATTTAGTCAGATGAAGTCCTAAATGACGGAACGCGTTGCGTGAACAATTTTCCACGAAGTAATGTCAAGATTTGCGGATTTTTGCGTCCACCTCAACTGTAATACTAAATCCTTATTCTTTAAAGATTTTTACGAATAGTATCATTAGCCATTTTTCAGGAGCCACTAATAGGCCATCATCCCTGTATAACCCATGATTATCTCTGTTGACCACTTTGTTTAACTTGCTCAATATATAAATACCTACGAGCTCTGCAACCTCAGCTCCATGAAAAGATCCTTGGGTACGTCAAAATCACTGCCACTTGATTGAATCCATACTTCGCCCTCATGAATTAAAACTGATCTTTTGCAGTGAAGTATTACTTCAATCCATTCTGACCGGATATTTATTAACTGTTCTTCAAAATCCCGGAAAAGCATTTTCCAGCAAATTCAGAGTTAGCTAAGATATTCAATAGAAATAATATCAAACTAAGTTACAGCTGCTCTAGAAGTTTAGAAAGAATTATAAAATCCAACAATACCAAAATATTGTATATGGAAAGAGGGGATAAAACCAGAAGAACATGCAATTGTGGGAACATGGATCCACACAATGCGTGTTTGTTTTTTACAACTCCAATATATTATAGTATATCATGGTTATTTAATCTTAACAAATTCAGTTGTATAAAAATGAATTTCTCCCAAAAACAAAAATCTGACCTGTTGTCCAAAAATACTTTCTACTCATCTGAATAATATGTGTTCCTAAAATGTATATTTCATAAACAGGTAAAAAATGTCATTTTATCATGACATAATTCAGCAACTCACCTTCATACGACCTAAATGTTCAACTTTATAGTTCAAACTAATTCTGGCTTTTGATTAAGCAATATAGACGCACCAAAGATAATATAGTTTAAATTCTTGGAACAACCCCTCCTTAACCGTGAATTAATTTTGTATTTTTTGAAACGAATCATTTTCATTATTTGTTTTAAAATATCAGCCGAAGAAGACAATATTTTTCTGAAGCATGGAATTTTTGTGTAGTCACATATAAGATTTATAAACCATTGTAATAACAAAATTACATATATATATATATATATATATATATATATATATATATATATATATATATGTGTGTGTGTGTGTGTGTGTGTGTGTGTATATATATATATATATATATATATATGTAAGAACAATCATCAAGGCAATATAACAAAGTCAAAAATATCTATTATTATTTCATTTTAAGCATGACTCGGGGGTTTCTGCATTATGCATTCATCAGGTGCATATTTGAAACTGACGATTTTTCGAGTTGAATTATTATTTTAGCTGTTAGAGCTTCTTAAGTTAATGTCGTTATAAATTGTAAATTTGGTGTGACAATATTTTTGATTATTAAATATTTAATTTAGGTTTATAATGAAACCCAAAAATGAAATAGGAAACTAAAATCGTGAGAAAAAAATATTTCCAGATCTGATTTTCATTAATAGTATATGGTGTTAAATTGTAATGACGTCTAGTGTCAAGATTGTTGGTTTCTTTTAGTAGTTTACTGGTAGAAAGGCATTTTAGGCAAGCAGATTTTTATTTTATCATAAAGTGCTTGATCTCAAGATAAGAATAGAGCGTTGACAGAATTAATATGGGTAAATTAGTTCTTTAGCTGAACTGTGTTATTTCAGTCTCAGATATCAAATTACGCCAAACTTCATATAAATAGAAAAAAATGGAAAACAGTAGTAGAAAAATCACATGACCCTGAAGAGTGAAGGTATTACAATAATGTCCTAACGAATCTTTGAAGTTGCTATGATTGAAATAACACTGCTCAACTAAAATGCAAGTTTCTTCATATTAATTCTTTCTTTCTCTCTCTCTCTCTCTCATATATATATATATATATATATATAAACTATATTCAGTTTAGGACGCTAGAATATTGTCACTTCCTTCCCTCGACTCTTCCAGCAACTACCTGACTTCTCTTAGCCATGTTATCTGTTTACAAGAGTAAGATCAGACCAAAAGAATATTTCTGGATTGGAACTGCCCAATCTTAACAAATTACAAAATACTTTATATGGTCTTGTGGGTGATTCATTTTTTCTTTTTTTTTTTCACTATAGAACCCTTTCCCATAGACGAAACGCTAATAGCCCATTGCGATTATACCGTTTATTTCTTTTGTTTTGACGCGCTATATTCATTAGCCGCGAGAGTTCTGGACCTCATAATATCCGTAATGCCACCCACACGGAGTCGAATCATTTTCCTTTCCTAGCCTATTCCGATAGTAAGAAGGGAATTCCACTCGAGAGCCCTACTATATAATCTCAAGTTTAGAATCAGCTCTTATATATCCTGCATACCTTCATAATATGAACTCTTTACTTTCTACCTTATACCAACCTATTTCCTAAATCTCAATCTTAAGTGATATTTGGATGAACAAGAAATAAATAAACAGTAGAAATGATGGAAATGGTGAAAGATCGAAAATGTTTTTTGTAATATTAGTTTTAAAACAAGCTGTTTATGAATACGTGTAGGATTTATTAAATAAACACGACAGACATTAAATTCACTCTAATGAAAACTGATACATCCAATATTGGCTGTCGGAGGAAATAAAAAAATAATCATCTTCTTATAACATCGCAAAACCGCTGATAGGCATATTTACATCAGTGAGGGATATCATACCCATATTGGCGACTCACTTTATCGCCATTTTGAAATAATCACATATTTTGCATTTATATTTTGAAAAAGGGCAGAAGAATTTGATGATTAAGTTACAAGATTTTACGTTTTGGATTAAAAGTTTGTTTGAACAGATACTTGCATACAGTCAGAAAATTGTATATTGAAAATCAACAAAAACGGATTGTCACTAGTAAGTAAGTTGGACCAGATCTGCAAACAAAATGGAGTTTTTATAGTTATTTCCTAAGCGCGGCTTAGATGAAGCACAAGGCCGAAAGTATGAGTCATCAAGTGAGGATCGAACTCACTACTCAGTCGTAATTAGTTCTAGCGAGGCCAGCTTGCTAAACATTAAACCACGTCGAGGTACCCAAAACAGAGTTTTAAGTGTACAAACTAATCGTAAATTCTTGCTTCTCCAGTCCAGCAGACTCCGAGTACTTTGCCACTTGTAATCGATATCTACATAAATATATAATATCAATCAATCAATCAATCAATCAATCAATCAATCTAAGAATTTATAAAGATTTACATATATATATATAAAAAGGAAGTTGTGTCGATACATGATCACTTTTGGAAAATTATTATAGTGACAGAAAGTAATATTTTAGAAAAATTTAAAATTTTCTGAATCTATTTTTATAAAAGGCAAGATGTTTGTGTGTGTGTCTGTGTGTTCTTTATACAAATCCACAATTTCTATCCGATTCTCACCAAACTACACACAGATATTTTTAGGCTTCCGGTCAGGTCATGGGTTACTTATTTTTTGCGATTTCCCCCCGATATCCGAAATCGATACCCCGATATCCGATCAGGTCCGATCAAGATCAGGATTTCAGCCCTTTTATCGGGGTTCTTACTGCAGAAGTTGCTCTAACTTAGTAAAATTATGGTTTTTAGTCTCAAACATTAATAGATCCTCTCAGACGACTCATTTTCCCCGATATCGGATATCGATGCCCCCGATATTCTATCGAATCTGATCAAAAACCGATATCCAGCCATCAATATGGCTCATTTTCTCTAATTTTATTCCCGATGGGTACGATAAGTTTTCATCGACTTACTTAGGTTAGTTTATCCTTGGATAACTTATTTGACTCCGATATTGGAAATCGATACCCCGATATCCTATCGGGTCTGATCAAAATCATGTTTCCACCCTTTTATTTTGTTTTTTGTTTCGAGTTTGTTCTAAGTAGATATAACTGCAGTTCTTAGTCTCAGCGATGATACCATTTACTCAGAAGACTTATTTAACCTTCAAAATTCAGTTTGCGTCGGAAAACTCATTTGACATCGATACTGGAAATCAAAATTTGACTTACATCCATTCATTTTTCTTTCAATCTACGGTTTCGCTTTCACTGGAAGCAACTATTGCCTTTTAGTCTTTCGTTCCAACGTCAAAAGAGTCTGAGATCCAGGACCATGGATTAGTTTTAAAGCTTTCATTACACCCGAGCAACGCCGGGCTATACTGCTAGTGGTGTGATAAATTTGATTCACACATTTTCGACTCACAAAAAGGAATATATTCATGAAGGTCAATTCCCTCAAGTTTAAATCAAACATAATAAAACTGACATCTAAACACGAATATAAGATTGCTTATATTATTTGTTTTAATACATATAGTACAACAACGGATCACTCATTTATTTTTTTATTATGAACCATTAAAAAAAAACGATGAATACAGACATCATGATAGTTATTAATTTAAAATGTTTTTCTTCAGGGGTTAATTCGCTACATAGCGTTCTTGAAACATTTCAGTTGTAGCGGATGACCGCACGCAGTTCTCCCTGACAAGCGCCATGATGAAACACACTTCAGATGTGCCAAATTGGATACTTCTCAAAGCGAACACACAAATGTCTCACTAATGCAAAAATCAAAATGAACGATCAGTGGCATCGGTAATTCAATTAGAAATGATATTAAAGGTTTTAATGATTACTTTTTTCATTTATAATTTCTATATGCCTTCCTTAGTTCCGTTAATTGTCAGTTGTTATATGTGGAGAAGTTTGAGATAAATCGTTGCTATCTACTGACTATTTATAAATAAGTGAATTTAGTACCATCACTAAAGACAAAAAAAAAAAATACAAACAACGGAGCAATTAGAAATTATTATTAAATCGGCCGAAAGTGCTTAGGACTATAATCATGACGACCAGGTTCTACACTCTCTCCCTCCTCGAAAAAAAAACAAAAAAAAAACAGTAAGATTACAAAAACTTCTAAAATTTTCCTACACCTTGCAATGAAACATGAATGAAAGATAGATTGATACCCAAATGCACAATATATATATATATATATATATATATATATATCAGTCAGTCAAGTGTCATACAAGATACATCCATGGGTGATCATGTAGTTTTGGAAATCTCGATAAACTTTCGACAGTGCTTGGCATCCATGTTTTCTCCACGAGTTGAAAAATATCCTCTCGTGAGAAAGTTATACAAAGCAGTGGGTACTTAAGAAGAAGATATCTGTCAGACAATTTATTTTAAGAAAGACTGAGAATGATTCGAACTGTGTAATGCGCCCATAGAACAACCCCATTCGAATAAGCCCTGCCTCGTGTGGTTCTTTGGTCTTGGAAACCGATAAAAATACTTGTGTATCAATGCCATTGCCGACTTCGTGGAAAAGAAGCAAGGAAGAGACGTGAACATAGGCACAATTTTCATTTACATGTAAGATAAAATACACGTGAAACTAATCAATGTTAACTTAACTTTTTGGAATTCCATGTTATACTACTTAAGTGATATATTTCCAAGCTGGACAATTGTTTTCTTCAGATCCTGTTTATGTCAGAGCATTCAGGAATGGAACTTCTCGGGAACTGTTTGAATTTCACTGGTATTTACATTTTGGACGGAGTACGGCCTATCATGTTGAATACACCGGTTATCGCTCGATCTTCGAAGTTAAGCAACGTTGAGCCTGGTCAATACTTAGATGGATGGCCGTTTGGGAATACCAGGTGCTGTAAACGTATAGTGACGGATGTGCATTGTGGTGTAGTGGATATCGGCTCGGAAAGAGAAATCGGTGAGCCGAGTTCAAATTCCAGTTGAATAACATGCATTCACTTAAGCACTGGTACACTTGGGAAAGGTATTAATCCGTCCCTTCCGTGCAGTTATGGGTTAAATAACAGGGTAGGACTTGGTGACCCTGCCCTAAAAAAAAACAACAAAAAAACAAAACAAATGCCAATGAAGCTTGATACACGAAAAGAAAAAAGTATTACTAGACACAAAACTTGTATAAAAACAACAATAAATTGTTGAAAGAAAAAAAGGTACTACCAGCAATAAATAAATAAAATTTAGTTGGCAATAAATGACTCGCCGAGGTTGATGTGCCATAAAGAAAACCAACCAACATTTTGGACATTATTTCCCGTGTCGAATATGATGAGGCACTTTCGGTCTGGTATACAGTGAAAGAGCCTCAAATGCCAAATACCGGTGAGGGATACAAAAATCAAATAAGTACAAATAAATACCTGAGAATTGTTCTAACAAAACGGAAAGTGCGACAGTGTGATCCGAAGACGAATTGGCATGGCGAAGAACGCATTCCAGAAGCTAGGAAAGGTATTAAGAAACATGAAAATTTCGTTAGAAACAAAGATAGTACTGAATTGTTATGTGATGTCATCTCTTCAATATGGCAGTGAATGCTTTACAATATCATCAAAGATAAAAGAAGAACTTGAAGCAACTGAAATGTGGTTCTACAGAAGGATGCTGTGGATATCATGTATCGAGCATGTGAGCAATAATAAGGTTTTGGAAAAGATGGAAACGAAAAGGAAATTAATACTTAGTATTAGGAAAAGACAGCTAAAGTTTCTGGGACATGCAATGAAGAAGGAAGGCTTGGAAAACCTGATACTGACAGGCTAGAGAGAGGGAAAAAGAAACAGAAGAAAGCAGCGGATAACATATTTGAAGGGCCTGAGCAGATGGATGTTAGAGCGGAGGTTGGGTGTTGTAACAGGAGGCGTGCTAAGAACCACCAGAGAGAGGGAGACATGGAAAGCCACGATTCCCTACGACCTGAAAGGACAAGGCACAGAAGAAGAAGATACTCTGAGAGAAAAACTAAATAAATAGAAAGAATATAGAACGTAGACGCGAAAATATTTTTATTTTTAGGCATTAAGGAACATATGTTGCTAGCAGTAACATATATTGAATAGAATAAGTAAATCTAGTTAAATGCTTATTATATCTTCAAAGTTCTTATTCTGTGTACCAATTCTCTTCAGGATGTAATCGGTCATAGCCCTCCATATCTTTCTATCCCTGGTGGCTCTAAGCAAGCCTTTTCCTGTTACCTCACACAAACCCCGCCCTGCCATTCACTTACTCAGGCTCTTCAGGTATGTCACCCACTGCTTTTCAAGTCTCTATTTCCCTCTACCTGACCTGTGAGTATCAGATTCGCTAAGCCCTCCTTCCGCGTCACTTGTCCCAGAAACATTAGCTGTATCTTTTGATTCCCAGTATTAATTTCCTTTTCGTTTTCATCTTCATCATTGCTCACATGCACGATCCATGATATCCGGAGCATCCTTCTGTAGAACCACATTTTAGTTGCTTCAAGTTTTTCCTTCATCTTTGATGATATTGTCCAGCATTCACTGCCATATTAAAGAACTAACATCACATAGCAATCCAGTGCTCTCTTTTTTGTTTCTAGCAAAGTTTTCCTGTCTCTTAATACTCAACTCAACTTCTGGAACACGTCCTTCGCCATGCCAATTCGCCTTCAGATCTCTGTGTCACACTTTCCGTCTTCTGTTAGAACACTTCCCATGTATTTAAATTTATGTACCTGCTTGATTTTAGTAATGTCCACCTGTAACACTACCACATATAATAATGAATAGCGTGACATTTATTTGAATATGTTGTGGCCAGAGGCTGATCGATTGTAGTTACTAACTTTAAGAAAACGCATAGCAATAATGATTGCTTCTTTATAAAGACGAGAAGAAAACAAAATATGTTGTTAACATTAACAAGTTAAATTAACGTTTAATAAACATATTCGGCTGCCAACCAAATAACAGTTAATATGTTTTTTCAATCTATTGCTTTTTAATTCACTTAGGGTATATATCTTTATTAAGGGAAAAGAAGGCGTTTAGGAAAAATTTTAGCATAAGAAACGCTTCCCTGGCAGGCAACCGTTTGATATTACAAAATAATGTCAAGTTGATAATAATAATTATAATAATACGAATATATTGGGTTGTCCAAGTTCATGCAAATTTTTAAGAGAGGTTAAAACTACAAAACAAAATTATGCCATTAAATATTTATTCAACTAAATATGAAGCATTTTCTTGTTCAATATTAAATATTTATTCAACTAAATATAAACCATTTTCTTGTTCAATATTAAATATTTATTCAACTAAATATAAACTATTTTCTTGTCCAATATTTTTCTCTTTTTCCTTCAACTAAAAGATTCCGGCTTTCCAGAATTTCTTGGTTTCTCTGCAAAGAATTCATTAAGAAGGTTTGTTATGTCATCCAAACAATTAACATTTTTATGATTTAGATTATTTTGCAAGGTGAAAATATTATTATCAGAGCTCATATTGTAATCTTTTGATGCCAATGATTTTCTCTGTCACTCTGTATTACTAGTTTCCATATTATATTTCTTTCTATACTTGGGCAGCTTAGGAAATTTTTGTGGATTAAAAATGGAAGAGAAAATCATTAGCATAAAGTAATTGCAATATGAGCTCTGGTTAAAAATGATTACTGAGACATTCATTCAATTCCAGAAATTAATTCATTGATTTTTCAAGGACACATGACCTAGTAGCTATAGACGTTGGACAGTTTCAGGGAATTGCGAGTTCAATACCAGGCTATAGTAGATGTGAAGAAATAACTTAGAAAGTCAAGTTAAAGTGGCATCACACATGGAATGAGAATGATATACCCCAGTTATCGAAATATAGGGTTCGGTTCGAAATTCCTAACACCTGAAGAAGGCCGGAGCGTAAAGCATCTGAAACCTCGTACAAATGGTAACATAGATGAGGACAGTAGTCCGAATAATGTAAATAACGTAAATACTACCTCATCTCAGAAATATAGACAAATACAAATGTAAGCCTATATAGACGTAAGTTAGTTCCTGTGTCGTGACCCAAAGGGTTGTGAGTTCAATACCAGGCTACAGCAATAACTTACAGGATTAGAGGGAGATAACTCATGACTTCCATAAGAGGCTACTTTTTTCTTTTTTTTTGTTAATCACATCACCCCAAGCGAGGCGGTAAGGCCACTGGTGTGCAGGGGGCTACGTAAGAGTGAATAGATTGGAAAAGAGAAAACCGAAAACTACGTCCTAAACAGGGAACAAGGGATGAGCCTCTACACCTGTTCAATAGACGTGGGTGGAGTGTGAACCGGGCGATATGAGAATGATATACCCCAGTGATCGAAATATAGGGTTCGGTTCGAAATTCCAAGCACATGAACAAGGCCGGAGCATACAATGGCCGAAACGTCGTAAACATGGCAATAAAGATGGGGACAATATTCCGGACAATGTAAATAATGTAAGCACTTTTCTTGTTCGCCGAATTTGGGCTTTTTTTGTAGAAATGCTGCCTTTAATTCGTCCAATTGAAAGCAAAAATATAGACAAATACTAAATTTGTGCGACGATTCGGCCTTTGTACGCCCCGGTCTTCTTCAAGTGCCAGTTATTGTAAAATAGGGTTCGGTTCGAAATTTCTAACACCTGAAGAATGCCGGAGAGTACAACGGCCGAAACGTCGTACAAATGGCAACAAAGATGAGGACACTAGTCCGAATAATGTAAATACTGTAAATACTAGCTCATCTCAGAAATATAGACAAATACTAAATTTGTACGACTTTTCGGCCGTTGTACTCTCCGGGCTTCTTCGAGTGTCAGTGATTGTAATAAAGAGTTCGGTTCAAAATTCCAAGCACATGAAGAAGGCCGGAGCATACAATGGCCGAAACGTCGTAAACATGGCAATAAAGATGGGGACAATATTCCGGACAATGTAAATAATGTAAGCACTTTTCTTGTTCGCCGAATTTGGGTTTTTTTGTTGTTGAAATGCTGCCTTTAATTCGTCCAATTGAGAGCAGTACTTTTCAGCATCAATTCACTGGTTATTTGGCAGACTCTCAAAGTAAAGATTTCCTTTCCAATCCCATCAGATGCACAGCATGATTTACTTAGTATAGCAACCTGCTTTTAGGGTGACTAAAATAGGCTCATGTTACTTACTGCAGGATCTGTTTCGTTAAATGCTGTAGTAAACGATCCATTTCTCATCACATGTTACAATCTGCTTAAAAAGTGTGCATTTTAGTTGAATTTATACAGCAAATCACAGATAAAATGCGTTCTAAAAATTATTTTCACTCAAATCATGTGGTACCCCGTAGAGATTTGAGTACCTAAGCTTCCTTAAATGCTCATGGATGTAGGATTTTCTTAAATTTATTATTTTTGCCAGTTCCTGCGTTGTGTAATGTGCATTATTCTCAATCAATTTGTTGATTTGGCCATAAATTGTAGTAGAGGATTTGCCTGAGCCTTCTCCATTAATAAGGCTACAATCACAAACTTTAAATTTACCGAACCACTTCCGTACAGTTCTGTTAGATAAAGCAGCTTCACCGTATATAGCACAGATCTTTTCGTCTGTTGCGAGGCATATTTAACTTTACGGTAATAAAAAAAGCAACAAGTGTCTAAAATGAACTTAATAATCTTCAATCTTGATGAAGATGCAAAATTGACGCGAATTAAATAGTTTAAAACATTTTTTTTTCAAGAGATATCTTGAAGAGGGTTCTTCTCGAAAATAAGCTTATTAATCTGTCGATAAGTGTGACGTTTTCTAACGTGTTGGAACATGAATCACTAAAAATCATCAGGAACTTTTCGGACAATTCAATATCTTGACGACGAATCTTAGGAAAAGATATATTTCATATCGACAATAATTAAATAAACTAACTTCTAAGACACAATGCAAGTTACAGAAAAAAGAGTGATAGCTAAACGTAGATTCAGCTAAATAAATTATACTTTCTTACCTTATTCCTAATCTAAACCTAGAGAACCGTTTAGTGATGTATCATTTTCCATTATAAATTTATCACAAAAATAATTTCATTTTCCAACGTTTGAATTTTTTCTAGATTAGATTTATCGATTTCATGAAAAAGAGAAAAAAGAAATTGCATAATTTTTCTTTATTACTTCCAACTTGAACGAAAGGCTCTACGCAAACTGCGTAGACATTAATCACTCATTTGGCAAAAAAAACTGGTTCTTATTGGTAGAGGCCAGTGATGGTTCCAAATGTTTCGAAGGAGAGATAAGAAACTTTAAAGGTTGAGGAAGGAAGCGAATCTTTTGACGATAACACATCAAGTAAAACGAGTTTAACAATTGCCTAATAGTAGGAGGCGGAGGTGGGGGGGGGCTGGGAGTTACAAGTCGGTTAGTGCAAAATATGTCAATGGGTGTTGTAGTGTCGTGGAAAAATAGGTTTTTGTTAGATCATTTTGAATTGCATTCTGGCAAAAAATTTTTTAATAAAAACAAAATAAAAAAATCTGCTAGAAGCAAATCAGAAAGATTTGTGAATTCCTGACTGAACCTGTCAATATTAATCTTTTTAATAAACGAGGTCACAAAGACGGGTCATACGTGATATACGCTTGGACTATAATGTCTCAAGAGAGACATGACCGACTGACTGGACAGAAGATTTTCCCGAAGTAGGTTGCAATTACTTTCTGCCGTAGAGTGGTGGCTAATCAAAGCGAAAGAACCCAATCTGTCTTGCTATTTAACCGATAGCTAGAAAGAGAAGCGATGGATTAATAATTTTCCCAAGGGTATTTGTGCGTAAGAAAATGCAACAATGTAAACTGTAATTTGAACTTCACTCTCCCGAGCCGATATCAACTGCCCCACAACGCACATCCGCGGGTAGTCAAAACGGGTAGCCAAGTAAAAACTGATCGGAATCGTATTTTTTAATCACCAAAACAACTGGTTCTCATAGAAACTTGTCAACGGCAACTTCAGGATGAGACATCTAGTCTTTGTCACTGTTTTGAATTTCATGCCGCTGTTTTACGAGAAGCTTCGAAAAAGTGTGTGCTAATACTTGCTACAAAGTTGGGATGTACTCTATTTTGGTATTGCTCAATGCCTACCTAGAAAACATCTCTGCTCACGGCCACTCAGCATAAATTTAGCACAGATTTAAAATTTAAATTCCTGGAAAATTTTTGTAAATAACTTTGTGTTTTGAAAGATGTTAAGGAAAATGGGGCTACAAAGATTTTAATAATTTTCTTAACAATTTAATTGACAATAAAAAAGCAATATTAAGTAAATTGTATGTTTTCGTATTTTTGGAGTTTTATTACATTTTTCAGTATTGTTAGGCGTCTTCATGCATAATCACTTCAAATACTTGCAGACTTTGTGTCTCCAACGTTTTTTGATTCAACTGATGAGAGCAAAATATAAAGAGACCGAGATCGTCATCAAAAGATTGTCATATTCTATAATACGAGATTAATTAAAAAAAGGCGGGGAAACAATTAGCAGAGAACATTCTGCTTCATCGGAGATAACTCGCCAGTTCACCATTACAATCTCTCGAGCTTGATGAATCTTTTCATCACTGGTAGAAGTTGGCTCGTATCCGGCTTCTTTTTCGTTCGTCACGATTGCCTTGCCAATTTTATCCTTCTCAATCCACTCATAATCACCTCTACGAAGTAGTGCATTATCGCTGCATTATTAAAATCCCCCGATTAACTTCAGGCCATGTCACAACTTCCGACTAAAGAAATAATATCACTGCTCTTTGTTCTGCTTTAGTGCAGACTGACAGCGGGGCGACCATGTTCACACTGTAACAATTACAAGAAACCTAGCGCTAACAAGCTTAAATTTTGATCACGTGACCACAATAATACCTGATATAAGCAGGAATGAACAGATGGCAGTGTAAGAAAAATGTTTTGGCGAAAGTGTGAATAATTTTTGGTTTACCATCGCATTAACGCGAGACCAACGCTATTCTTTCGTGATCAAGCAAAAAAATAAAATAAAATAAAATAAAATAAAATATACTGTCCAGTAATTTTCACTTCTCCCTTGTATTTACATCTAACATCTCCAGACTACTACATTTTCTAATCTTTGCAGAACTCGTGTGATAAAATAAGAAACCTCAGGAAGCCAACTTTTCTGAAAAAATAAAAGTTATACGTAATAAAAGTTATACGGTGTTTACTGAAAAACAGCAAACTTCTTGGAAAAAACAATGATAGCTATGATGTATTTTAACAACAAAAAACAAAAAAACAAAAACAAAACAAAACAAAACAAAAAACAACAAAAAACAACAGGACTACCTAGGACAATGAAGTTTCAGACGTCCTTAAATTAATAATTGTAGGAATTAATACACTTATTCCAACATCTTCACTTTTCAAAACAGTGAATTTCTCTTTCTAGATCACTATCAGTGACCTCATTTAGACACTTAAACGTAGCGTAATGGTTAACAAGTTTCTAACCAGATAAATTACGACTGGCTAGAGTTCAAAACTAACTTGATGCCCTATTCTAAAGTCCTTGTGCCAGATGTAAGCTACGCTAAGTAAATCATCACTGTCAGTTACCTCATTGGTTTTTTTAATCACACGCTGGTCGGGCTTACGGCCATATTACGCCGAAACAGTGGTTTTCGTACGACCACCGAAGTTAAGCAACTTCAAACCTGATTAGTACATAGATGAGTGACCACTTCGAAATATCAGGTGACCTAAGCTTGGATGTGTGGGTGATGTGATGAATCAAGGCTCATTGAGTAATGGATTAGACGGGAGCAGCATATTTACTTACGCGCCAATATCCTTGAGAAATGTATGGATTCAAATCTTCTTCAACTAGTTATAGGTTAATTAATACAAGTTGTATCAGTAAATCCTTATTACCTCCTCCAGCCCGAATACCTACCATCTAAAAATATTTTTCTAGCTTCAAATACCCTGGTTGATAAGCCGTAAAATACAAATCTATCAAATCAATTGTATTTTAAATCTTTTTCACTTTCAACTGTAATTTTAAGGTTGGGAATGGTCAGATTTTTTTTTTTTTTTTTTTTTATAAGCGTTTCACCCCGAGCAAGGCATGTCACTGCCACTACTGTTCAGGGGGCTACGTAGAGTGGAGAAAGGCTGGTTAAATATAGGAAATAACAGAGGGTGGGTGATAGGCGGGTGAGGATACCGAGAATGAGGGTTGGGTAGATGAGAGTGTTGTGAGAATAGTTGGGAGTTAGTGTGATAGGAGGTGTCTATTGACCCTACATTTAAACACCTGGAGATTGTAACTGTCGGGAAAGCAGACTTGTGGAAGGGAGTTCCACAGGCGGGAAGCGCGAGAAAAGAAGCTGTTGGAGTAGAATTTACGGTTACATCTTATTTGTTTCGTAGGAAAAAATATTAAAATGATGTAAATCGACTGATATACTTGAGCGATTCAAAGGTTTGCTTCCAAATCAACGCATTAGACGCAACAAATGGCAAGAGCTTTTTCATGAAGCATGGCGCAGTCACATAGCACAAGATTTCCCACTTGAGGGTGTGTCTGTTTACACATGCGCAGTAAAATATTCTTCCTGATTTACGTCCGAACATAGCTTTTATGCCGTTTGTTTTTCGTAATGTTATTCTGAAGAGATGTAACTCGCTATCACCGATTTATAATATTTGGTTATCTTCGTATAAAGCCAACCAACTAAACGAATCCTTCGAAATACTACACAATAATGCCCTCGCGATAATTCTCTCGAGTAATTCACTCAGAAACAATTTCTTTAATGACGCACAACACCGGAATGATGCTTTATATCCTAAATATTTATAATCACGTGATCTCAGTAGTAAAATTCATTCAACAATTACGTTTGTTGCCTGGCGACCCGTGTTTGTCCACAAGTGTCGGTATAGACACTTTCTTCATACATAAAACAAACAATTTTCAGATTATCTAAAATGGCTGGATACTAGCATCACTGTCGTTGCAAGATCTCATATCTACTTTTGATAATTCAAGCTTATACTTTTCTTGAACAGACTAAAATGTATATTTCGCAAATTTCCTAAAGTTGAACCCTAATTGTAATATATTTTTGTGGCCGGACAGAATTATGATAAACATTAAAGGCAGAAAACACAAACAGGACCGACAAAGTTTTATCAAAATCAAAGGAAAAATACAAACAGAGCTGAAAATTTGGTGCACAGTCACTTGCACAGCACTCGATGACGAACCTGGTTGCCATTTATGAGGACGCTGTACAATCGTGGTAACAAACGAAATCAAAGAAAGGTAGGTGACTTTTCGTTTTAAATTAAGTGTACTCTGTTCTAGTTTTTATTACAAAAATGTTGCTAGATGAAAAAAAATTAAAGATGGAACATTTAAAAATTTCGCGCATTGTCTGACCATGGAGTTAAAAATATGGCTTGTTTGAACACATGAAGCAGGGCAGAGAAAACATGCGTGAGGGTTGGCGGTGGGGGAAAAGAGGTGGTTAGAGAAATGAGGCTGACGAAGGGAATGAAGTTGACAGGGGAAATAAAGTTGTTGAAGGAAATGAAGTCGACGGAAGGAATGAATTTGACGAGGGAAATGAAGTCGTTGCAAAATATTTTCGACCTCTTCCACTTACTATATGTTGATAATTTCGAATATGGCAGAAGACCACAAAGTCTTGGGTAGTTTGCCTAAGCACAAACTGAAAGCAGCTGTATGTGAGTTCTTTTACCTGGACTTCAATATTGGTAATTTGGAGCACTATAGGAACCAGGGAAATCAGACATGCGCGGGACAGATATACTGTAAAATGTCAGGGAAGAATACTGTGGAAGGAATTAGAAATGCTTGCAATGGAGAGTTAGATTCAGTCAGTTAAGTGTCATACGTGATACACGCTTGGGCGAAGATGACTGACTGACTGGGCAGAAGATTATCCCGCAGTAGGTTGCCATTGCTTTCTGCGGTAGACTGGTTGCCGACCATGGCTATAGAACCCAATCTGTCCTGCTATTTAACCCATAACTGGAGGGAAGAGACGGATTAATACCTTTCCCAAGGGTATTTGCGCGTAAGTGAATGCAATGAATTCAACTGGAATTCGAAATCGGTTCCCCGATTTCTCGTTCCAAGCCGATATCCACTGCACCACAACGCACATCCAATGAATAGCATTCTTATAACCAGCTTTTAAGATTTGAAAAAGAAATCACTCGACCGGCGGTCGAGAGCGAGGGAAAATTTACTCGCCCCCAAATCATTTTACTCATCCGACTACATTTTTTAATAGTCGCCTTACGTAAACATAGCGTGAATCGCTGACGGAAAAAAAAATGAAATTTTAATTAAAATTTCGAACGTGTTAAAAAGGATTTAAATTTAAAAAAATAATAACAACGAAATTCGATCTTTCGTCTTAATAATAGCATAAACATTTTGATGATAAAAGTTTGTGCACTTTTAACATCATGATATGCTGTGTTTTTTGTTGTTGTTTTTTTCATAATTGAGTGGAGGTACATTATTTCTCAAAGATTTTCTATAAAAAATTACTTATTTGTATAACTTGATTTTCGGTGCGTGATTGAAAGAAGTATGCGTATTTTTAAAAAAAATATTCGTTTTTACTTTTCGTTAGCAGGGAGGAAATATAGGATAATATTTTTTCAAATGAGCGTCTTTAACCTGGGCGACAGAGACATTTTTGTTCCACTCTGGAAGCGTTAATTAAACGAATGTTTACACTGACCGGGACAATTAAAAGTCAAGAGTTCAATAATGTCATTGTAGGTCATTCTAAGTTACTTGTGAATCTTCAATGGCATACTTTTGGGTTGTAAAAGAACGAAATTTGTTTTTTAATTGCGAGATTTTTAATCGACCGCGGGAGGGTAAAGCAATAAACTTTAATCGCTCAATTAAGTTTTTAATAGTCTGAGTCGAGTGTGGGCGAGTGAAATCTCAAAGACTGCTTATAACCATGCATGCGGAAGTTGTAGTACGCGTAGAAAATATTGTTAAATAGTATTTAGAGTATGACGGTCCATTTTTAGACTAAGTTGGTTGGAACTAAAGGTGATACGACTAATTATCCAAACAAACCACATGTCCATCATCAACAGATACGAACAGGGCCTTAGGTAATTTTTCTTCGTTTATCTTTTTGTTTGTTGTTGTTGTTTTTTCTATCAGATTTTGAATGACATGAACAGATAATAGCAGATTTCTGTGTTCGATCATAGTATGGTTGAAATTAAGGAAATTACATGTGTGATGTTGAAATTGAGAAGAGGCACACATGTTGCATTCGAAGGGCATTTACCCGATGTCCATTTGAAAATTGGGGATCAGTTTTCTCCTACGATCGTTTGGCCGTGCATCAAGATGTCTCCTGATATGATGTCTCTTGATATAATACAACGCGGAGAAAAACGAACTTTTGAAATATTGCAGGACTTTCTTCTGTCGTGTGCGTTCTTAAAAACAAAAAGAAAATAATAATAATAATAATAATAATAATAATAATAATAATAGAAAAGTGCAGGTGTTTTCTGACATTTCTCTTCCAGTGCACTGTGCTTTTTTTTTTTTTTGTTGTTTAAAGATTTTCTTCAGGGTGTTGGCCGATGCTGCAAAGTCGATAACAAAACTCGCTACAAAAAAGAAGGATACCTGAAGCAAATGAGTCCTTTAGTTGGTCAGTATGAGGTCCAAAGTTGATAGAGTTAGCGCCTGAATGAACGAATAAAAAATGATAAAGAAACAAAAGGGAACGATAAAAAACAGATTTATTGTCCACCTGAAAAGACTGGATATTGCCGTGGCAAAAATGTTATAAGTTCGTCTCAGAATGTGTAGACAGTCGACATACTCAGTAGAAGTTCAATAAAAAAGAAAAAAAAAGGAAAGAAAAGATATGCAAATCACATTCTGGCTTGATTCGTGCCTAACTTAAAAGACCAACTAAGAGTATATCGGAGAAAGTGTTTTTTGCACAGAATTAATAAAGCAGAAACATGCGCAAATTTTAGGAAGTAGAGAAGAAAGCGTCACCTCTGATCTTGATAATTTTGTATTACTTTCTTTGTATGTATTGATCTGTATTATTGATTGATTTTATGTGCTCATTTTGAAAATTATGAAAATTTTAAATAAAAATAAAGACATTTTTTAATGTTATGTTATGTATATATTTTTCTATAATTGCCTCGGTTGTGTGGGAATTATGTGGAGAGAAATTCCCTTAATATGTTCATATGACCCGACAGAAATATGATTGACATCAGAGACAGAAAATACATACAGGACCGACAAAAGTTTGATCAACATCAATGACAGAAAATATAAACAGTGAACAACAAAAGTGTGATTGATATCAAACGCAGTCGGCTTGAAAGGAAATAGCAAGCGAAAATGATTGATAGATGTAACTGGCCATAGATGACACAATTAAACGAAAACTCGAGAAAGCAAAAATGCGTAGAAATTATAAGTTAGGTTTTCTGGTATAGATGAGAATATCGAGAGAACGCATAGAAGAGAGAAGAGAAGACAATTCCCGACAGCTCCCTCGTATGGGCATGATTGTCTCTGGCTACATTATTTTTCACCCAACTGTGACCAACGAAGAATAAAATATGTTTATATTTTTATATATGCGTGTTCTTGTTCGTCGTTATATTTCAAGACAATTGCTATCGTTGGAGAACCAGGTATTGTACTTCATCCAGACGTTTGTCAGCAAAACATATTAACTACTCCACAATAATTATGGTTTTCGTTACCTGCATCGCTATCTACGCTATTTTAAGATACCATATCAGTTATTTCAGGAAGAAAGACATTTCACGTTTACGTATCGCGTTAGCCGTTACCAAATGAGCAAATCATTTCAAACAGAGTAAAAATTAATTTGATCTAGAAAAGCTGGATTTTTTACGGATGAAAACAATTCGATTAAAACAACCCGTATTATAATATTACATTATTAACACTGTTCAAACTGTTGTCCTTATATTTATTGCTATGTTTAAGACGTTTCAGCCTTTGTATGCTTCGGACTTCTCCAGGTGCTAGGAATTTTGAACCGAACCCTTTATTTCGATCACTAGGTGATATAATTGCCACTCCATGAGCGATGCCATGCAGTTATCTCCCCTTAACTCAACTCCCTAAGTTATTTGAGTTATTACTCTCTAACAACCTAAAGACTTGCGAGTTTAACAGCTGCCTACAGCAGGGATAAACAAGTAACTTAAAGAGTTGAGTTAAAGAGAGATGGCATTGCACATGGATTGAGAATTATATACCTCACTGACAGAAATAAATTTCCTAGCATCTGAAGAAGGCCGAAGCGTACTACGGCTGAAGCGTCGTAAACACAGTAATAAAGATGAAAAAAAAACAGTCTGAACAGTGTAAATAATGTAAATATTACCTCATCTCAGAAATATAGACAAATACATTAGGATATTACATATTAGTTTGAATAATCTATAAATATGTTTGGATATAGTCGTTGGTTGGTTCCAGTGACTTGATCCAAAGTGTTGTGAGTTCAATATCAGGCCACATCAGTGGTGAACAAGTAAGTTAGAGGGTCGGGTAAGAGAGTGGTAACTCATGACTACGAAAAGAATCTTCACACAAGGAATAACAATGATATACCCCAGTAAAAAAGTGTTCGTTTCGTTTCTAAATTCCTAACACCTGAAGAATGACGGCGCGTAATACGACAGAAACGTCGTGCAAATAGCAACAAAAATAAGGACAATAGTCCGAATAATGTAAATAGTGTAAATACTACCTAATTTCAGATGTATGGACAAAATAAACTGGAAGATGAGAATTGCAATAAAAGAATACTAGAAGAGAACTTTCAGTTATGTCAAGCTATTTCAACAGGAAGACAATGAGCCCTAGTCTCCTGGGCTTAAGTTGCTATTAACAATACTAGAATAGAACTTTCTGTAATATCAAGCTATTTCAACATAAAGACAATGAGCCCTAGTTTCCTGGTTTTAAGTTGCTATTAAGAATACTAAAATAGAACATTCGGTTATATCAACCTATTTCAACATGAAGACAATGAGCCCTAGTTTCCTGGGTTTAAGTTGCTATTAAGAATACTAGAATAAAACATTCGGTTATATCAACCTATTTCAAGATGAAAACAATGAGCCCTAGTCTCCTGGTTTTAAGTTGCTATTAAGAATACTAGAATAGAACTTTCGGTTAGATCAAGCTATTTCAACAAGAAGACGATGAGCCCTAGGTTTCTGATTTTAAGTTGGCTGCTATTAAGAATAGTAGAATAGAAGTTTCGGTTAATCAAGCTATTTCAACATGAAAACTATGAGTCCTAGTTTCCTGGTTTTAAGTTACTATTAAGAATAGTAGCATAGAACTTACGGTTATATCAAGCTATTTCAACATGAAAACGTTGAGCCCTAGTTTTCTGGTTTTAAGTTGCTATTAAGAATACTAGAATAGAACTTTCGGTTAGATCAAGCTATTTCAACAAGAAGACGATGAGCCCTAGGTTTCTGATTTTAAGTTGGCTGCTATTAAGAATAGTAGAATAGAAGTTTCGGTTAATCAAGCTATTTCAACATGAAAACTATGAGTCCTAGTTTCCTGGTTTTAAGTTACTATTAAGAATAGTAGCATAGAACTTACGGTTATATCAAGCTATTTCAACATGAAAACGTTGAGCCCTAGTTTTCTGGTTTTAAGTTGCTATTAAGAATACTAGAATAGAACTTCGGTTATATCACCCTATTTCAACATGAAGACAATGAGCCCTAGGTTTCTGGTTTTAAGTTGGCTTCTATTAAGAATAGTAGAATAGGAGTTTCGGTTATATCAAGCTATTTCAACATGAAAACGCTGAGTCTTAGTTTCCTGGTTTTAAGTTACTATTAAGAATAGTAGCATAGATGTTTCGGCTATTTCAAGCTATTTCAACGTGAAGACGATGAGCCCTAGTTTCCTGGTGTTAAGTTGCCATTAAGAATACTAGAATAGAACTTTCGGTTATAAAAAAAAAACGTTAGCTTTACTGTTCTGAGGTTCTCTTTTTTTATTTATTTATTTATTTATTTATTATCCCTCCCAAGATAGTGACCGTTATTGGACAGTTGACCGACCCCACCCCCAACTCTGTGAAATCTTTAAGTTTCGTAGCTGGTCTGTTCGTCAAATTCAAATTCATTCGTTTGCTTTATACACGGACAGGCAGCTTAGCCAGATCTTAATTTTCGGGAAAAGACAAGTGTTGAAGATATAAATTTCTTAATTCAAATTTCCTGGGTTAATCCTGTGTGGTATGTGTAATCTTTTCCTATTTATGTATTTTTTTAATAATATTTTGGCATTTATGCTCTATTTGGACTTTAACTAAGTTAAAACTTAGTTAACTCACCACCCTTGGAATTTTTTTTTTTAAATAGGAGTAGATAGATCACACTGTCACCCGGTCCATACTTCTCCCACGCCTATGGAACTGGAATAGAGGCTAGCTCCTTGTTCCCTGTTTAGGATGTGGTTTCCGGCTTTCTCTTCTCTCTCTTCAGACCTTGGTATTGGTGTTCCGTGAGTTTCCTGCGATCTGGTCGGTTGGTGGCAACGGCTCATCACTGTGAGGGTACCGGGTTGGCAGTTTCCTGGTTGCTGCTTCCGACTGGTAGTTAGGAGCCCTAACTATTGCGCAGCGTCAGGAGCGGCTGCTCTGATCAAGAGTTGTATAATATCGGAGTTCTTGTAGTGCCATGTCGCGCATGGATAGGTGTCCTTGCAAGCGATTTCGGTGGGCAGCCCTGAGGCCACACCTTATTGCAGCCCGAACCAGTTTCCCTCCCAGCACAGATCGTGGATATTGACCGCCTGTATCCTCTACCCTAGGTCCCTTTCTATAAACAAAAACATATGACGAAACAAATCAGAAACGACCCTAAACCAGCTACAATCAAACCACCTAAACCCATTAACCTTTCTTTCACTAATATCCGAGGCATTCGTACTAACTTTCCTAGTGTAGAAGCGTTTCTGCATGAAAAGTCCCCTGACATCTTTGCGTTCTGCGAAACTAACCTCAACTCAGCTATTCCCTCCTCTGACCTCTCCATCCATGGTTATCTTAAGGAAGGATTCCACTGTCCACATGTATGGGCTGGGTGTCTACGTCAGCGAACACCTCCCCATAGCTAGGGTAACTTCACTCGAATCTACTGACCACCAATACATATGTCTCCGCATGTCTCTCCTCAGTTCGGTTAGTTAACAATTCTTTCTTTACCGTTCTCCCTCCTCTCCTGACTGCTCCCTACTAGATATCATTGCTGACGACATAGATAAGGCTATTTCCTATCACCCATTAGCCCACATATTAGTATTCGGAGACCTCAACGCCCATCACTCTGAGTGGCTTGAAAACGCTGTTACTGATCCAGCGGGCATTCACGCCATGAACTTTGCTATTTCCCAATCCCTTACGCAAGTGGTGGACTTCCCAAGCACTTCCTCGAGCCATTCCTCACTACTATATATATGTTTCACCTCTGTGCCTGACGCCTGTCAAGTCTCGCAGCTTTGCCCTCTCGGCAACTCTGACCACGCTGTAGTCTTTCTCAGTATTTCTTTCCACTCTCACTCCCCCCAGGAGCCCCCTACCTATAGGACATCCTACCTATACCAAAAAGCTGACTGGGATGCCTTTCGCGATTTACTCTGCGACGTCCCTTGGGAAAAGTGTTCGATCTATCAGCTGATGACTGTGCCTCTGATGTCTCGTCATGGGTGAAAGCTGGCATTGATGCCTTCATACCCAGGAAGTATTGCCTAAAACCTCATTCATCTCCGTGGTTCTCTCCTGCCTGCTCAGCCGTCATTGCCCACTGGAACCATTACTTTCGTCTATTCCGGAGATAGTCATCTGATCACAATAGGCGCCTGTTCACGTCTGCTAGCAATGAGTGCAAGAAAACCCTAAATGACGCCAAACGGTTGTTTGTTGAGAGAATGCGACCACGCATAGCTGACCGCAAGTTCGGCTCCAAGGACTATTGGAGGATTTGCAAACGAGTGCTGAACAATAGCAAATCTTCAATACCTCATTTAATCCATGAATTTGACGTTCTCACGTCATCTGCGGACAAAGCTGAGTGCTTTCCCGCAGATTCTCATCCAACTCCACATTTGACTCATCTGGAGTACACCTACCCGACTTCCCTATTAGAACTGAGGCCAAACTGCACGACGTATATATTTCCCCGACAGTAATATCCCAAGCAATTTCAAAACTCGGCCCCCATAAGGCGTGTGGAGAAGATGGAATCCCGGTGATAGTCCTTAAGACGTGTGCTCCTGAACTTTCTCCTCTCCTCTCTAAACTGTTTAACTACTGCCTTTTTGCTTCCTGCTTTCCTGCATGCTGGAAGTTCTCTTCAGTCGTTCCTGTATTTAAGAATTGTGGTGAACCCTGGGACCCATCCAACTATCGTCCTATCAGTCTTCTACCGATATTCGGGAAAGTAACCAATGCTGAAATAGTTCAACATCTTACTGCCCACAAACTCTTCTCTGACAGGCAATATGGCTTCCACTTTGCCAGGTCCACAGCCGACTTGCTAACAACCGTAACGGAGTACATGCTACAGGTCCTTGATGAGTCTGACGAGGCTCGCGCGGTTGCTCTGGACATCTCCAAGGCTTTTGACAGGGTTTGGCACTCTGGCCTCCTATGCAAGCTACGGGGTTACGGTATTACCGGTCGCCTGTTTGACCTAATCCAATCTTTTTTAAATAACCGCAAAATGAAGGTCGTTTTGAATGGGCATGCCTTTTCATCCTACAGTACGAATGCTGGTGTCCCACAGTGCTCTATCCTGGGCCCGACGCTCTTCCTTATTTTCATCAACGACCTCTCAGATGAGATCAGTTCCCAAGTAGGCATCTACGCAGACGACACCATAATATACTCCCGTACCAGGAAGAAACCTGTCGTGGCGGACAGACATAATCTCGCTGCTAACCTTGAACGGGATCTACACTCTGTGGTGAATTGGGGCGAGAAGTGGTTTGTCAACTTCAATGCGTCTAAGACCAAGCTGTTTTCTGTCAACAATCACAGGCAACCTCTCCTGCCTCCCAGAAGCATGGACCAAGTGATTCTGCCTGAGAGCAATACACTACGCCTCCTCGGCCTTACCCTCTCCTCAGACCTCAAATGGAACCACTATATTGAATCATAGCTAAATCTACTGCTAAGAAGGTTGGGTCACTATGTCGATCCAGGATTATTTTTTCGCCTGAATCCATCCTGCATATATACAAGTCAACCATCCGTCCGTGCATAAAGTACTGCTGCCATTTATGGTCAGGCACCCCTGCCGGTCTCCTCAGTGTTCTCGACAGGCTTCAAAGGAGAGTCTGTAATATGATAGGTACTGATCTGGCGGCTCGACTGCAGCCACTTCCCCACTTCCCCACCGTCGAAATGTGGCCTCCCTTTGTCTGTTCTATAAATACTTTCATGACTTCTGCTCAGACGAACTTAAGTCACTGGTGCCTCCTCAACAGGTGTTTACTCGTGCAACCAGACTGGCAACTGGGTCCCACCCATTCACAGTCAGATTAGCCAAATGCAGACGACAATTCTACTCCTGCAGCTTCTTCTCTCGCACTTCCCGCCTATGGAACTCGCTCCCATATTCTTGCTTTCCTGACGGCTACAACCTCCAGAAATATAAATGCAATGTCAATACTCATCTACTAACCACTGGATTCTAGCTCTCTCCCCTCCCCTGTATAACCTTCCCGTTCTCTCCACCTATGTATCTGTCATCGCACCTGCTTTCTCAGCTTTCTATTGCTCCTTTCTAACTAGTTTGTACTCCTCACTCTTTTCTAATTAATCTTTTTACATTTATGTAGCCCCCCGCTCATCAGTGGCATTTCTGCCTTGCTCGGGGTGAAATGATTAAAAAAAAAATCAACCTATTTCAACATGAAGACGATGAGCCCTAGTTAGCTGGTTTTAAGTTGCTATTAAATTTTTAAAGATCAAATTCCTTGGAAAACAAGAAGCGATTTTCACGGGGAAGAGTGCGAGAGGAGACACTGGTAGCACAGAAAAATTTCATCAGAGCATTAAAATTTTTCTCGCAAGAATCTGTCTTACATATTCATAAGTGTATCATTCTTCCTTGCAATAAATATTGCTGTCGCATTGTGGTGCTTCTGCTATGCATATACAAATTCTCGAGCCAAAAAAAGAATCTGCAGCATTATTCGTCATAACCTATGATCTCGACTTCAGACTATTTTCCCCACAGCCTTAATTTACCTTTTTCTGCCTTTCCTATAAATATTTGCATTCACTTACGCACAAATACCCTTAGGAAAGGTAGTAATCCGTCTATTCCCTCTATGGGTTAAATAACAGGATAGATTTTTTTCTACAGGCTTGGCTGGAAACCACAGAAAACAATGGCAACCTACTGCGCGAGACATGATCGCCCAATGCGTGTATCACGTATGACACTTAACTGACTGACTGACCGAATATAATATTTGGAAACATGATTAAGTCTTCGACTAGGCATAAAGTGGGGAATCATTTTTATATTGTTATGAAGTAATAAACTGATCCCCCACTAATTACTACTAAATAATATAATACATCTCTTCCCCTCTATCTATGAGTCAAATAACAGGACAGATTGGGTTCTGTAGTATTTTGCTGGCAAGCTGTCTACTGCAGAAAGCAATAGCAACCTACTGCCCAATCTTCTGCCCAATTAGTTATGATCTTTCGAGACATGATCGCCCAAGCGTGCATCACGCATGGCACTTGACTGACTAGATTGCCGACAAGTGCTCATAATTTTACAGTTGATATAAGTTCTATTCTAACAGTTTCTTCTCTCGTATTTTTGTTTGTAATGCCCTGTTCCGGATTCTTTCTTTCTAGGCAATTCAATTCTTATCCTTTGTCTTCCTAGTTCTTGCCCTTTTTTTATTACTGTTTGTTATTACTCCTTCATAGATTTTTCTCCTATTCTATCACATTCGCTAATCTTTTTTAGAAATAATATTAACATTATTTTAACTTACATTTGTTTTATATCTTTTATAGGAAGATGTAATTATTAATATTTTAGTCGTCATTTATTTTTTGAATACTTTTTTATTTTGTGCGAACGTTTTGATAGAATGCCTCCAAATTAAGATAATGGAATGACTTGGGAAAAACACGCTTAATTTGAAAAATACTTTATTGTTTTTAATTCGTAGAACATTTTACTTTTAACAAACTTTATCGACCAGTCCCTTTAAGCAGAGAGAAAAAAAATCAACGCATGCGTAAACGTTTAGAAGCGCTAATTCCGTGATGTGCAAGTTTGAACAAAGAATTTCACGTTAAATTCTTTGTTTTTAATTTTCTTTAAGATTTCTGTAAATGACTGGCGGAAAATTAGAAAGTGATGTACCCCTCCTCAACTGGGATAAAAATATACAATTATTAAGGGAAAAGGGGACTTTTAGTAATTATTTTGTGTACAGAGAAGCAGTGAAAATTCGGATTTGAAAAAAATCTGTTTCTGTCTTTTCCTGAGAGCTTTCGTCTTTGCACAAAATTATTCTTACCGTTGGCGACGAGACATTAAAGGAAAATAATTTTGGTGAATGAGAGAAAGAATGTATTTTAGCTTGTGTGGGAATGCGAAAAATGAATTCTCCTTTTCAAGAAGCAAATTAAAATTGAAACACTAACGTGGTGAAAATATCGTAAAGAAATACGCAGATGTTAAATACGCTATCATGGTTGTGTAAAGGATACTTGAAAAACGAAACAAAACTGCCAATAATAACAATAGAAGACTCTGATGCTACGCCGGTTATGGCTCTCATGGGTTCTAATTTTAACTGTTTCGTTGGGTTAACATCTACATGTTTTCTGTTGGTGAATTAGGATGTAGCAAATATCCTGTTCAGTACCACGTATTTACTTGTAAATTGCCTCACCATAACTATTTGACCATGATCCATGGCAGCTGATACATTGCGTATATCTGTTCATAAGCGGGAGACGTTGGCAGCTTTGCTTATTTTATTTCACTCCTTCTTTGTTAATTTATCGTTGCAGTAACGCTGTTGTATAATACCTTGGTCGGTGAAGAATAATAGGGGAGGTCATTCATGATTACCAGTAAAAATGATAGAATTTTGCCAGTGAGTGTATTTTGCAGTTTGCGCAAGGCCATGTCGCTGGGTACAGAGCACAACAGGTGCAGGCTGAGTTTTTGTTTTGACGAGCGAAGGTCAGAAAGGACAATGCCCGAGATGGCACGGAAGCACTGGAAGCTACAGCTGTCAATGGGGACAATTATTTAAGATACGTCAGCTGTCACAGAGGGACAGTTTTGGTTTTGAGTTTAATGTTGTGCTGCATACAATAGCCAGCTAGTGGCAGGGTGCGGGCTCGAAGCGTGTGTAATCCCTTTGTTAAAAGGAACACAAGAAAAGCCAGTAAAATATGATTGGATATCTTTAATTATGTACACGTGTTGATGTCTGTCAATATTAAAAGTTGTGAAAAAGCAAGACATTTTGATTCACGTAGACTAACAATTTAGCGTGGTTTCACTCGGGTAGTTTTAAGGAATAATAAGAGGAAAAAAAACATATAATGAAATTATATAACAAATACTTTCACAACGTCCACACTCGTCAATTTTATAGATATAGATAACAATGTAGAATGTCTCTAAATGGATAAGAGGAGGGGGGAAGGCCCAACATATATAGATACAGATAATATAAAATGGGGTGATCGATTCTATATTATAATCATTACATAAACTGATCCCTGACTCTCTGGGGGTGATAATATATATTTTTCTACCCCTAATTTTGGCTTTCTGAAAAATTTTCAAGGTGTCGTTAGCGTTCTAAACTTTTGAACTACATTTGAGCGCAACTCTCGTCGAGCTAGACCGCAAAATACAGACGCTAAGTCGAATCTATCAAACAAACAAATACTTACACAACGTCCGCCCTCGTCACTTTTATAGATATAGATTTATCTTATGCGAAAAGATAATCAACATTCGGTTCAAGCAAATTTTTGCCGAATTGTTACAAAAATTATGTATCGACATTTATAAGAGAAAAAAAAACTCCGACATTTTGGTTGTAGCTTGTTTTTGCCAAAGAAGCAATTTATTCCCTAGTTGAAGTTGTTGAAGTTATTATCTTCGTCGTCGTAATCATCGTTGGTTCCCAGAAGAAATATAGACTCAGGAGTATATAATAACAGGTTTAGCTGGGTTGATTGATTCGTTTAAGACCGCTTATAAACCTTTTTAAAATCTAGAAAATATAATTTTCAAATTGTAAGATTTTTCTTTGGTTGAGATAACAATGGTTCATAGACAGAATTACTAATTAACCCATAGGTAGGGGAGAATATTTAAATTCATGCTATTGCCAGTAGTATTTGCGCGTCCGTCAATAGAGCGAACCCAACAGGTATTAGAACACGGCTTGCCGATTAGCAATTCCTATACACCACTCACACAAAAAGGCTTACAGTACCGGATATCCCCAGACGGTTACCCATGTAAGTACTGACCAGGCTCGATGTTGCTTAACATCGGTGAGATTACGGAAACTGGTGTTTTAATGTGATGTAGCTCACACTACCTGATTCAGAGATTGAACTTATGACCACTAAGTAATCTTCAATGTTTATTCGACAGCTATATCCAAATTTAAGAAAATCTGGAATATAATGGTGATTCTTACGGCTATCATTACTAGAGAACTTGAATAATTGCTAGAGATACTTCTAGAAAAATGAAAGAGGTAGAGATGAATGAAAGAATGCAAAATGAGGAGAAAGAAAAAAAATTGAAATCAGCAAGAAAGCTGGCGTTAACTTCCAAACAGAATCTATTCGAAACTTGAAATATATTCGAATAAGAAAAGAAAATATATTTGACAGAGAATGGAGCCGTGCAAATGAACTAGAAAATATATCCGATTTAGTGTGAAAATCTCAACAAATAATTTTTCTCTTCAGAACCCATCTTGCATGTTTATGAAGCTACCTTTGATCCCTGCATTAAATATTCCTGTCATAGCTGTTGCTCTTACTAAATGTGAATCTAGGTAAACAGGACCCGAGGTTTTACGATTCTCAGTTCCCTGTTTTACGATTCTCAGTTCCCTGGTATTTACTTTTTATAAAACGTGCTCAATACAATAAATATTGTAGAGCATAATCGGGGAACCGAGTTTGAATTCCAATTAAATTCCTTGCATTCACGCGCACAAATATTGAAAAAGGTATTAATCCGTCTCTTTCCTCCAGTTATGGGTTAAATAACAGGAAAGATTGGGTTCTATAGCTTTGGCTGGCAACCATTCTACAGCAGAAATAAATGGCAAACTACTGCGGCATAATCTTCTGCTCAGTCAGTCATGTCTCTTTCGAGACATGATCGCTCAAGCGTTTATCGCGTATGGTAATTAACTGAGTAAATGATTTTTCTTGCACTTTACACATCTGGAAAGCTCTTTCGGTTTCGTATTATCTTCAAAGATTTAAATACAACAGCAATCGCCATCTTTTGCTTTCTTGATACCTGTTCTTTCTTACGAAATATTCTCACTCTTTTCGACTCTTAGTTGATTTACTAAGCGCCGCTTAGATGTGGCACAAGGCCGAACGTATGGGGTACCCAGTGAGGATCGAACTCACTACTCAGTTGTAATAGGTTCTAGCGAGACAAACTTGCTAACCATTACACCAGGCCAAGGTGCCCCTTTTCGACTCTTAGTAACATTCTTTTTTATCATTGCTTTTATTTTTTATTCTTTTAATCGTTTCACTCCAAGCAAGGCGGTACCACTACTAATGCACGGGGGGGGGCGTAAATAAGAGAAGAGTGAAAGTTTAAGCAGGAGAAAAGCGAAGAGAAAGACGAACCGGTTACAGAGAGTGTGAGAGAAAGGGAAAGAGAAGGATGGAAACACAGTGGAAAAGACAGTTGCGAAGGTAGAAATAAAATTAAAGAACAAGATACACGTGGTGATGTAGAAAGAACTGGAGTCAAGTGGATTAGAGATAGAAAGTGACATTGCATTTCAATTCCTTGGATGTTGTAGCCGTCAGGAAAGCAAGTATATAGAAGGGAGTTCCACATGTGGGAAATGCGAGGAAAAAACTGCTGGAGTAGAATTGTTGCCTGCATTTGGTTGATCTAACTGTAAATTGGTGGGACCTTCTTGCCAGTCTGGTTGTACGAGTAAATTTTCCCTACTTTTGGTGAAACGTTTATGCAAAGGTCTGAACTGGTGGATATTGATCGACTGAACATTTGTTTTAGAACAAGAGAGCAGCTAGGGATTAATGACGTTTTATCTGTGATGAAGGGCTTGCTGATATTGTGTTTCAAGATTTCTGTTTGTATCAACACTCTTGATAATCTTTTTCAGCGAGGGTAGGAAAGCGGCAGGCAGGTCGATTGTTGGATTTATGGGAACTCCTAAAAAGTTTATTGAAAAAAAAAAGGTATTTTTTGTTACATGTTGCATCAAATTATATCATTCACTTAAGTGCCATACGTGATACACGCTTGGACGATCATGTCTCGAAAGAGACATGACTGACTAAATAGAAGGTTTTCCCGCAGTAAATTGCCATTACTGGTAAACTGGTTGCCAATAAAAGCTATGGAACCTAATCTGTCCGGCTATTTAACCCATAACTGGAGGAAGAAGATACGGATTATATCATATTGATATATTAATGTAGTAATTAGTAGGATATCATTTTAATACTTTGTAACAATAGAAAACTGACCTCCAACTTTATGCTCATTAGGAGTTTTACTTAAGTTTCCAACTATTATAATCAGTTAGTCAGTTAAGTGCCATACGTGATACACGCTTTGGGCGATCATGTCTCAAAAGAGACATGACTGACTGGACAGAAGACTTTCCCGCTCTGGGTTGCCATTACTTTCTGCTGTAGGCTGGTTGCTAAACAAGGCTATAGAACTCAGTCTGTCCTGTTATTTAACCCATAACTGGCGGAATGAGACAGGTTAATACTTTTCTAAAAGTGTTTTCGCGTTAGAAAATGAAACTGGAATTCGAACTCGGCTCTCACATTTTTCGTTCCGAGTCGCTATGCACTGTACCACTACAGATTTTTCTGAAAAAGCGAGCCTAGACAGAAAACATAAACATTTATTATTGATTATATTTTAAAAACAAAATCAAAAATAGGTTTCATCTTTGAGATTTGAATTGGCAATCTGTCTTGCGTACATCGACGTGTAGACTGAATCCTGATTATTAAAAATAAAACCATCTTCACAAATCTCATTAATAGTAATAAGTATATTAAATATATGAAAAAATTCATATATTGGTGCAGTCTGTTCTTAAAATGTGTCTAATAAGCTAATGTTATTATCCAAATTTCTATCCTCTTAATGTGGCCAAATATATCCAAGACCAGCGTATCTATGACAAAGGAAAGACTTGAAGCTACTGAAATGAGATTCTACAGAAGGATGCTGAGGATACCATGGACTTGTGCAACAACGAGGTTTCGGAGAAGATAGACACTAAAAGGAAACTGATACATAACACCAAGAAAAGACGTTTCTGAGAATTGTAATGAGGAAAGAGGTCCTGGAGAATCTGATGTATCACAGTAAAGCAACGCATGACATACATGAAGGATTTAAGCAAATGGATGGCGGAGCGGGAGTTGAGTTTGTAAAACAGGAGAAGCGGTGTTAAAAACTACAAGGGATAGAGAGATGTGGATATTGGAGTTTTTGGGAACCCTTGTATACTAGTGAGTCATTCATGAGCTGACTCATTTGATAGTTTACCAATAGAAGGGTTAATCAATCAGAAGGCTCAAACTATTCAATGCGGGGTGTATAAAGGCGACCATATTTTCCCGAGTATTGGCGATATAGTCAGATTCAGTCGAGTGTCTGACTCGTAAGTGTTAATCTTTGACATTGTTTCATTAAACAGATTACGTACTGCGCTGTATTCTATATGTATAAACTATAGGGACTTGGTCAACAGTGGAGGACCATGATCATCTACGTCCTAAATGGATACGGCAAAAGAAATTTATATCTATGATTTTTAAAGGGCAAGTAAAACTAAAATAAAGAAAAAAAAACTGTAGTCAGACTTTTATTTTTTATATTTGATGATAATTTTGCTGGAAATGTTCATACTTGGGTATACTGCTTTACCTATCATTTTACAATAAAATCACGTGTTAAGAGAGAGAGAGAGAGAGAGAGAGAGAGAGAGAGAGAAGTAGTAGTAGGAGGAAGAAGTAGAATGATTACATACATGAAAAATATATAATAATTAGGGGCTCGTCAAAGATTAAGTTTTCCAATGCATCTTAATATATCATATTGATATGTTAATGTAGTAATTACTGGAAGCTCATTTTAATACTTTATTAATTGGAGTAGATAGACTAAACTATCACCCGGTTCACACTCCACCCACGTCTACTGACCAGATGAAGAGGCTCATCCCTTGTTCCTTGTTTAGGATGTGGTTTCCGGCTTTCTCTTTTCCAGTCTTTTCACTCCTTTCTTTTTTTTTCAATTGGAGTAGATAGACTAAACTATCGCCCGGTTCACACTCCACCCACATCTATTGAACAGGTGAAGAGTATTATCCCTTGTTTCCTGTTTAGGATGCGGTTTCCGGTTTTCTCTCTTCCAATATTTTCACTCTTTTCTTTCTTTCTTTTTTTTTCAATTGAAGTAGATAGACTAAACTATCGCCCGGTTCACACTCCACCCACGTCTATTGAACAGGTGAAGAGGCTCATCCCTTGTTCCTTGTTTAGGATGTGGTCTCCGGCTTTCTTTTTTCTAATCTTTTCACTCCTACGTAGCCCCCTGCGCTTCAGTGGCTTTACCGCCTTGCTCGGGGTGATATGATTAAAAAAAAAACAATAGAAAAGTGAATTAAATATTAAAGCATAATTGCGAGACTTTAATATGATTCGATTTCATACCAAATTCATACTATCGGTTGACAGTCACATTATTCGGAGATCTGAAAACCGAAAACATCTACAAACTGAATATATTTTAGTGTGGAGTTTAGCGTGAAAAGGCGCTTACCTCCTTGACCCATACCAGTTAGGTAAGACATGCCAACAGGTATCATAATCGGCTCGACTACACCACTTTTTCTTAAGCATGGTTAGAACGACCTGAGACCGCTAAACGTCAGCTGTTGTCAATCGTTCTTACTGCGTAGACGTGAATGGGCTGTTCGCTGAGACTTTTTACTCTTTGTAAATTTTTGTGACATTGTACAGTGCAAACATCAAACAGAACTGCAAACCCAACTCCTTAAGGGTAACAGTGATAAAAAAAAAAAAAACGAATCACTCCTCATTAGCAATAACACAAAATATACAACTTTCTGTGTGATTTCTGATTGCAGAATATGGTGTCGGAACAATCATCGTGTATGAGTTAAAGAAAGAAAAAAAAACGAGTTACCGTATTTCCGACTTATAAGACGCCGCGGCATGGAAGACGCACCCTAATATCGGAAAGAACTTTCTAAGAAAAAAAGTCAATCTCATACAATATATTTCCCATGCGTCCCTTACATACTGGCCCCAGTTTACATTAATCACCCGCCCGATTTTGTTTGTAATTATGACAATGCCATACCAGTTGGTGGTTAGTAAATATACATATTTCATTGTCCAAGATGGTTTTCTTTTCCTAAAGTAAATTAAAAAATTTAAAAATATTGATGTAAAAATATAAAAAAAAAACAAAAAATTTTATTCATCCTCAAATCCTAAAAATCTCTTCAGGTAAAAGCCCTAAATCTGCAGATTCATCGCTACTGTCAGTCTTGTACAATACATGATCCTCACTACCATTCATGTCAAGGTGATAGCCATGGTGGTAACTGATACATTCGTCTTGGAAGACGCACACGTATATTTTAGGGTATTGTTTAGATAAAAAGTGCGTCATGTAAGCCGCAAAATACGGTACATAGATTTTATAGCGAAAGTGATGACCATAGACTAATGAATCATAGGAAAACACGACATACGGCAAAATAAACCACAAGACCTAGTGTTTGTATTTTATTTTTACCCGACCCTTTAGAAACTATTTCAAACTACTGTTGGGTAAGTGACAGTACTGAGCAACAAAAAGGCAGACGCGGTACATATTTTTTGTTGAGCACCAGAGAGGCACAAAACCGCCACGTATATATTTTAGTCTATCGTTTGATGCTGTTCATTTTTAAGTCATGCAAGGAATCTTTTGTCTGAATTAAATAAAATCTACTCATAAGTCATGATTTTAATTATCTGTCTATTTTATTTATCAGTATACTAGCATCATAGCCCGGCGTTGCCCGTGCAACTCAGAACATTTTAGTAGTAGAAGATGCCAATAAGAGGAGTAGAATATAAATTAAATATATAGGTTCATTTTTTTTTAATAAAAGATATTTAAGTCGCGTTTAACACGTGTGATTTGATTTCTGTGACGTAATTCAGCAACCATCTTAGATCTTAGATGTTTTACGGAGCAAATGTAAGCAATCGGCTCCATTGGACGAAAAGTGCAAAAGGGAAAAATTGCTGAACTTAAACTGAAAAACTATGTGTCGACCTGGCTTCCCTGTAGATATGTGTCCCTAGAAAATTTGAATGGCGTAGCTTAAAAAATGTAGGCGTGCATAGGGAACAGTCACACACAGACTCACAGATTGCGTTTTATATATACAGATTAGACAAAAATGTGGCATGAATAGTCATACATCTTTTGCTGTAGTATTGTTTGACTTTCGGGAAACCGAAAAAATCAGAACATCGGAACATATAATTATCCCTCTATTTCATTTGTCTTACACTATAAATAAATTAAAATAATATTTTTGTTATTTTGTGGTGTGAATAGTCATACATTTTTGCTGCAATCAGTTAAATGCCATCCGTGAGACACGATTGGGCTATCATGTCTCGAAGGAGCCATGACAGACCAGGAAGATAATTTTCCCGCAATAGGTTGCCGTTACTTTCTGCGGTAGACTGGTGGCCAACCAAAGCTATAGAACCCAGTCTATCCTGTTGTTTAACACATAGCTGAAGGGAAGAGACGGATTAATACCTTTCCCAAGGGTATTTGTGCGTAAGTGAATACAATAAATTTAGCTGGAATTCGAACTCGGCTTCCCGATTTCCCGTTTCGAGCCGATATCCACCGCACCACAATGCATATTCTTGCTGCAATATTGAATGAAGTTCGGAAAACCGAAAAAATCAGAACAACGAAACATTCAAATGCAAGGTCAATCGCTATCTTTTGTCTTCTTGAATCCTGTTCTTCCTTCAACCTTCCCCATACTCGGTCCTTTCTCTTACTTTCACTCCTTGTAACCCCCTGCGCACTCGTGTTATTCTCACCTTGCTTGGGGTGAAATGATTAAAAGAAATCTGGCACCTTAGTTTTTTTTTTCAATCATGCCGCCCCAAGCAAGGCATTTTACTGCCACTATTGTGCAGGGGGTTATATAGGAGGAATGTTGAGGAGTGAGAGGTTGCAGGGGGTGTCAGGAAGAGAGTAGGAGAGGGAAGAGATTACTTATGATAGTGGGGTGGACGAGGAGGAATGTTATGAGGAGTGAGAGGTTGCAGGGGGTGTCAGGAAGAAGGAAGAGAGTAGGAGAGGGAAGAGAGTACTGATGAGAGTGGGGTGGATGTAGAAAAGCATGAGAGAGAGGACGTAAATTCGAGTTAGTGAGACAGGAGATGACTATTGACTTTACATTTAAATTCTTGGAGATTGTAACTGTCAGGAAAGTAAGTATGCGGATTTCGGATATGGTGTTGTGTACCTGTAATGATTCCATGTAGTGTTTGTTCTCCTCCTCTCTAATTCACATCAGCCAGATAGTGATGGTTTACCTTGTATGAACAGCTAGAAAGAATTTCAGAGACGTGATGCAATATATTTCAAGTTAAATCGAAAACAATATCAACATTAAAAAGAAAAGTAGATGATTCATAAACAAAACACATGATTCAAAATTTATTCTTTTAAGTAGTGCCAAAAGTCTAAGAGAAAATTACTATCTCCTGGTTTATTTCACTTGTTTTTCGACATAAATTGACAGAAAATTTTTTTATCCACGCTAGACTAATGTCATTTTCTTTTACGCCAAGCCATGAATCTCAAACAATAATTTAATAACGCAAAAACCGAAATGCTTGGAGACTATTTTTTTATTCGATTCGAACATTTTTTAATTCATTGAATTCTTTAAACAGCAACAGTCCATCAAAAATCTAATAATCATCAAATATCGAAATATACAAACTATTTGGTAAAATAAAGTATTTTAGGAAAACTTTGTTAAAACTATCAGTAATAACCAAGTATATCATAGTTATTTACATGGTTTGGATTGTTGTTCTCATCTTTATTGCCATTTTTACGATGTTTCAGCCGTTATTCAATATTCGGAATTAAACCATTTGAATATTTGTGATTTGGGGAAATGGGCGCCAACCTGCCTGTCGAAATAAATCAGGATTTATAATTGCTTTAAATATGTGCTGAGTTTTCTTTTTCTGTATAACATATTGCTCTGGATAATATCCATTGAGCTTTCTATTTTATCTATTTAATATTTTGTATTAATTAGAAAAAATTTTGAGATTATCCTCTCCAGTTGAGGGATTTGACATAATCCCCCCCTCTCTCTCTGTTTCTGTCTGTCTGTCTGTCTGTTTCTCTCTCTCTCTCTCTCTCTCTCTCTCTCTATATATATATATATATATATATATATATATAATTTATTTGTTTGAACATTATTTTTAATCATAGTAGATATTCTGTTTTTAATCAAACAGCATATTTATATATTTATTTCTACCAGCCTCTTTGTTACGAAAATGTGTGCCATTCGTCAGGATTCGAACTTGTGACCCCTGTCAATATAGAGGAAGCCACAAATTGATAAGGTGCGTCTTAGACCGCTCGAGCACGAATAATTCTACAGTCTAATCGAAGTCAAATCAATTCGTGGTCGAGCGGTTTAAGACGCAACAAATCAATTTGTGTCTTCCCCTACGTTGATAGGGGTCGCAGGTTCGAATCCTGCTGAATGACAGACATTTTCGTAACAAAATCTATCGTAAATATCAGGCCGGTAGAAATATACTGTTTGATTGAAAACAGAATATGTACTCAGATACGAGTATTGATTAAAAATAATGCTCAAACAAATAAATTAAATACGTCGGTTGTTGGAAACATTTCGTTAATCTACGGGATCTTTCGTAACACACACACACACACACACACACACACACACACACACACATATATATATAGTTATTTAAAAAGACTGAGGCAGTCATAAGTACTTAGGAAAATCAAAATAGACAAGTTAGGCTGTTTTTTCAGAATATACGACGTCTTTTTCGAAAATTGGAAGAATACAATAAACAGACAAAGGCTCTCCGTTAAATTACAAAAAAGAAAAACATGTATGCACGCCCATTTTCTAGTGCACCTCGCCAATCCATGTTGTTCTAGCCTGCTTAGACACATATATGTTCAAAAACCACAAAAGACAACTGTGATTTTTATTGAAATAATGGTAGTTATACATGGCAAATGCAGCATCATAAAAGACAAATGAACAAGGCTAGTATATGCACAACCTCGGTCACAATGACTTGCATGTTTATGCTAGCACAAGACCTCAACAAATTCGAAATTTTACTCACCAGACTTCGATTCAAAGCAATGGTCCCGCTCACTGGGATCATCTCTCCAGAATATTGTTTTTGATTTTGTAAAGTGTATTGCGACAATGGAATATAATTCTTACCTTTACCAATCAAAACGTGTAGTTTTCTCGCTAGAATGGTTAGAGTAATTTAATACAAAGAGCAAATTACTCTGATTGTTATGTCAGTGATAATCCTCTTTGCAGAGAAATGTGAACACAGTTTTTGGGGCTCCTGACGTGCTTATATTCATTCGCTCAACGTTAATGTATACGCGACGTATTCGCTCCGTACACGTCTGTAAATTCTTGACAAAACCACATTTAATTCAGAAAGTAAGCATTCACTTTGTTGTGAATGTCTTTGAAATTACGACCACGAGTTGCATTTGACCTTAAAACCTAGCCTAGCAACTATCAAATCATATTCAGCTATAAATGATTAAATCAAACTACAATTTAATTTATTAATTCTTTCAGTTTGCTTTTATAGAATCCGGCAAAGCATATCGATCATATGAACTTTTCAACACTTTTAATGTAAATGGATTGCTGAAGTTTTCACTAGCATTGAAAACCAGGCACCCAAACATTATCAGTGGCCAGGAATTAATTTACTGTGAGACAGAAAAGGCCTAGTGTATGTATATTTTATGAAGCGTTTTGTAATATGCTGCACCATTGTCTGCATTTTTAAAAATACATAGCACGGTTTTAATGTTTTATAATCTTGAACACTGGTAAAGTGTGCGGGTGGTCTGACTCAACGGTAGGGAGTAAGTGACACTGGGTTAAGCGGGGGAGTGGGTTGGCTCTAAATAATAGCCAGTAAGGAGACGGCTGGCTAGTTTGAAATAATTAAATGGTCATTAATATCAAGCGATTTGTTCGTAGCTAAAGAGACGAGGGATACTATATGAGGTCTATTCTAAAAATGACTTGCCCAAATATGAATGAATTGGAGACATGCAGAAAACTTGTTTCCCAAACAATTTTTGCTAAGCGTAACCAGGCTTGGCACAAGGCCTCAATTTGAGGGAGAAGTTGATTAGATCAAACCAATTTTAGTTTGGGGTACGGTAAATGCAAAATAAATTAATGATTGTAAGGGGAGCGAATTAAGCGATATCTTGAAAAATAATTTGCTAAGCACTCGAAAGATAACGCTGACGTAATATTCGTCTGGAACAGGGTTGAAATAAGGGAAAACTTTAATGAGGTTTAAACAATCTATTAATGCTTTGCAAATCCTATAAAATAAATGTTTGTTCTCTTACATGTCAATCAGGATTCTAAACATACATAATTTTTAATGTATTTATATTTAATGAATAGCGGCGTAGACCTAAATTTCTGTTGTGGGATCTCCCCCTTGTATATGATAATGGACTCGACTGAGTATATATATACTCCTGTCATAGTGAGATGCTACAGCTGCCACCGGCCTTTTGGTTGGGGAGCGAAATGACCAAAATAAGACCAGTACAGACCAGTTCTGAACCTATCCACTGGATAGGTAATGTTTTGACCAGTACCTGGGCGTTCGCGCTCAGGAACCCCACATTAAAAAAGACCTTGTGTCACATCTCTCAAGTGGGGGAGAAGAGTAAATAATGCTGCCACCGGCCTTTTGGCTGGGGAGCGAAATGACCAAAATAAGACCAGTACAGACCAGTTCTGAACCTATCCACTGGATAGGTAATGTTTTGACCAGTTCCTGGGCGTTCGCGCTCAGGAACCCCACATTAAAAAAGACCTTGTGTCACATCTCTCTCAAGTGGGGGAGAAGAGTAAATAATGCTGCCACCGGTCTTTTGGCTGGGGAGCGAAATGACCAAAATAAGACTAGTTCAGACCAGTTGTGAACCTATCCACTGCGGTGGATAGGTAATATTTGACCAGTAACTGGGCCTTCGCGCTCAGGGACCCCACATTAAAAAAGACCTTGTGTCACATCTCTCTCAAATGGGGGAGAAGAGTAAATAATGCTGCCATAGAGTTGTAAGCACTTGGCTTTTGCCACTGCTGCTGCGACTATGACACTGTCGGCTCTCTGCCTTTGGGTAGAGGGCGCTCTCTGCTTCCGAGCAGAGAGCAATAACCCAGTCGTGGTTCCGCCGAAGGGTAGAAGCACGACAGGGCAAAAATAGACAGACATTTTTTGGCCGAGCCATATAGCCCGGAAACCCCAGTCATAACTGACCATGTGTCACATGTGGCCATTACTGGGAGGGACAACTAAATATAGAGTTGAGAGTGCAGAGTAATCGTAGAGATCTGTGCGAGTTATCGGAGACTACCGGAACTGATACGTAAGTTACCGAAAGATACCGAAGTTACTCAGAGATTACCGCATTAGAAGTCAGACTAGCTCTCAGCTAGAATAATATACACGGATATACTACTTCCAACGACATCACTTCAAGACTTGTATATATTTATTTCTTACTAAAATATTCCTGGATTTACAAACCTGCGTTCAAGTTTGTATATTACATTCAATATAACCTATTTTTCTATCTCAATATCTGTTTTGTTGTTCATTATTTTGTGCGGTTCCTCACCCGAATCCACAACAATTTCTAGTGAAAAGCGACTAATAAATACATTCTATACCCTTCTACTCCTATCATAACAATATAATAAAATCCGGAGGAATCATAGGCTTTTATTTAAAAAGCTCATAGAATCTGTGGTTTTAACTCCTGCCCAAGGAATAATAAAACATCGAAAACACTGTCAAACTCTACCAAAAACAGAATCATATCCTGTATAATACAAACTTAAAAGCACAACAAATCCAGAGGAGAAGATAGAAAGCAAGAGAGGTAAAAATAAACCCAACAACCCGGACTGAACTAGATATAAAATTCTATACACCAAATCCATGACAGCCAAAATCGACAACTTATGCAACTTTGTTAAAAAAAAATCAACAACTGTGATCAGCAACAAACAACAAAACAACGGCAGAAATATACAAAATTCTTAATGATATACATCGTCTAAACATTTATAAATGTAAAAAAATATCTACTGCTAGTTAGATTAGAAGAGAAAATAATTCGCTAAGCAGAAAATACATCAAAAGTGCCCTGATCTTCACAGCCAAACTCAGACAGAGTTCATATACAATATAATCTATCTCAGATACGGACAGTTTAGATGGCTCAGAAATAAGTGAACTCATATGTATATATATAATCAACAAATTAGCAAATCTCACTAACAATACAGACATGGTTTATAATGGAATGAAAGCTTAAAAATCCTCAGAAACAATAAAGTTAGAACCAGAAAAAAATAAAAAAAGAAATTATGGAAACTTTCAGCAGACTAAGATTTAAAATAGACATAATTTCAAAACCAAAATACAACAAACAAATTATACAGAAAAGCAGGCAACAAGAATATATGTGCTAAAAACTCCAAACACCCTGTAGTATTCAAACACAAACCTATATCCATATAATATTTCGACGAATTCCAGCAACATAAGAATATCCAGCGAAAAGAAAAAATATATGTTAGCACTAAGAAAATTGCAAATGTTTGAACAAAATAGAATACACAAACAAAAGCAACAGAAAAAAAAAATAAGCTGGTGCAACCCACCCTAGAATAATACAATAAAAACGATAATAAGAAAAAAATCTTCAAAACAATCGAAACACATTTCCTCAAACACAACAACGTATCAAAAATCAACAAAAACACAGTCAAAATAAGTTACATTTGTGTGGATACTCAGTCAGTTAAGTGTCATACGTGATACGCGCCTTAGGAAGAAGATTATCCCGCAGTATGTTGCAATTGCTTTCTGTGGTAGAATTGGTTGCCAAGCCAAGTCCTGTTATTTGACTCATCGGTAGAGGGGGAAGAGATATATTATTAAGTAATAATTAGTAGGGGATCATTTATTACTTCATAACAATAGAAAAACGACCCCCGCACTTTATGCCCAGTAGAAGCCTTAGTCATATATTCAATCAGTCAGTTAAGTGTCATACGTGATACGCGCTTTGGGAAGATTATCCCGCAGTATGTTGCAATTGCTTTCTGTGGTAGAATTGGTTGCCAAGCCAAGTCCTGTTATTTGACTCATCGGTAGAGGGGGAAGAGATATATTATTAAGTAATAATTAGTAGGGGATCATTTATTACTTCATAACAATAGAAAAACGACCCCCGCACTTTATGCCCAGTAGAAGCCTTAGTCATATATTCAATCAGTCAGTTAAGTGTCATACGTGATACGCGCCTTAGGAAGAAGATTATCCCGCAGTATGTTGCAATTGCTTTCTGCGGTAGAATTGGTTGCCAGCCAGGTCCTGTTATTTGACTCATCGGTAGAGGGGGAAGAGATATATTATATTATTAAGTAGTAAGTAGTAGAGGATCACTTTATTACTTCATAACAATAGAAAACCGACCCCCACTTTATGCCCAGTAGAAGCCTTAGTCTTGATTCCAACTATTATATTCAGTCAGTTAAGTGCCAAACGTGATACGCGCCTTGGGAAGAAGATTATCCCGCATAATTTTTTTTTTAATCTTTTCACCCCAAGCAAGGCATTCCACTGCCACTATTGCGCTTGGGGCTACATAGGGGAAGGTAAATAGAAAGAGCGGTTAGATAGAGGAAATGACAGAAGGTGGGTGATAGATAGAAGGGTGGGTGGGTTGGAAGAGTGTTTGAAAGAATGGAAGCGAGTTAGTTTGTTAGGAGGTGTCTATTGACCTTACATTTAAACTCCTGGAGATTGTAGCCGTCGGGGAAGCAATCATGTAGAAGGGAATTCCACAGTCTGGAAGTGCGAGAAAAGAAACTGTCGGAGTAGAAGTTGCGGTTGCATTTTATCGGTTTCACTGTAAAAGGATTGGATCTAGTTGCTAATCTAGTATCGCGTGCAAATTCGAACCTAGTGGGGTACCAGTGATCTAAGTTCATCGGAGCAGAAGCCGTGAAAGTTTTATAGAAGAGACACAGGGAAGCCACGTCGCGCCGGTGAGAGAGAGACTGCAGGCGGTCTGCTAAGTCGGTATCGATCACGTTACAGACCCTCCTCTGTACCTTGTCGAGAAGCCCAAGGAGAATAGCAGAGGCATCCGACCAGATATGGCAACAGTATTCAATGCACGGGCGGATGGTAGATTTATAAATGGGCAGGATAGATTCAGACGGAAAAAACTTCCGGGCCCTGCACAGAGAACCGACTTTCATTGTTGCAATTACTTTCTGCGGTAGAATGGTTGCCAGCCAAGTCCTGTTATTTGACTCATCGGTAGAGGGGGAAGATATATATTATATTATTAAGTAGTAATTAATAGGGGAGCACTTTATTACTTCATAACAATAGAAAACCGACCCCCACTTTATGCCCAGTAGAAGCCTTAGTCATGATTCCAACTATTATATTCAGTCAGTTAGTTAAGTGTCATACGTGATACGCGCTTTGGGAGATCATGTCTCGAAAGAGACATGACTGACTGGACAGAAGATTATCCCGCAGCAGGTTGCCATTGCTTTCTGCAGTAGACTGGTTGATAGCCAAGTCTATAGAACGCAATCTGTCCTATTATTTAATCCAAAACTGGAGGGAAGAGACGAATTAATACCTTTCTCAAGAGTATTTTTACATAATTGAATGCAAGGAATTGAATTGAGCTTCGAACTCTTCATCCCAATTTGTCGAGTACCAAACCCGTTAACAAAGCCCCCAAATTAACACGGTTACAGTTACAATCTTTACAGCACAAAAATACACATACACAAACACACAGTAACGAGCCCGCATTAATACATATGCTCCAACGATCTTAAGTCACTGGTGCCTCTGCAACAGGTGTTTACTCGTGCAACCAGACAAGCAAGTGGGTCTCACCCATTCACAGATCAACCAAATGCAGTTCTACTCCTTCAGCTTCTTTTCTCGCACTTCCCGCCTGTGGAACTCGCTTCCTTATTCTTGCTTTTCTGACGGCTACAACCTCCAGGAATTTAAATGCAAGGTCAATACTCATCTCTTAACTACTTGACCCTACTTCTCTCCACACTGTCCTGCAGATCCTTTCCTTTCTCTCCACCTTTGCAACTGTCATCACACCTGTATTCCCATCCTTCTCTTGCTCCTTTCTAAATGGTTCGTCCTTCTCTTCACTCTCCTCTAATCTTTTTACTCTTATGTAGCCCCCTGCACATCAGTGGCGTTACCACCTTGCTCGGGATGATATGATTAAAATAAAATTAATATGAACAATAATAATAAAATGATAAAAAAAAAAATTAAACAACCCCAACAAAGCCGCATACAAAGTAGTGCAAAAAATACAATCACCCCCATCTATCTCCAAAAAATGCAGCAATTTATATTAAAACACATTTACAACACCCGCAAACATGCGGGTATGTGTGCGAATGTGTGAGCACACGTACGTAAACAGACACTCAGACGCAAAAATACAATCAGTAGACTGATAGGCGTGCCTGCACATATGCATACGTACGCACACACACACACACACACACACACACGCGCGCGCACACACACACACACACACACACACACACACACACACACACACACACACACCCTTAAAACCAAGCGGTCAACACACCATCAAGTAATAAATCCTCGAAAATCCAACACTCTTTAAAAATCAGCAGAAAAACAAAAAATAACGGAAAAAATATAAAAAATATAAAAAGATCAACCAAATGCAGTTCTACTCCTGCAGCTTCTTTTCTCGCACTTCCCGCCTGTGGAACTGGATTCCTTATTCTTACTTTTCTGACGGCTACAACATCCAGGAATTTAAATGCAAGGTCAATTCTCATCTCTTAACTACTTGACCCTACTTCTTTCCACACTGTCCTGTAGATCCTTTCCTTTCTCCTTAAAAATCAGCAGAAAACCAAAAAATAACGGAAAAATATAAAAAATAAAAGAATGAGAAAGACACACACACACACACACACACACATATATATATATATATATATATATATATAATATTCGGATCATGTGATATTAATCAAGCAAAAAAATAAAATAAAAAATAGCACGCTCACAGACTTACACACAAATTATCAAATAATACCAGTTCAACAACGATATAAAAACACTCACTGGACAAATGCCTGAAAAAAACCGGACTATTACTGGTGAGTGAGTGCAATCTTATTCTCGAAGCTGGTATGACGGAAAAGACGCCGATCAGTTAAGTTACAATTTTTATATATAAAAGATATGAATATTTGATAAATTAAAGTATTGCATGAAAAGAAGGGAGACATTCGATAATGCATTTCTGCATTTCGCTAATTAAGTTTTTATCAGATACAAGACGTAAGAAAAGTATGCATGTGGGGATTTGTTTTTTGTTTTAAAATACAAATGCATGCTCTTTTCATGCAATATTTCCATTTATGAAATTGGTGCTGACAGAGTTTAAATTACCAGTTTGATAAATGGAAATATTGCATGGAAAGAGTCTGTATATATATACATATATATATATATGTTGTTGTGGAGTAGTTATCGCACTGAAAGTTATAATCGTGCTATGTCGGTTGCTTATCGACTTAACGTACCAAAAATCTTAGAAACTTGGTAATCTTCTACTGTAAGCTGACTCCTTAGTATTCGGCTAACTGTGGACTAATATCAACTGCCTTAGTTCAACTATGTCCAAACTGAAACTAACTAATAATTCTACTGAACTTCAATAAAACTCTAAAGAACTATCTAGAACTCCTAAGAACTTCCCAAGAACTTCTCGAGTTAACTTCCCCGTATATAGGAGGGAGAGTCAATTATCTGAGGAATAGGTGTGTTTCACCATAACATATATATATATATATATATATATATTCAGGTTTCATTAAAAATGACAGACAATGTATTATCATTAAGTTTTAATTTCAAGAATTAATGTTGCTTTACTTGTAAATAAACATGTGTAAAGTTTATGCATATAGAATCTTGTGTATGTTAAGTTCCGAACACGGTAAGTACATTGTTACCGTATTCATAATTGATGTTCTTAAGTGTAAGATTTCTGTTTTTTATTAGTAATGCCTCCATTATTTTTAATCTTCTTTTGCATGTGGGTGATGCTATTATGTATGTGCTATAAAAGAGGATATCACGGATAGGTCCGGTAACATTTAGATGTGTGTTTTAATGAGATCGGATAAAACTGTTGCGGAAAACTTTAAAACTTTACACAAGTTTATTTACAAGTAAAATAAAATAAATTATTGATAATGGCCAAAAGTATAGCCGAAAGTGCTCGAAAGTACAAAACCATTGGACAATTCTTATGTAATTTGAGTTCCGAAAAGAAAAAAAATTATACGAACACATGAAAAATTATATAAAAAACCTAATGATGATACATTGTCTGTTATTTTTAATGAAACCTGTATAAAAGAGAGATAATTACTAAATTCACTATATATATATATGTGTGTGTGTGTGTGTGTTCATATCTATTTATTTATCGACCTATTTAACTAACTTAATCACTTAATAATTATATTGTTTTTTCTCTTCAATGTCCTCCAATATTTTCTCATCTCATTCTCCCTATTTCTATATATGTCACGTTTTATCATAGAATTCATTCCCTTTTTAGAATTAATTTGTTATTAATCAGTCGTTTGGAAATTCTTCATGAAATATTAATATTAAAATTACTATTTGGATTTTAACTTAAATGTTTGTTTTTGTTAAAAATCTGTACGGTATGATGCGGTGTGTAGTCTTATTATGCAAATCTTGATAATATTCTAACTATTTATAATAATATATTCACTATAATTTATTTTGTAGGTTCCCATATAAAAATATAAGCTCATAAGAAACAAAAAGAAAAAAATTCCCGTTATTTTGTAATGTGAACACAAGATTAGAATTTGTCAATAATTTGAAGATAGATAAAAAATCTTTCAGAAAAGCTATTCTAAAATTGGCAGGATACGAAAGAAATTCTTGCTTTGAGAATATCACAGAGAGAGAGCTGAAAAGAATCAAATTGCTAATGAATAAGAAAAGTCTGTTAAAAAGAAAGACATATTTTACAAAGGATGTTCGTTGTGGTATAGTGGATATCGGCTCGAAACGAGAAATCGGAGAGCCGAGTTCGAATTCCAGTTAAATTCTTTGCATTCACTTACGCGCAAATACCTTTTGGAAACATATTAATCCGTTTCTTCCCTCCGGTTATAGATTAAATAACAGGACAGATTGGGTTCTATAGCCTTGGCTGGCAACCAGTTTACAGCTGAAAGTAATGACAACTTAGTGCAGAAAAAGTCTTCTGTCCAATCAGTCATATCTCTTTCGAGACATGATCGCCCAAGGCGTGTTTCATGTATGGCACTTAATTAACTGACTGAATATAATAGTTGAAAACATGATTAAGGCTTCTACTGGGTATAAAGTGGGTGATCAGTTTTATATTGTTTTTAAGTAATAAACTGATTCCCCACTAATTACTACTTTATGATATAATTCATATTTTCTCCCTCTAGCTATGAGTCAAATAACAGGTAAAATTGGGTTCTATAGCCTTGGCTGGCAACCAGTCTACCGCAGAAAGCGATGGCGACCTACTACGGGATAATCTTCTGTCAGTCATGTCTCTTTACTTGCTTCCCTGATACAATACCCAAAAATTTAAATACAACGCCAATCACCATTTTCTGTCTTCTTGAATCCCGTTCATCTTTTATCCTTTTCTAAATACCCACTGTACCCAGTCTATTCTATCACGGTAATCTTCTGCACACAAGTGGCATTCGCGAATTGTTTGTGGTGAAATGATTAAAAAAGAAGCTATATGGCATATTATATTAATCAAATATATATTTTCGGGGCTTATCTCATTTGAATTTATTAAAAATAAAGAAATCAAACATATATATATATATATATATATATATATATATATATATATATTTAGTGAATGATCTCACCAAAATTAATATCATTTAAAATGTGACCATCTGTATTACTACATTTCCCAGGTTAACAAAAGTAAATAGGATTTTTTTTTATAATCATATAGCCCCAAGCAAGGTATTTTACTGTCACTGTTTTGCAGGGGGTTACATAGATGGAATTTTATGAGAAACATTGATAGATTTTAGTGGGTGTCAGGAAGTGGGTAAGAGAAGGATAAGAATACTGATGAGAGTGGTGTGGACGGAGGAAGGAGCATGAGAGAAAGGATGCAGGTTAGTGAGATACGAGATGACTATTTACTTTACATTAAAATTCTTGAAGATTGTAGCTGTCGGGGAAGCAAGTAAATGGAAGGGAATTCCACAGGCGAGAAGTGCGAGAAAAGAAGTTGCTTGAGTAGACTTTGCGTCTAGAGGAGGATCTGCAATGTAACTGTTCCCGATTTGGCTGCTCACCTTCAGTCTTTTTCTCACCGACGGAATGTGGCTTCCCTCTGTCTTTTCTAAGAGTATTTTCATAGCTTCTGCTCTGATGATCTTTATTCTCTGGTGCCCTGCCCTCGTGAGTTTACCCGTGCAACTAGATTAGCATTGGATTTTGTTGAGGACACCTAGGTGGATAGCAGGAGCAGCTGACCAGATATGGCAGCAATATTCAATGCACGGGCGGATGGTAGATTTATATAGTGCAGGATTGTTTCAGACGGGAAAAACTTCCTGGCCCTACACAGAGAAACAGCTTTCTCTTAAATAGTATTTCTCTTATTTATATTGAACAATAAAAAAGATATTCAAAGGTATGTAACTTATATAACCAATTTTCCAAAGTTTCGCAAATATTCAGCATGCGCACCACCTGTGACACGACACACGTCAAGTCAGTTGTCCAGCTCCTGCCAAACACGCTGTAGCATGCGTTGCGTACTTTCTCAAGAGAATCACTAGGGCGCTGGAGACTGTTACGCAAGACATGCTACAGCGTATTTTGCAGGAACTAGACAGCCAACTAGACGTGTGTCGATTCATAGGTGGTACACATAAGAAGCTCTTTCAGGTGTGGCACACTTGTGTCTGAGATGCGCGAAACATCGATCTCCAATATAGGCTATATCACAAAGTTTATAGGATCAATGTCTGAGCTTGATTGGGACCAAATTGAATTGCCAAAAGTCTATGGATTTGTCTCCTACTCCAGTTCTGTATCAAATTGACCTCGTGTGCGGGAACATTAGGACTTGAATGAACACATGTCGACTTCCAAATGTGAATGACAACCAAGGCAACACACATCTTCCTCTTTCTCTTTCTCTCTCACTTCAGCATTTTCTGGTCAACTCTGCTATTCACATTCACTCCGTCTTTCATGATAGAAGGATTCTCCCCACATCTCTCTCTCTCTATATATATATATATATATATATACACAATTATTTTATCTTCTGTTCATTATCTATCTATCTATCTATCTATCTATCTATCTATCTATCTATCTATCTATCTATCTCAGTCTGTTCGTTATCTATCTATCTATCTATCTATCTATCTATCTATCTATCTATCTATCTATCTCAGTTTGTTCATTATCTATCTATCTATCTATCTATCTATCTATCTATCTATCTATCTATATCTACACTCCTGATCAAAAATTTAACACCACTTAAAAATCTTTAAAAATAATTTTTTTTTACAGATAGATTTTAAATTCCTCCCACTTACAGTTACCAATACTACAATCTAAAAGGTTATGGAAACAAAAAGCTACATTCCAAACATTTTACTTAGAAATTTACATTTTTATAAAATGAGGCGATTTACGCATGATCAAAATTATAAGACCAGGCGTATAAATTGTTAGATCTATGGCAATTCCAGTGTTTTTAGTTCAGTTAGAGATTAGCAATCACTGCGTAATGGTGTTACCATGCCTAAAGCAAGCAAACTTATCAAAGTTGAGCGTTCTCGAATTCTAGAATTCCATAAGCAAAGTTTGTCACAGCGGGTGATCGCAGCTAAGGTAAATCGCAGTAAAACTGTGATTTGCAACTTTCTAAAAACAGTGAGAATTATGGAAAAGCAAAATCCTCTGGTAGGCCCCCCAAAATTTCTCCTGCATTGATTAAGAGAATAAGACGGGTTGTTATGAACGAGGGGGGACTTTCTTCTCGTCAAATTAAGGCAGTCACAGATGCTGATTGCAGTCCCGTAACCATCAGACGACACTTACAACAAAAAGGCATGGTAAATAAAAAGGGTAAACAAATTCCTCGGCTGCTTCCACGTCACAAGGTGAACCGCTTAAAGTTTGTTTGTGAATACCAAACATGGGACGTTGAGAAGTGGAAGAAAGTCCTGTTTTCTGATGAGAAAAAATTCAATCTAGATGGTCCTGATGGCTACCAACGATATTGGCATAACAAAAACATGCCTGCTGAAATTTTCTCCACACGTCATAGTGGTGGAGGGTCCCTAATGGTATAGGGTGCCTTTTCTTACAGAGGAACGATGGAGCTCTAGGTGGTGCAGGGTTGTTAAACAGTGGCTGGTTATGTTAGCATGCTACAAAAAGCATCTTTGATGACGGAGGGCCATCGTTTGTGTGTGGATGGATGGTTATTCCAACAGAATAACGCTGAAATCCACGCTGCAAGACGGACCTTGACCTTTCTACAAGAAAATGGAGTCCATCTGTTGGGACATCCTGCATTCTCACCAGACTTGAACCCAATTGAAAATGTTTGAGGATGGATGACAAGAGATGTTTATCGAAATGGCAAACAATATTCAACAAAAAATGAACTTCGTGAAGCCATCTTCAGAAGCTGGAACAACATTCCCCGCACCTTAATGGAAATGCTTATTTCTAGCATGCCTGACAGAATTTCTGAAGTCATCAAAAGCAGTGGAGGTAGAACTCATTATTAAATTTGGTTGTTGAATGTTTTCACACACTTTTTGTACAATTTCGTAGAATCTTTGTCTCTGGTCTTATAATTTTGATCATGTGTAAATCGCTTCATTTTATAAAAATGTAAATTTCTAAGTAAAATTTTTGGAATGTAGCTTTTTTTTTTCCATAACCTTTTAGATTGTAGTGTTGGTAACCTTAAGTGGGAGGAGTTTAAAATCTATCTGTAAAAAAATATTTCTTTTTAATGATTTTTAACTGGTCTTAAAATTTTAATCAGGAGTCTATCTATCTATCTATCTATCTATCTATCTATCTATCTACATTTCTGAAAAGAAGACTCTTTGACAAATATGTTGTAGACATGATGGTGAGAACGTGTCTCTCGTCTGAGAATACCGATCGATCGCCAGCGATAACATCAACATTATTTGATTTGACTGACAGCCAGTTATAGAAGAGATAATAACTTCTTTTAAATCAATAAGTTCTGGACAAAATATTTGCCTTTGCAAGTGACCTCTTTATTCAAATACTTTTTACCAAGATTTTAACTATTTTTCAATTCACAAAAGTCTACTCTTTTGTTACGTAGCCCTTCTCAACTCCGATAAAGCATCGGCGTCTGAGAATAATTCAAACGTAATGTTTTCAAGAAAAAACTTTCTGAAAAAAAGAGTATTTTAAAAGCATGACATATAATAATTGATCGGCTTTCATAAAAAAGTAATAGGCAAAATATGAATGTGCGTAATATTTCTTTAATTAGTTTATTTGGTGATTAATACTCTTAGAATCTTATGCTTAGTAACCTACTCTTAGTCTCATATAACACACATGATATTTTTAGATGATTTCGCACTCTGTCAGATGTATTAGAAAGCCGAAGGTGCAGATTGTTGTCATTCTTTATAATTTAATGAATGTATATTTACTTAAGAAAATAAAGTATATTTATATTATACTGCTGTTTCAAATGATAAATATAAAAGCCTTAACTAGAATTATATAAAACTAAAAATATTAAAGGTAGCAGTTTATGCGTTAATAATTTAATTTTATTTAATCAAGTAAAACGTAATTAATATTACAAGGCAATTTCTAATGATAACCGTAACCAAGTCATTGATATATGTATTTCATTTCTTTTGAATTTGATTTTGATTTTTTCATGGCATATTAACTTCTATGGGTTATTTAATGTCAAAAAGATAAGTTTTTTTAAGGTATGTTCGATTATAGTGAGAAGTTTGATTTAGTGAGATTTTGATAACAAATTTATTTTTATGAATAATTTTTTTAATTTACAAAACTGAAGATGTCTTCTTGTTTTCTATTCAAAAATGTATTGCTGGTAATAATTTTTTTTCTTTCTTCAAAAATATGTTATGGTGATAAATTTTTCCCTTAGAAAAGTATTGTTGGTAATATTCTTCTTTCAAAAATGTATATTTTTCTATAAAAGTTTATTTTTATGTATATATTTCTATTAAAGTGTTTCATAGTATTTTGACCCCAGTTTGGGGTTAACTATTTATCCATAGCTGGGACCCTAACAAGTGCTACCACTCCGGGTGAGGGTAGACCTGGAAACAACAGTAATTAAAAGTTGGTTCCATGCTCCTCCCAATTAGAGGCCTTGCTGCCGGATGCAGTTTATCGTTATACCCAGAACCTTCATTTCTTTTAATATTTTCACCGAATGCAAGGGAATAAAGTTACTAAGATTTAAGGTTTTTCTGAAACGGAGAGATTTAGTAAACTTTGAGGAAATTGAAAAAACAAGATGCAAAAAGACTGAAGATAAACATTGTCGTTGCATTTAAATTTTTGAAGATCGTAATTGACAAGGAGACGGAAGAGAGTTCCATAAGCAATAAGCACTACAGAAGAATCCATTGGCATTCTTACATCTAGTAAGTTCAACAGTAATATGATGGGACCTAGTTGTCAATCTACTTTTGCTCTTAATCGTGGTACAAAAGAGGAAATCCTATAAGAACAATTATCATGAATCTATTTATTTACTCGATTTACATTGTTTGAGCTGTAGATTCATCTTTATTTTCATATTCGCGACGTTTCGGCCGCTGTACGTTCCGACATTTTTCAGGTTAGATACGTTGAAATTTTGAAACAGACCTTTAATTTAGTTCACAGAGGTAACTTGTTCTAGTTACACGTTCCATGCCTTTCCTGAGTGTCTGAGTTTCAATTAATTCTCTTGATTTTGCTCACCTCTACTACGGCCAGGTATTGAACTCACTACGCTTTGGGTCAAGTCACTTTTGGATTACTTCAACGAAGGCTTTTATCCACGTGTGTCGCTGAACGTATTGATAGAAAAAGTACAAGAAGGTACTGTACAGTTGTGGGTAAAAGGACTGAAGTTGAGATACCAGGTGAGGACCGATAATACTGCAGGTCCTCTAGATACATATAAAATGCATCAGAAGAAACGTAACCGCAATATTTAAAGTGAAAAAGATAGAAGTGAATTTTCTAATCTGATAAAAAATGGAATAATGAAATTTTGGAAAACTTTTAAGTTTAATTAATTTTACCCAAACACTGTAATTTTTCAATACAGAATTGTTTTAACAGCCAATTTCCTGAATGGATTTTTTGCCAGTGCCTTAATCTTTTCACGAACATTTAAAAAAATATTTTTTTTTCTCTTTGTTCCCTCTTTACATTTGTTTTTTTTTTTTTAGAAATAATAAACTTCTTTTTTGCCCGTTTTTTTTTATTTATTTTGCATTTGATTTTAGAACCAAGCAAATACGCCGCAACATTTCTTTTAGCGATTTCCTTCAGAAGATTTGGATAGATTCGAGTGGTTTTCTCTGACTGGTTGTCGTTCCTGATTAGAGTGACATTCAAAGTTCCTGCTTTCAGCCATTTTACTGACAAGAGAAAACGAAAAAGAAAAAAAATAAATTCTCTAGAGAACATGTTTGTTCATATATCGACTACTTTCTACCATCGCCCGCTGACAATTTGCAGTTTCAAACGTCAGAGATGTAGCCAAATCTCTTGTCTATCTTTTCAACAAGAAAAAAAAATCTGCAGGTTATCTTCTCTTTGCTATCAGTGTGTGAAGTCAGTCCCGCCGACTTTATGTCTATCCTTCATCTAGAACCTTCTTGTATTTTCTGGGATTGTTCTAGTGTGGATTAATTTGAATTTCCTTTGATATCTGTCTGGATTTATGAGACAAGCTGTTGTTGCTAATATTATTCTTCTTTATGCCGTGTCCTTTCAGGACGTAGGTGATCATGGATTTCCGTTTGACCCTATCCCCTGTTGCTTAATACTTTATTCTCAGTATCTCTCCGAGACCATAATCCACCACCCACCTGCTCAAGTCCGTTGAGTAGGTCTTGCACTGATTTCCCTTGTCTTTCTTTCCCTCTATCCGTTCTATGAATATCAGGTTCTCTAAGCCCTCCTTCCTCATCACGGGTTGCAAAAGCACCAGTTGCCTTTTCCTGATGCCAATTTTATATTCTCTCCAAATCTCATTGTTGCTCACATGTTCTGTTCACGGTATCCTCAGCATCCTCCTGTAGAACAACATTTTTGTTGCTTCGAGTTACTCCTTCATCCTTGAGTAGATAGTCTAGCATGCACTGTCATATAGGAGGACAGATATCACATAACAGTCCACTACTCTTTCCTTGGTCTCCCACGAAATCTTGTCTCTCAGTTGCTAATATACATAAATTAATTGGGGTAAAAATTTTCAGCAATACAGTAAGAAAAAAGATAAAATTTCTTGGACATCTAATAATGTTTTTATGAAGTTGATATGCCGGTTAATTAATAACACGAAATATAAACTTGACATTTTATTCACTCCAATATTTCGTCAGTTTCGCCCGTGTGAATGGGACCCTCTCCCCACTAAAACTTGGCCTGATTCATGCACCTGCCTGCAACGTGTAAGAGACTGCCTAAAATTCTTTCTCCAGGCATTTGTCTATATATTCAACTGTTCAACGGTTTTTCTTACGTGTGAAAATATCACATGTTCGTCTCTTGAGATCACCAACGACATCGCGGATCTCCGCTTCCGGCTGACCTCTTTGCACTTAGATATATTTGACAATTTGTTGTGAAATATCAGTGCAATATCTATTTTGGCATAATAGCACGTTTGGAAAGATGACTTAGAGAATGTCACATTCACAGAACAATCAAAAAACAAGAGAGGCGAGAAAAAACCACCGACTAACGTACTTAACGGATTTATTTTAAATGGATAGTAGAGCAAAAATAGACAAAAAAATCATAGTAACAATTGTGTAGAAGTTGTGGAGAACTGTAATCGCTCACATTTCAAATATACATGACACATAGAATAAGAAGTGTTTCCATTTCAGAATAAAGACAAACTTGAAGGTAAAAGCTTAAGAGGTACTTAGAAAAATAAGACAAGAAACGGCAGAGAGCTATGAATACAGAAAGCAGAGGTCAAGTGAATGTTATTTTTATTTTATAAAATCCATATGAAATGCAACACAAAATCAGATAAAAATATTTAACAATGAAAAAAGTGTAATTACGAACAGAAAAACACCTAAGGAGGTGAATATAAAATTAATCGCATTTTATATTCAACCGTAGGCTAGTAAATGGTTCTCTTGTATTCTTCTTCACTCTTAATATCTCTTCTCTTGTTATCCACACAATCCCCTCGTCAACATCTATCTGCTTAAGTCCATCAAGTATGTCATGCTTGTTTTCCTTTGTCTCTCTTCCCCTCTATCCGTTCCGTGAGCCTCAGGATCTCCAAGTCCTTCTTCCTCATCGCATGTCTCAAAAAACTACAGCTGTCTTTTCCTGATGTAAAGTATCACTTTCCATCTCGTGCCAATCCTCTCGAAAGCCTCGTCTTTGCTCACGTGTTCGGTCCATGGTATTCTCAGCATCCATCTGTAGAACCTCATTTCTGTTGTTTCAAGACTTGCCTTCATCTTTCACTGCTATAGTGAAGGACAGGCATGACATAACACTCCACTACTTTCTTCTTTGTTTCCAGCGAAGTTTTTGTCTCTTAATACTCTATTCAACTGCTAGAATACCATGCTGATTCGCCTTCGGATCTTAGAGTTACCCTTACCGTCCTCTGTTAGAACACTTACTAGGTATCCAAATATCAGCACTTGTTTGATTTTAATATCACCAACTTGTAGTTGACATTTTGGGCTCCTGTTCTACTGATTATGCATTCAGTTGTTTTGTAGCTGATATGAAGTTTTTTCTTTTTGCTTACTTTAACTACTTCCTGTAGAAGGTCTTGTAGTTTACTTTTGGTGTCTGCTATCAGCACTGTGTCATCTGCATACCTTTTTGTTATTGTTTAGATTGCAGCCGTCAATGGCAGATCATTGCAGGACTTCTAGAGCTCTCAGAATTGTCTTGCTGTATAGGTTGAATAGATCTATTGAGAAGCCACATTATTGTCTTATACTCTTTTCTTTGTGTATTTGCTGAACTCGTATCCTGTCCGTTTGTTGCCAATACAGATTACTCGAAGGACTTTTCCGAATATATCGAGGCTGCCGAACGTCTCTATCAGGTATTTTGTCATATGCCTTAGCGTAGTCAATGAGACACGGGTACATGTCCTTCTGTATTTCGTAAGCTTAAATATCGTCTTCCTTCTTCCGTACTGTTCTTGTCCAATCTCCGGTATGATTCTGCTGCGCCAGAAAATTCAATTCGCCAGACAAGTCGACAATTCACTAAATTTGATGCACCTGTTTGCATTAGTGTGTCTAAGGGCGACCATTCTGTTTAGAAGAAGAAAAAGTGAAAGTTTAAAAAAAAAACAAAAAAAAAAAACAAAAAAAAAACAAAAAACAAAACAAAAAAAAACGAAAGAAACGAAGATAAGACGCGGTTGAGATGAATAAAACGGAATTTATTTCTCGTGACTTACAAGCTTCGATCATTTGCTTGTTCCAGGTGATTACGAGTTCGTTACAGCGATAACACAAAATAGTCGTCGACATAGAGACGTGGAGAAAATCAACATGCATATGTAGTCGAGTAAGATAGACTTGTAGAAGAAAAATTATTGTTCATGAAAACGCCTAGGTGTCGCTGCAATGGCCTGGTTAAGCGTTGCCCGCCATGAGAGTTCGTCACTCATGCCAAAGTGATATTTACTCTTCTCCCCCACTTAAGAGAGATCTGACACAAGGTCTTTTTTTTAATGTGGGGAACCTGAGCGCGTACGCCAAGTTACTGGTCAAAACATAACCTATCCACCGCGGTGGATAGGTTCAAAACCGGTCTAAACTGTTCTTATTTTGGTAATTTTGGACCCCATCCCGAAGGCCGGAGCCAAAGTGGTAGGAACTGCCCTGGTGATTGAAATTGGAGTTGACATTGTAGTGAGTCACTTGTTCAGAAAAGGCTACTGCTAAAACCGCAGTGGCTATTTTATGATTAGATAAAAGCTGCTGATACAAGTACAATTAAACTGGTGAGTAAAACGATGAAATGAAGTGATGAGCCAGTGTTTTCGAATGAAGGTGGGGAAATTTGCATGTCATTTTATCTCCTACTTGTTTGCAGTATTATTTATAATCATAAGGTTATGTTAATATTCGCCAGGTATTTATTAAGTGTTTGTTCTCATGATTGCTTTTAATGAAAGAGAATCTTCTAGTTTTGCTCCTTTAAAAAAAGTCTTAACTTATTTGCCCTAAGATAAGAGCTTGTAACGCAGTCATTTGCACATTGTTAGTTCGCCTTCACTCTGACATAACCGAGCTGCTATTATCACTTTCTTTAATTCGTTATTTTAAAACTAGAACATCGATTTCGTTTAGTACCTTTCTCAAAGACTAAGTGCTTTGAACATTAGCATCTGTTTGTAACTGTAAATCAAAGTTTGGCACCAAAAAGTGGAATTGAAATGGAAAATGTCTCTTCAAGAGGACAAGGACTCTAACCCTTCTCCAACAAAAAAATATGTTGTTCTGTTACTCAAAATAACATTTGACGCTCTATCATACATAGTTGTGTTCGACACACCGTTCATTCACAAAAACACCACGAGAGGCTTGCTCGTTGTTTAAAACTGCTTTTCTTGACGACAAAGAATCATGTCAGTGTTAAATTTTCTTAGCTCTCTTTCCACATCAACTGATTGATTCGTTTTCTATGGTTTATCAACCCATAGCAGGCTATTTAAAGCCAGAAAGTATTTTAAGATTCTAAGAATATTTTCGGATAATGATGGTTTATGAATACAAGTCTTACTATTTAATCTATAACTAGAGAAGATTAGTTGTACCTTTCCCAAGAGTATTTGCGGGTTTGTAAATATAACAAACAAAACGGAAATTGAAACTTGGCATTCAGATCAAAAATTCATTAGACCACCCTCACATCCAATCACAAAGCACCTGGTATTCCCAAGCGGTCCCCATATGGGTACTGACATTAAGTGATCGCACGAGAAGCTGAATTTCAATTTCATGTGGCCGAAAATACTTTCCACCTTAAGTGTTCTAGAAATTACAACTGTCTTTTTCCGATAGTAGCTATAAATTTCCTTAGAATATCTGTTCTCCTTAAGACTTCTTCATTGCTAACATGTTCAGTTCATCGTATACTGAATATTTGTAATTAGAACTACATCTGTCTTGTTCGAAGTCTCTTTGTTTGTGAATAAATTGTTGATTATTTGTTGCCAAGTTTATATTAGATAATACATAACGGTTCACCATCTTATCTTTATTTCTAATAATGTTTTCCTATTTCTTAATACTTTGCTTAATTTCTGGAAGGCAAGAGGAGGTTTACTATCATTCATTATTATACAAAAGAAGGGAAATTTCATAGTTGTTCAGCAAACCTTTCTGTCTTTCAAATGAAGTTTTCTTATCTCTTATTACTTTACTTATTTTCTGGAAGTCATATTTTCTCCAGTACGTAGCTCACAACTACTTTTTCTTTGGCTGACAAAATTGATTTTCGTCTTTTTTATAATTCATAATCTGTTTTTACTTGTTTTTTACTTTCTAGAAGTTGTTTCAGATTCGTTCCTGAGTCTGTCTTCAATATTGTCATCCGCTTATCTTAAGGCAGTGTCCACTAAAAAAAATTGCTTTTACCTCCGAATCAAGCTGTAATCTTTTAGGGAATATAAAATTGTACGACGCTAGCATTGAGTTAAAACATCTGAAGGCTTCTTTTCCTTCCAAAACTGAGGCCATACTTAAGCTTTTGAATTCCAAGCATACGTACTGACTTCGCTGATGTGTTTGACTCTAGTCAAGACGTATAGTCAAGATTTAAATTTTTATATCGGTGGTGCGCAGTAAAATCAGACGCAGTAATTTCCCTAAGGGTTATCAAATAGGCAGTTGGTTTCTTTGTACGATTTTCTTATAATTTTTACTTTCTTTCTGTTAATTTATTCACGCCTTGTTTTTGATTTCTGTTTCGGAATGCCAAACAGTAACTTAACCTTAAACAACACAAAACGCGATTTCTTTTATGTGCCTTTTCGATTGGCTTCGATCAATAAATCTCTCGCGAGAAAAAATAAACAAAAAAACAACAGGAGAATGAATGAATTTTTATCGATCTCAGAAGAAAACAAAAATGAATATCGATCGAAAGTTTGCTTTCTTGAATTAGTTTTTGGTAGCGAGGTGATTGGAAGCTAAATTACTCCTTCCAGAAGGGTAATTTAGATTAGTGTGACGATTTTCTTTTGTACGAACGGCAATAAGGTACAACAGGGGCTAGAGTGTTGTTCATTTCGGTATGCTTCTGACCTGAGTTTGGCTATTTGTTTTATTCACATCATTAATATTGAAACAATGTTTGGGTATTTGACTGAAAAAAAGAAAACAGCCTTAGTAGATACTAAGTTACTAGAGAATACAAAAACCTACACGGACGGGAAGAAATACTCATATAAGAAACATTTATATTCAACCGTTCGTTTTTAATTTCAGGGGTTCTCCTAAACCGAGAGACTCGCTTCTCACAATCTACACAAATATTAATAATTTAAAAGTTTTAATTAATAATTACTCCAAAGTATAAAAGTCGTTAAATTGTTAATGTGGATATACAAGATGTGCGTTGTGGATAAAGTTTCGGAAGGAGAAATTAGAGAGCCGAGTTCGAATTTCAGTGTAAATCAATGCATTCACTTACGCACAAATTCCCTTAGAAAAGGTAGTAATCATTTTTTCTTACTCCAGCTATGCGTTAAGCAGCAGGGCAGATTGGGTTCTATAGCCTTGGTTAGCAATCAGTGTACTGCAGAAAACAATGACAATTTACTGCAAGATCATCTTCTACCCAGTCATTTATGTCTCTTTTGAGACATGATCGCCCATTCGTGTATTATGTAAGGCATCTAACTGACCTACATATATATTTTTCATAAAAGAATATCTATTGGCTTACATACTGATAATGAGATGGGTCTGAGGGTTCTCCAGAGGTCTTAAATACAGGAACCGCAGAGGAGGACTTCCAGCAGGCAGGTAAGCAAGAAGCAGAGAGGCAGTATTTGTAGAGCTTGGAGAGGATAGATGAGAGTTCAAGGTCATATTTCTTTAGGACAATAATTAGTATTCTGTCACCTTCACTCGCCTTATGGGGTGAAGCTTTTAAATTATGTTAGAGACGAGCGAGGGGGTAATGTGAACGTTACTCAGTTGAGCCCCAGTTCTAAGTGTGTAGTCGGGAACCGGATACCCCGGACGAAACACATGTTGAGTTGGTGGAGGATCTGCGAACAAAGCACCCTACCTTTTCCACTTAAGATGTGAGAACCTCAAATATTTTGATTAAAGAAGAGATTGAGGGCTTGCTGTTGTTTAACACATTTTTACAGAAACACCAGTAGTTTTCAGTGCTGAACTTGCAGAATGCTATACGCTACTTCATTCTGTCAACAAGCAACAGCTTAGCATCATTTAGGACCCTCCTGCACTCAATGCAAGCAGATGAAAAAAGGCGCCGTTAACCCTCTAGGGTCATTCGTATCATATTTGATACAGTATGAAAACAAGCCTTGAAAGAAATATTTTCCTGAAAAATTTTTTAAGAGAAATATTTTATAAATTTCAAATGAAAGCAGTACTGACTACTCAGTCAATGAATACCAAATGTTTCCTTATAGGGAAATACCAAATGTTTCCTTATAGGGAAATACTGTATCAAATATGATCCGAATGGCCCTAGAGGGTTAATGGTCAGACGCGTGGCTTTGATAAAGCCGGAAGAAGTGCTTCATGTGTGCAACAGTCTCAAAGCAAGCAGGGGAGAAACAGGGGGATATAAGTCGTATTTATGTCAGCTTTAATCCAAGAAAAGTCCTCGGATGAACAGTTTTCTACAGGGAGACTAAAGACGTCATACATGTAATAGCGGAATTACTCCAGTCTGCTCTTTGATAGCAGTAAGATATTCTCCTGGTCTGAGGTGCCTAGAAGGGGGGCAGTAAAATTGCCATGAGGGCAAAGCTACATGACAGGGATAGAAGTGATACAGATATCTAGCGGTGAGTCAGGTTCATTAGGATTATTAGAAAAACACGTAGAAAAATCCTCGACTTGCGTAAGAGATTGAGTGATTGGAAATTTCATTGTATGGACACCAGCAAGATCTGTGACAGAGTTTTCCAGCCACTTGTCGTGGTGGGCATTAAAGTCTCCAAACACAAATATATGAGCAAAAACTCGTGCAACCAGATTGGTAACTGGATCCCATCCATTCACAGTTAGAGTAACCAAATGCAGACGACAATTCTACTCCTGCAGCTTCTTCTCTCGCACATCTCGCCTGTAAAACTCGCTTCCATATTCTTGCTTCCCTGACGGCTACAACTTCCAGGAATTTAAACGCAATGTCAATACTCATCTCTTAGCAACTTGACTCTAGTTCTTTCACCACCCTGTATATCCTTTTCTTTCCATCCACCTTTTGCAACTGTCATAACACCTGTATTCCCATCCTTCTCTTGCTCCTTTCTAACTGGTTCGTCTTTCTCTTCACTCTCTTCTAATTAATCTTTTGAATCTTATGTAGCCCCCTGTACATCAGTGGCATTACCGCCTTACTCAGGGTGATACGATTAAAAAGGGATGAGAGGAAATAGCCTTATCTATATTGTTCACGATGTTGCCAAGTCAGGAGATGAAGGGGAGCGGTAGAGAATGAAAAGATAGCTAACCAAGCTTAGTAGAGAGAGACAAAGCCACAAGTAGGAATGATCTGGAGTTTCAAGAAAAATCAACCTAACTAGAAGAAGAGGTTGGCTGTTATATGGACATTGGAGTTCTTCTTAAAGAAGGGAAGGTAAGCAGCAATATATAAATCAGAGGAAGGAATAGAAGGATCAAGGTTAGTTTTACAGAGGGCTAATATGTCAGGGGAGTTTAAATGGAGGACACATTCAATGCAAGTTGGTACAGATACCACAGATGATCAAGTAAAACATGTTAACAGGTTTAAGTTATTTTTGTTTGCTGGCTTAGTTTTAATTCTTACTTTGTTTGATGTCATAATTTGATATATTTTTGCTGAGGAGGGGTCTAGAGTAGTAGTATCCACTTCTGGGTGTCTCAATGACTCGGTTGCTATAGGCGGTTAGTTCCAGTGACTTGAAACAAAGAGTTGTGAGTTCAATACCAGGCTACAGCAGTGATAATCAAATAACTTAGAGAGTTGAATTAAAGGGAGCTAACTACATGGCATCTGAAAGTAGCATCACATGGAATGAGAATTATATGACCCTGCGATCGAAATAAAGAGTTCGGTTCAAAATTCGTAGCGCTCGAAGAAGGCCGAGGCGCAAAATGGTCGTAACGTTGTAAACATGGCAATAAAGATTTTCTTTTTAATCGTATCACCCCGAGCAAGGCGGTAACGCCACTGATGTGCAGTTGGCTACATATGAGCAAAAAGATTAATTAGAAGTGAGTGAAGAGAAAGACGAACCAGTTAGAAAGGAGCAAGAGAAGGATGGGAATATAGGTGTGATGACTGTTGCAACAGGTGGAGAGAAAGGAAAGGATATACGGGGTGGTGGAGAAAGAACTAGAGTCGAGTGGTTAAGAGATGAGTAGTGAGAGATGAGGACAATAGTGTGAACAGTGTTAATAATGCCAAGAATGGCTTGAGATATGACAGTGTGAAAGCTTCTCTTTCAGAAAACTTCAAAAGTAAAGCCTTTAGAACAGCCGATTTCATTTCGGAATGCATATTTTCTGACGAGCAAAGAATCCCACAAAAAATAAAATGTCGAATATCCAGCCTTGTTTTAAGTTAGAATGCACTACAGCCATAGTTCAACGTAACCACTACAACCATGTCTATCATGAGGAACGGTATAGCGGTAGACTTTCTACACTCAAAATTGCAGGATATAATTGCATTTCTGTAAAGTCTCAGAGAAACTTCTCTACAGAGAACGATCATCAAGGATCTAACTTATAGGAAAGTTTTATAATTGCTAAGACGTCCAGAGATTTCGTAGCTGTAGATTAAGTAACGAAACACTCGAAAACAGACCTTCTCAAAGGCTATTAAAATATCTAAAGCGATGGCATAGCTGCCGTGATTTAATTCTATTATCAAAACTTTCACAAAATTTTTAAGAATATAATTAAATACATATAGAGTATTTGTTGGCGAACAAGGTAATCTTTTAACCGTAAAAAATCGCCCCCAGCTAGAAGGAGGTCTTTAAATTTTATGGTTTATGGTGATAATTTTGACAGTATGCGAGTACCTGGCTTGGTAATTATCGAAACTCCCAACTATTTTATACTAAAACAACTTAATTCATATTATTATAAAGTAAGAAAAGTGTAAAGTAAATAAACTATAATATGTGCTATGATTGCAAAATAACAATAAAATACATATTCTTCAAGATAAAAATGCAAAACCATCACCACACACTGTAAGCAAATAACTGCAAATGCATTTATGAATTGGTTAAAAATAGTAAATAAATAGAAATGCATAAATAAATATTTTTAAGTGGCAAAATCGACTAAAATAATTACAAATTATTTTATGTTTGATGTCAAACAAATAAATTTATTTTTTTTTAATAGGTTGTAGATGTTAATCTTTTATTATAAGAAAAATCAAATGTGTTGGTAAAAATTAGTGTCTTGGTAAAAAATTGTTTAGTAAAAATAGAATGTGTTGGAAAAAATTGTTGGTAAAATGAAATTTTGCTAAAATATGATGACGGGGAAAAATGTGTCTTTAAAAATTAAATGGGTTGGAAAAAGTAAAATGGTTTGATAAAAATTAAAATGGGTTCGTAAAAATCAAAATGGGTTGATAAAAATCGAAATGGGTTGGTTAAAATTAAAATGGGCTGGTAAAAATTAAAATGGGTTAGTAAAAATAAAATGGGTTGGTAAAATTAAAATGGGTTGGTAAAAATTAAAATGGGATGGTAAAAACAGAATAATTTGAGAAAGGAATAAATTCGACAGCCAAATATTAATCTTTATATACAGTTTCTTTTAAATTGACGTCACAGTGTTTGCACTTACAGAAGCTGATCGTTTTATCATTACTGGTTAAAGGTAAGTCTGCTGGGTAAATTACGATAGGGTAACGTTAAATGTAGACTGTAGTAGTTAATTGACAATATCTTTCTTCCATTTTTCAATGATGTTGAACAAGAAACACAAGTGTATTTTTCTCAACAAGCTGTTTAAAGATCGCATTCGAGAACAGTGAGACAAGTGGATGGTTAGTGGGGAAAAGTAATTCAGGCTACCGTCATAGCCTACCGAAAACACAGCACGCACTCTTTGAGGTATTTTAGATTATGGTAGTTAATTGAAATCATTTTTTTTTAATTTAATTAAAAGAAAATGTATGCTTACTGAATTTATTTAATATATAATATTTATTTAATATACAATTCATTTTTAAAAATAGGATTGATGGCGAATATAGACCGATACCTACATTTAACGTGATTTTATACACACGGTTGCCTTGTACGTCATTATATGCGGCATGTATATTTTAATCTTTTTACCCCAAGTAAGGAAATAATGGCACTGAATCGCACGGGGTTAAAGGGAAATAAGAAGAATCGGAAACTTAATACATCTCTACTCGTGTTAAAGAAAATAAGAAATAGGTTTGAACGGTGTCTGATAAAGAGAGAAACAGAAGAAGAGAAAACATGCGAAGAAAGAGAGAAAGAGGAGAAAGAAAGGGAGAAGGAACATGCTCAAAGAGAGTGAGAAAGTGAAATAAGGAGAGAGAGTATGTGTGAAAAGACAGAGAGAGAGAGAGAGGAAGAGAAAGAAAGCGAAGGGGAGAAATAAGTGTGTGTAGAGAGAGGAATAGAAAATATCAAAGAAGGAGAGAGAATCCTGGTTTGTGATGAGTTAAAATTTCAAATGTTTATTTTCAATGAAGTGAGATCTTCTTGGCATAAGGCGTTAATGCAAGGCAAACTTCTCTTCTAGTTTTCCCTCATAGTGTACGCTAAGTATGACTTAGCAAATATGAAAGCAGAAACAAACAAAAAAAAACGCAATATGGAAATCTGACATCCTATAAAGCTACGTAACCAAGAATAAACTGCCAGACATCCAAGGGTAATTATTTTCTACATTCTAAGGAACACACTTTTATTTTGTTACTCGTTGTTGATTATTCTACATTTTTATTTTTTTTAATTTCCCCACTTCAAGATTAAAGGCTCAAAGCCCCATTATTTTATGTTTAACAGAGAAGCAGCCGATAAATTGTAATCAGTCCACATCGATCGGCCATTTTCGACATTATTACATTTATATCGACAGCGCTTTCATCATTTTTGCGTAAGATCGCTTTTTTATGTCTTTCATTAAAACCAGATTATTTGCCGTTTTTCCAAATACCTAATTGAATTTTAGGAAACCTTTTTTTTATAATGCTGATTCTTAAGATCCAATCACAAAAAAAAGAAAAAAAATTTCGAAATAATCCGTCAATATTTCTATTAAATTCAATACATGTAAAATTAAAAGGAAATGAAATATAAAGATCGTAAAGTACCAGTCTTTTACAAAAACGTTCTTGACATTTAAATCTAAAAACTGTCTTGGTTTTTGCCAGAATTCGAACCAAGACTACCTACGACAAGTGCTGCCACACAAGCAATTATTTTCTAAAGCTATCCTTGCACAGGATACAGCCAGGTTAGAGCAAATGTACTAGTAAGATTATGTTGCACAAATCTCTCAACTGGGATTATCTTCTTGAATTTTACTGAATCTTGAACAACGATCAATGTCATCAGAAATTAATATGCAATTATTACAACTACACATCACACCTTTTCCAACGTTATTGTTATCTTTTCTTATAATTATTAACATTATTATCAGTTCCTGCTCAGTGAATTAAAAATACTGGAAAAAAAAAACAAAAAAAAAACAAGAGGGATTAAACGTTTAAAGGATTAGCGCGTATGTTTTGCTATAAAAACCTCCTCAGTAGATTTAGCGTAAAAATAAATACGCTATGTGAGCCGCTAATAAACACAGTCATATGACACAGAATAGAAAAGTCATTTAGGGCAGTCAAAAATAACAGGCAGCAGCAGGAAGGTTAGGTTTAAGTCTCCAAGTTCCCCACCCAGAAACGTGTGGAGTAATAATTAAGTAATAATAAGAACTAAAGAGGATATCGCTTGGTATGTGCAGGTGAAATGAACGATTCGAAAAGGTTTCGGAAATATTAAATAATGGTTTCGGAATTTCCTGTAGAATATCCTGATTGACATAAACATGTTAAAGGCCTGAAATAAATAATGTAAATAATTATTATCTTTATCTGACATGGTTTAAAATACAAGACAAACAGAAAAAAAAGTTTTTGTTGCTTCAAGATGGTTATTTAAAAAGGTTTTTGTTTATTGTTGGGACTTAAAACAAACTTCACCAATATAAGGCTTGAGATTGATGCAACAAGTTTTAACTAGTATCTTTCCGACTAAAATTTACGCAGTCACCTTCTTAGAAACTACACATGTTACAGAATTACTAAATGTGATGAACGTAAGAGGAGGTAAAAAAAGAAGTGAGGACAGACCTGGTCACACTGTCTATTTGAATCTCTTCTCGCTGGGCCTAAAAGTTAAAATATTTTCTTCAACAACCGGCAGAACAATGGCATCATCTCTTAAAATATTGTTAATAGTGTTAAAATGTAAGCCAATTTTTTCTCTTAACTTTAGCTTAAATTTAAAAGTGTTCATGCTTAATTGAAGGATTGATTTTGTTTTTCTAGCCAAATTTTCACTGCCTGGACTTTAAAACTTAGCAAGTCACCATCATTTTCTTTTTATTGCAGTGGATGGACTGGGCTATCACCCGGTTCACACTCTACCCACGTCTATTGAACAGGTGAAGAGGCTTATCCCTTGTTTCCTGTTCAGGTTGTGGTTTCCGGTTTTTCTCTTTTCTCTTTTCCAGTCTTTTCACTCTTACGTACCCCCTGCGCATCAGTGGCGTTTTCACCTTGCTTGGGGTGATATGATTAAAAAAAAATAAAAATAAATGACTATAAGGAAGACAGATAATGCTTGAATACTGATTTGAAGATGTAACTTTGTAGTGTTCAGAGAACCAATGTGGAGCATTTTTTCAAAGAAATGAAAAGGGAACTCGGCTAGGATTACAGTGTTCCAGTCGTTGTTCCAGTCGTTATTCCACTCCTTTAGGCGTCTGTTCAGCCGATGTTTGAAATTAAGCCCTTTATTAAATCTAGAGTGATAGATTCTTCTTGTTCCTCCGTCTAAGGAGATCTCGTCTTGTTTCCTTTTTTTACTGTTCAGTTACTATAAAACCTTGTTTTAACCTGTCACTCTTTCTCATAACTTTCCTCCTATGTAACCCCCTGCAAAACATTGGCAGTAAAATGCCTTGCTTGGGGCGACACGATTATAAAAATAAAAAAATAATGATCATCAGTTTTATCTCTGATCCACATAGGTTTTTCATATGTACAGATTTCATATGAGTGGACTTAAATATTAAATAATTTATTTTATCCTAGTTTCAATTCAGAATTAAAACATTTCTTGTTCCGTGATTCAGAGATCCTTACGAATAGCCCGTATCTCTCAACTTCAGCAAAATCTTGCAAAATAGCTTTGTAAGATGTCAAGACAAGATATTCCTGTCTATGGGAAGCGGGACGAGAAAAGTTCACCTTCTTAGATTTAATAAAGGGTTCACCTCGACATACTCCCAAAATTATACGAATCGACAGGTACCAGAAGACCTGAGAGCAAAGCGACTGGATTGCTTCTGAAGCACCTAATGTAAATAAATATAGACGTTCTCGTGTCTGAACAGTGAATTTCACCGACTAGCATGCTCTCTTATTATTTAAGAATATTAGACCCTAGTTCAATACGTATTTCAAAGAAAAGAATCAAAGATATTGCAGAGTGACAGGAAGATTGTATAGCATTATTAACTCTACGATATGACAGCGTTTTACATGTACTTGAACCCTCATGACTAGCTCGATAAAGAATTCGCCTAACTTCGGGCACCAATTTAGATAAAAGAAACAGTGACAGTAAGTTGACATATATCCGGCGATATTAATATTTAGTAAGCTTATTTCGAATCGAGGAAAAATAAGACAGAATGTGAGAAAGTAAGAATGTATAGCAATGGTCGTTATCTATTTAGGGGGACTATCAGCTTTTTATATCATGTCTGTTGCTTGGATAGGAACAATGCCAGTGGAAAACAAATATCCTTTTTCTAATTAAATGCTTACACAATTCAAAGCCATAGCAAAGGGTTAGTAAATACGGTTGTTATAAGGACGTAAGTAGATATTATGAGGATATATGAGAGAGATTACTGTTCATCCTATACTTCAACAGGCTGATCATATAGATTGGAGAGATACTTCTGCAAATGACGCCACCTGAGTAAAACTTGTGCCTTATCAAAGAAACATGAAGGGAATTATGGGATGATTTGCCACCGTGAATAAGGCAGGGCAGGGGTCCTAGCTTTGAAGGTCTGTGCTGCGGGAACTAACTTCTGCAACTAGCTCGAACCTTTATCATAGTAATAACGATAGATTAGTGAAAGGCTGTCGGATGGTCGTTGCTGGTAGAGAATAATTAATAACCTTCAAGGTCGTGTAAGCGCTTTTGAACTCTGTTGAGTTTGGACAGTAAAGGTGATGGGCAGCACTGACCCAGATATTGAGGCAATATTCTATTTTTGGACTGATATGATTATTCTAAAGATGAAGCATGGCAAGTATGCATTTTTAGATTGAAGCAAGGAACCACCTTGCTATGAACACCGCCTCCTGTCTCTCTGATGTGTGTTTATGTGTGCATACTACTTCCAATTAATGTGAACAAATGTGCATATTCGAGACTCTGTGTTGGATATTAAACACTTAGCATTTTGTAAAATGAAGTTTGAACATTTTCCATGCAAATTTGTAACGTAATATGCGAATATACGAGAGGGATAACTGTTTACCTTAAACTTGAATAGGTTGAACGTATAGATTGGATAGCTTCTCAGAAGTTTCTTCCACAAAATAACAGTTATGGGGAAGAAGTTAAATTCTTTATGACTAATGGATTGCAAAGGGAATGGGGATGATTCGAGCATGTATATGTGACATGGCTGATCCTAGATGTAAAGTTCTGAAAACGGAATTGAAGGAAAGAAACACGTTTGTACATTTGCCATGGTTGGTTGGTTGTTTTTATGGCATATCAACCTCGGTGGGTCATTTATTGCGAACTAAACATTAGTTATTTATTGCTGGTAATACCTTTTTCTTTCAACAATTTATTCTTGTTTTTTATATAAGTTTTTTTTGTGTCTAGTAATACTTTTTTCTTTTCGGATATCCAAGATTCATTGGGATTTGTTTTTAGGAGCAGGGTCTCCAAGTCCTACCCTTGTTAGTTAACCTATAACTGGAGGGAAGGGACGGATTAATACCTTTCCCAAGGGTACCAGTGCTTAAGTGGATGCAGGGTATTCAACTGGAATTCGAACTCGGCTCATTGATTTCTCTTTCCCAGCCGATATCCACTGCACCACAAAGCACATCCGTCACTAAACGCTTACAGCACCTGGTATTCCCAATCGGTCACCCATCTAAGTACAGACCAGGCTCAACGTTGCTTAACTTTGGTGATCAAGTGAGAATCGGTGTAGTCTACATTTGCCATGGCAATAGCGATAGTGTAGCTTGTAACGTTTCGTTTATCAGAAAAAAACTGTAGGGTTGAAAATAATTTATCGCCTACAGGGCTAATCAAGGCTGGAGAGATACGAATGGGTAACTTCATTTTCGGTCTGATCTGATTCCAGTAAATCTAGAGCTTGGGAGGAGGAGTGAGGTACTTTCCGAAACGGTATAAAGAAGCGGTCATTACCTTCTTACTTTTTCTCACGCCTCGTTTAGGTGGTTGCCAAGAAGCAAAAACAGAAAAATATATTGTGATAATGTCTTTAAGGCTGAACGCTCATTTAGAAAAAAAGACCACCTGCTCTAGAAAACAAAGCAAAAAAAAAACAAACAAAAAACAAAAACAAACAAAAAACAAAAACAAACAAAAAACAAACAAACAAACAAAAAGAACAACAAGAAACGAAATGGTTTCGCCTGCCACAATTTTATGCATAATGTCCTTATTGGCTCTATTTTATTCAAAACCTCCTCGTTGAACACATGCTCTTTCTCTGTTACCCTCAACATCTTTATGTTGAATCATATCTTTTTGCTTAATTTCTGTTCTACATTTGTGGAAAGATTGTTCAACATTCACTGCCATAAAGGAAAATGAATATTACATAGCAGTTCAGTGCTCTTTTCTTTGTTTTTAATACTTCATTTTCTTAACGCTTCACTTAGTTTTAGAAACATCTTTTACACACAAAAAACACACACATTAAAGCAAAAAAATATTAAACATCATATTTCTGCCGTAATTCCTCAAAAACAGGCAATTTATATTAGAAACAATGGAAGATTGCAAACCTTGTTATTTTTAATCAAAATAGTCAGTCTGTTAAGTGCCATACGTGATAACGCTTGGGCGATCATGTCTCGAAAGAGACATGACTGACTGGGCAAAATATTATCACGCAGTAAGTTGCCATTACTTTCTGCGGTAGACTGGTTTCCAGCCAAGGCTATAGAACCTAATATGTCCTGTTATTTAGCCCATAAATAGAGTGAAGAGACAGATTAATAAAGTTCCCAGAGGTATATACTCGTAAGTGAATGTAAGGTATTCAACCGGAATTTGAACTCGGCTCCCCGATTTCTCGTTCCGAGACGATATACACTACACCACAAGGCACATCCAAATCAGAATAACCCCAGCAAATCGAAACTAGCGATGACTAATATAGTGTATGAATTTTAATCACTAGTGCAAGATTGTGTTTCTACCACTTTTTGAGAGATGTATTACACACCACCTATCCAACCATTGTGAAAGAAACTCACACTCACACACACACACACACACACACACACACACACACACACACACACACACACTCTTACCCGTCTCATACACACACATATATATATAAAGCTTAGAAGAAAACCAATAAATAATTATCCAAATGTTGGAGAATTTTTGTCTTTATTTTCAACTGAAATTAAAGCAAAAATACGACGTTTAGAACGGCTCATGATTAAACATAATAGACATTCATTGTCTCTTATACTTAATAGCATATGTTTAGAAAATTACTTGCTGCCTCGATATATATATATATATATATATATATATATATATAAGATAATTTTTCTTCAAAATACTGCAGGTTCATTAATGCCTAAAAATATGTCTAAGTTTTGGGAGACAATGATTTATTGATACAAGTTTTACTAATTAGCCAACAGCAGCTGAGGGAAGAGAAAGTGGATTCATACATTTTCCAAAGGTATTTGTGCGTTAGTAAATATAACGAACGCAACTGGAATTGAAACAAAATTATCCGATTTCCAATTACACCACCCGCACATCAAACATTACACAGCACTTGGTATTCACAAGCGTTCACTTATACTGCTTAATATCAATGTTACTAAACGGTGATTTGTAACGATATATATATATATATATATATATATATATATATATATATATATATATATGTAGTAATGAACTTAATCACAGTAAGCCAAGACTAATAATAACAGACTAAATATCCGAAAATAATGTTAACAGTAATATAAACCGTCTTCTAACCTGGCGATTTACAATAACTGATTTTATAGTTTATGTTAAGAAAGCTTACGTAACGGTGTTTATGTCTTTGAACGCTCACGTGGCAGGGAATGTTTGAACGTGCAATTTTTAAAATTACAAGGAATTATGGCATTTTTATCCATGGTTGTATGAACCTAAGAGGTATTTTTAGTATGGTTACACTTAGTCATAATTTCCATTCTTTCATTCAATAGTTCATTTTTGTTTGGGAATAGCATAATCTCTATCTTTTCTTCCTGGCACAGTCTACATATTTTGCCACCGTTGTAAGGCTTGGCTGTTTTCATCCATGGTTGTATGAACCTAAGAGGTATTTTTAGTATGGTTACACTTAGTCGTAATTTCCATTCTTTCATTCAATAGTTCATTTTTGTTTGGGAATAGCATAATCTCTAACTTCTCATCCTGGCACAGTCTACATATTTTGCCATCGTTGTAAGATTTGGCTGTTTTTACTATACTCCACATTATGTCTGTTTTGTTCTCTCCATATTTTGATTTTAATTTCCACACGTGGCAAACCAATTTTGTACAGTTTTTCAAGTTTTTTATTTTGAATGTTGATTTGTGATTTAACTACCTGGTCTTAACCGTGTCTTTGGTTGAACCCAAATATATTTTATTTTGGCCATGTAATCATGTACCTTTGCCCTGTAAAATTACCTCTTTTGTGTTGCAAAGTCCTTGAAGTGGACATTTATTTTTGTCCCTGCAGTTGCATTCTTTATTAGTGGTCTTGTTTTGTACAATTTTATCTAAATTCTTGCTTTTTTGTTTTTTCATGAATTTATTAAAATTACTAGTGCAACTATAACTTAGCTTGATTGCATTTCTGTTAAAAATTTTGTTTCGTTCTGGTCATTTTGGAAAGTGTCTATCTATAAGTTTTAAAAATTATTAGTCCTATTTTTGGTTTTTACCTGTAAATTAAATAGTGAGTTGAACCAGATAATGTTTCGTTTTCTATTATCATTTTTGTTTGTCTGTTTGGTTGAAAATTATACTGTAAAATGTTTTTATGGCCAGCTTTTCTTAGTGCATCTTCATAGATATTTTTCTTTTCGTCAAACATTGTTTTGTTTGACTAATTATGAAATAGCCTGTGTTCTATTTCTTTTTTGAATGTGGGTATATATATATATATATATATATATATATATATATATATATATATCCAGGTAAAGGGGCCACAAGGTTATACGATTATGAGTTCCCTGGCATTTACTTTTTTTTATAAAAAGTGCTCAATACAATAAATATTGCTGAGCATGAATTAGAAGTACATTGCTACACAAAGATTTCTATGTTTCGAGATTTCTATCTCGTCATCAGGCAGTGTTGGATATTGGTTGTGAAAACGATTTTGATACTTTGACCGTTGGGGAAAAAGGAAAAAGAAAAAAGACAAAAAGAAAGTATCTATTCCTAACAGTAGAAACTACTGGACAAATTTCAAAGTGAATTTTTATTCTGATTAGTTAAAAGGAAGACACATAAATTTTATGTCTTCCAACATACATAACAATTGTTTGTTGTATTTAAATGTAAATCGATTTCACAACCAAAATTCAATATTGCTTGATGACAAAATAGAAATCTCGAAACATAGACATTTCCTTGTCACAATGTACTATTAATTCATAATTATATGATTATATATATATATATATACCCACAGACACGAGGAATATGAACCCAATGAGATAAAAAGATAGCTACATAGCTAGATAAAGATTAAGGTAGATTTAATCAGATAGATAGATAGATACATACATAGATATGGGCAATCGAGAGATATCCTGCTAGTGGGAGAGGAATATTTGACAGACGTCTATTTCAAGCGCATAACTACGATTTTGTAATAGTTACAAACTTGAGAAATTAAGAAACTGTCAATATATATATATATATATATATATATATATATATATATATATATATATATATATATCGACACATTTGCAGATGAAGTTCCATAGTAACACACGATTATCACAAGTCCCTGTCATAACGTCATAAGTTGTGCTAGATGACGTCATGGTTAAATTTAGTCGACATCACGTGCCTATGTCATGCACATGTTTCTTTGAAGCTTTCTTTTATCCTTAGTTGTACCGGTTCAAGAGAAAGGTCATGCAAATCAGAGATAAATAAGGAATACTATTATGTTGGTATTTTTCGAAAATCAGTCTCTATTCTTGGCTGGCCGCAAAAGGTCAAGGATCGAAAAAGAACTATTTAGAATTGCTATCGAAATCTCATCACAGACAGCAATATATGTCCCCTAGAAAGAATTCAGAATTAAGATAATAATAATAATAATAATAATAATAATAATAATAATAATAATAATTATTATTATTATTATTATTATTATTAGTGAGTGAGAGAAAAGGACGCCGGTGAAGTGATACTGGTGTGCAAATTTCCCATAATACGACTCATTTTGGTACGAGTCTACCAAGCCCATGCAACACAGCCCTTATACTCCTTAATTTTTGTTATTATATTTTCCATCGGTTTTTGTTGCATACATTTCCTTCCAGGTCTCAAGCAGAGACCTAAGGTCAGAAATGGCTTCATGACATTTTCTAATAAGTTTTGTAAAGATTATCACATAAATTTTACATAGTAAAACCTCTTCATAATTTTTAAGGCATGAACTATCAGGAGTTCCTTAAGTTGAATTCTGTTGAAACCTTTTTTAATCAATCCGATGACCCCAACAACCGATGGAATCATTGATGTCCTCATGCACCAAAAATCTCTGTATTTTGTCAAATTTTTTAAAGATCTTCAAAGATTGCAATCTGCAGAATTTGCTATAACAATAGGAAATCACATTCCGTTTTTGGAGTCTTTGATTAAGATGTCTGTACGATTAGCATTTTACTCTGTGTAAAATTGTTACAGGCACTTTCTCCTTTAGCGGGTTTTGGTGATGTTCATACCTGTTTCTTGCAGTTTCCTTCCAGTAAAAGTTGTATATTCTTGTGTGAGTTATTGCCCCACTCTATCAAACCGAATTTTATATTTTGTAGGTGCGTAACATTCAACGTAATAAAATATCGACGATTATTTCTAAATTTTATCACACATTTTTCACTATAATAATAATAATAATAATAATAATAATAATAACAAAATACTCTCTAGTGTATTGATGTTTTGTTCCGTTGAGCAGCTGTTACGTCCAAGTTTTATTTTTTTTAATCAGCGTATTTCTCGGATGTGCCTTGTGGTGCAGTGGATATTGGCTCGGAATGAGAAATCGGGGAGCCGGGTTCGAATTCCAGTTGAATTCATTGCATTCACTTACGCGCAAATACTCTTGGGAAAGGTATTAATCCGTCTATTCCTTCAAGTTATGGGTTAAATAACAGGACAGATTGGGTTCTATAACCTTGGCTGGCAACCAGTCTACCGCAGAAAGCAATGGCAACCTACTGCGGGATAATCTTTTGCCCAGTCAGTATGTCTCTTTCGAGACATGATCGCCCAAGCGTGTATCACGTATGGCACTTAACTGACTGATTTCTCTTTGATTTTTTTCCATATGAAATTCTGCTTTACTATTTTAACACAAACATGAATTTTTCTTCATATATTATTTCATTCCTCTGTTTCTTCTTTAAATGATCCTAATAAATAGAATCATCAGTTTTCTTATTATTCATATATCCCTTAGGTGTAGATATTTCGAAAAATATTTTTTTAAACTATTATAATTTTCTTAAAAACAAAACAAAACAACAGGAAAAATATGATAAAAAACAGTTTGATTATAATTTCTACGATATTCTTTTTTTATAAAGAATACGTATTTATTTATTTATTTATTTATTTATGTATTTAATTTTATTTATTTATTCATTTTATTTACTTATTTAATTTATTTTATTTTGATAACCATATTTCTGACGACTTTAATGAAAAAGTAACTGAATATACAATAGACGAACTAATAAACCTAAACGTATGTCAACTTTTTCTTTTCTATTAATATTTATTTTCTTAACAATTATTTTTGTTACAAGAACTAGTGATAGTAGCAACATTTTTTTTTAACAAAATACTCTAATGTAGTGATGTTTTGTTTTGTTTAGCGGCTGCGACGCCCAAGTTTTTTTTTAAACCAACGTCTTTCTCTTTGAATTCGAATCGCGTCTATGTCAGCTATCGCTTGGAAACCATTTAGAAGAAGGAAAACTCCAAACAACAACCTGCAACTCAAGGTGCTAATCGTGCCGAGGAGGGACTAGATACTGCGTTATGAGGTAACAAACGATCCTTCGGGACCCTATTTGTAAAAGACCGTTAACCAACGTACTGGGCAACTTTGGGTCGGTTTTTGGACCCGTCCGTCACTCGTAGGAAAAATATGAGAATTACAAATAGAAATAAAAAGTCCATCATGGCTCTTCCAGTGGATATACAGGGAGCACGTCTTTCAGGAGGGAACCTACCTGAGGTCGAAAAATCTGACATAGAAACAAACTCCTACACAAAGAATGAATCTTCAGGTCCCCACAATTAGGATAATCCTACTGATGGCCCTGAAAATTCTCCAGCTAGATCTATAACCGTATATTTAAAGAAAGAAAAAATAAAATAGTCTCGTGAAAAGTACAAAGTCGTTATGACTGCATTTCATGAAGCGTTACTCAAACCTCAAAAAAACATCACTCGCCAAAAATATGACATTTGGCGAGAAAAGGTTGGACAAACAAATAGAAATTATATTGACGAAAATAAATTAGCTAATGTACGAAGATACATCATGCGAAATAACCGATTGACAGAGGCTGAAATTAATGAGATAAAAAGAACTGCAACTAGAATAGACGAATCAACAAAATATGAAAGATAATCGGAATCAAAAATAAAAAGTAGTAACATCAAACAAGCCACAGGTCATAATGTAGAAACCGTGAGATACACAAATCACTGTGAAGATAATGCTGTAAGTTTAGAAGTGCTGGAAAGGTGTGAGCTGAGTCAGTTACAAGACGGCAATAAAACGAGTTCAAAATATATTGAACAGAATTATTTTACGGCAAACAAGAACAGTACACAAGAAGCCAAGGAAGAATTCAAGAACAATATAAGTCAGATACAGAATATTGCAATGGAGGAACGAGAACAACTCCCAAATTTACAACCAGCAAAGAATAACCTCGAAACTATTAAGCTCTACAATGCAGCTCTCAAATTAATTTTGGATGAAGAAGACACTCATATAAATCTTAATGAAGCAATATATGCATCACCAATAGCAGCAACAAAAAAATTGAACATTAAATTAAAAACAAGGCAGTCTCGCAGACATGAAGATCCGCCTTGGAAAAGAAAAATAGGAAAAAATCGAACAACTTAGAAGTGAATTATCAGTACTCGATGAACAGTCAAGAGGAATAAATGCAAGAACAAGAAAGGGCAAAAAGTGAGAAAGAAAATACAACGTTAGAAATTAAAAGGAAGTCCTATCAACTAAATATAACATAAAGCAAACAATACAACTGAAGGCTCAAAAAATAAGACGCTATGAGAAGAGATCAAGATTCTACAGACAAAACAAGATTTTTCAAACCGATGGAATGAAATTTTATAGGGAAATAGGTAAAAAAAGAATTGAAGTGACAGTTCCCACCTACAAAATGGAAGAAGTTATACAGTTCTGGGAAAAATATGGGCTTGCCCTAGAGAATATAACAAAGAAGTAGATTAGATTGCGCAAGAGATAGAACGAATGAAAAATAAACCAGAACAGACATGGGCTGGAATCACAGAAAAGGGTGTTAAATTTGCACTGAAAAAAGTACACAATTAGAAATTTCCAGGAATAGATTAGATTCCTAAGTTTTGGCTATATTATTTAAATAGAGCACATAAGAAACTAGCCAAAGAATTTAGAGAAGTGGTCAACGATCCCACTAAAATTCCTACATGGATGACCAAAGGAATTACATTTATTATGCCCAAGAATAGTCACATAAACAATCCGAGAAACTACAAACCAATTATATGCCTTCCGACAACATAAAAACTATTAATATCTATTTTAACAAAACAGATATATTTCTTCTTGGAAAAAAATGACACTACCGCTTGAACAAAAAGGGTGCAAACGTGGCTGTTACGGATGTAAAGACCAATTACTAATTAACAGAATGATCCTGGAAAACTGATACAATGCAAAGAAAAATCTGGATAGATTATCGTAAGGCATTCGATAGTATACCATATTCCTGGATCTTAAAGACTTTAAATATATACAAGATATCACCCGTCATCATCAATCTCATTAAACAATGTATGTTGATATGGAAAATAACCGTTTACCTCAATCATATAAATGGAACCTATAAGTCTGGTGAAATAAACATCAGAATAGGTATATTTCAAGGTGACCCTTTGTAGCCCTTACTATTCTGCATGACATTAATAGCACTAACCAGTCAAGTTAACAAGACAGAATGTGGTTATAAAATAGGCCAAAAGAAAATAAGCCATCTATTTTACATGGATGATTTAAAGTTGTATGCTAAGAATGATAATGAGCTGGAAGGTCTTCTGCAAACTGTAAAATGCTTCAGCGAAAACATTGGAATGAAATTCAATTTGAATAAATGTGCTAAAGCTACAGTTTTACGTGGATCACTACAATAAACATCCTCAATTAGCTTAGACCCTGCTGTAACAATAAAAGATTTAGAGCCAGAAGAAGCTTATAAGTACCTATGTGTAAATGAGAGTGAAAAAATTCACCATAAAAAAATGAAAAACATAGTGCGTAAGGAGTACTATAGAAGGTTACGACTGATGTTAAAAACTGAATTGAATTTTCAGAACAGAATTATGGCCATTAATAGTCTTGCCATCCAAGTTGTCCAATATAGTTTCAACATCTTAAACTGGACTCTAAACAACATCAGGCGAATAGATTCTAAAACAAGAAAGCTTCTTTCTAAGCATAAGATGCATCATCCATACATTGTCATGTATGACAATTCTAGCTGAATAAGATCTCTTCCAATTTCTTCACAGGGTATAGACTGTCTACATCAGTCTATACCCTGTGAAGAAATTGGAAGAGATCTTATTCAGCTAGAATTGTCATACATGACAACAACTATTGGCTTACTAACATATATAGAAACAACAAAAGACTAGATAATACAATTAGTCAAACAACATGAAAACAGAGAGACAAAATATTCAATGATAAAAGAAAGCAGTAAATACAAACACGATTTATATTTAGTAGATTCTATAGAAAAGATAAACAGAAGCCAAGAACCAAATATTGCGGCAAAAAATATGTAAATGAAAGCCAAAGATAAAGCTCTTGAATAGATGCAACAACGCTGGCAAGACAAACCTTTGCATGGTCAATATCCAGAACGTGCCAATAAATCAAATGTTGATAAAGTTAATACTCATCGATGGTTATGTGTATATCGATTAAAGTCTGAGACTAAACTCTTTATTCTTGCAGCGCAAGACAAAAGTCTTTTCACTAGGAACTTTCAATCAAATATTATACATAATAATGTGGATCCAAAATGCAGGTTTTGTGATAAATGCAAAGGAACAATAGACTTTCTAATCTCAGGATGTTCTGTACTTGCCCCAAATGAATATAAAAATCGTCACGATAGAGTAGGCAATATTTACAATAGACAATGTGCAAGCACTATGGAAAATATGTAAGCAAACACTGGTATGAACATCATCCAGCACCGGTTACAGAAATAGAAGATGTCACCATTCTATGGGATTACACCATCTACACAGACAGAAAACTTGAAGCAAATAGGTTGGACATTATTGTTAAAAACAAAACAAAAAAAAACTTGCTTAACTGATATGGCTTGTCCAGCGGATTGTAACATAGCAACCAAGCAATACGAAAAACTGTCAAAATATAAAGACCTTGAAATTGAAATAGAAAAAATGTGGAAATCAAAAACAAAAATCGTGCCAATGATAGTAGGTGCACTTTGAATGATACAAAATGGAACAAAACAACAGATTGAAAAAATATCCGGAACACCCCAACTTTAGAGATATAAATAAAATTGTTTTGTTAAGTACAGCCCACGCACTAAGGAGATCTTTGTCTATGTAACGCTAGGGATGTTAGGGGGGGGGATAAAACCATAATAACACACTGCAGAGTTAGTAGGTAGAGCGACCATAGCAGGAATCGAATTATGATAAAAATACTAATGAAAATTGTTTAATTCAGAAATGCACAATCTGTCATAAATTTCCAGAAATAATTGTCCATCTTTTATTACGTTGCATGTTAGGCACCCACAGGCACCCACAGGGTATTATTATTATTCAACTATTGAGTGTTCAAAGCAATAAGAACTGATGCGGACATAGCAGATTAGATGAAAAAAGTCTCTTCAGTAATACGGCACTAATAAGGATTTTAGGTATTTTGCTCACTGGAATTCATTTTCTTATCAGCAAATAGTATTAATTTATATAAATCAAAATGCAGTCGCTTGCAGGCTTCCACACCAGCATACTTCTACTGGTGTCCTTCAATCATCATTTATTATTATTATTATTATTATTATTATTATTATTATTATGTCATTTTTCATCATATTTCGATTTCTGCTTTGGTCTCACTACCAACCAAGTCTGCGGGGAGACCTAAGGCAGGTAGTGGCGTGTTGTTATGGCTCCATTTCATGTTTTTCTATCTTCCCTATCATCCCCAGCATTACATAGATAACGTTTTCCTTAGTGTGTGGGCTGTACTTAATAAGACAATTTTTTGTATATCTCTTAAGCTGGGGTTTCCAGGGATTTTTTCAATGTGTTGTTTTGTTCCATTTTTTATCATTCCAAGTGCACCTACTATCACTGGCACAACTCTTGTTTTCAATTTCCACATTTTTTCTATTTCAATTTCCAGGTCTTTATATTTTGACAGTTTTTCAAATTCCTTGATTGCTATGTTACAATCCGCTGGACAAGCCATATCAATTAATAGACAAGTTTTCTCCTTCTGGTTTTTAACAATAATGTCTGGCCTGTTTGCTTCAATTTTTCTTTCTGTGTAGATGGTGTAATTCCCATAGAATGGTTACATCTTCTTTTTCTGTAACCGGTGCTGGATGATGTTCATACCAGTGTTTGTTTACAGCTTTTCCATAATGTTTGCACATTGCCCAATGTAAATATTGCCCAACTCTATCGTGGCGATTTTTATATTCGTTTGGGGCAAGCACAGAACAGCCTGAGATTAGGTGGTCTATTGTTTCTTGGTGTTTATCACAAAACCTGCATTTTGGATCCATATTATTATGCATAATATTTGCCTGAAAGTTTCTCGTGAAAAGACTTTGGTCTTGTGCTGCAAGTATAAATCCTTCAGTTTCAGACTTTAATCCAGATGCACGTAACCATCGATGAGTATTAACTTTGTCAACATTGGATTTATTGGCACGTACTGGATATTGGCCATGCAGAGGTTTGTCTTGCCAGCGCTGTTTCATCTTTTCAAGAGCTTTATCTTTGGCTTTCATTTTCATATTCTTTGCCGCAATAGTTGGTTCTTGGCTACTGTTTTGCTTTTCTACAGAATCTACTAACTGTAAATCTTGTTTGTATTTACTGCCTTCTTTTATTATTGAATATTTTTTCTTTCTTTCTTCATGTTGCCTTACTAATTGTATCATCCAATCCTTTGTTGTTTCTATGTATGTTAGTAAGCCAATAGTTGTTGTCTTGTATGACAATTCCAGCTGAATAAGACCCCTTCCACCTTCTTTACGGGGTATGTATAGACGGTCTACATCAGCCTTTGGGTGATGCATCCTATGCTTAGAAAGAAGCTTTCTTGTTTTAGCATCCATTCGCCTGATGTCGTTTAGAGTCCAGTTTAAGATGTTGAAGGTATATTGGACAACTGGGATTGCAAGGCTATTAATGGCCATAACTCTATTCTGTGAATTTAATTCAGTTTTTAATATCATTCGTAGCCTTCTATAGTACTCTTTACGCACTATTTCTTTCATTTTTTTATGGTGAATGTTTTCGCTCTCATTTACACCTAGGTATTTATAAGCTTCTTCTGGTTTCAATTCTTTTATTGTTACAGCAGGGTCTAGGCTAATTGAGGATGTTTCTTGTATTGATCCACGTAAAACTGTAGCTTTAGCACATTTATTCAAATTAAATTTCATTCCAATGTCTTCGCTGAAGCATTTTACAGTTTGCAGAAGACCTTCCAGCTCATTATCATTCTTAGCATATAACTTTAAGTCATCCATGTAAAATAGATGGCTTATTTTCTTTTGGCCTATTTTATAACCACATTCTGTCTTATTAAGTTGACTGGTTAGTGCTATTAATGATATGCAGAATAGTAAGGGAGATAAAGAATCACCTTGAAATATACCTCTTTTGATGTTTATTTCATCAGACTTATAGGTTCCATTTATATGATTGAGGTAAAGGGTTGTTTTCCATATAGACATGCACTGTTTGATGAAATTGATGATGACGGGCGATATCTTGTATATATTTAAAGTCTTTAAAATCCATTCATGTGGCACACTATCGAATGCCTTTCGGTAGTCTATCCAGGCAGTACTAAGATTTTTCTTTGTCTTGTAGCAGTTTTCCAGGATCATTTTGTTAATTAGCAATTGGTCTTTACAGCCATAACAGCCACGTTTGCACCCTTTTTGTTCAAGCGGTATCATGTCATTTCTTTCTAAGAATAAATATGTTTGTTTTGTTAAAATAGATGTTAGTAGTTTATATGTTGTCGGAAGACATGTAATTGGTCTGTAGTTTTTCGGGTTGTTTGTGTCACCATTCTTGGGTAGAAGAAATGTAATTCCTTTTGTCATCCATGCAGGAATTTTAGTGGGATCGTCAACCATTTCTTGGAGTTCTTTGGCTAATTTTTTATGTGCTGCATTTAAATAATATAGCCAAAAGTTAGGAATTTTATCTATACCTGGAGTTTTCCAATTGTGTGCTTTTTTTAGTGCAAATTTAATATCATCTTCTGTAATTCCAGACCATGTCTGTTCGGGTTTATTCTTCATTCGTTCTATCTCCTGCGTAATCCAATGTACTTCCTTGCTAGGTTCTTTAGGGCAAGCCCATATCTTTTCCCAGAACTGTGTGACTTCTTCCATTCTGGGGGGTACTGTCACTTCAGTTCTTTTTTTACCTATTTCCCTGTAAAATCTCTTTGTATCAGTCTGAAAGATCTTGTTTTGTCTGTAAAATTTTGCTCTTTTTTCATAGCGTCTTATTCTTTGAGCCTTCAGTTGGATTTTTTGCTTTATTTTTTCTTTATTTGATAAGACGTCATTTTCATTCCTGATGTTATATTTTTTTTCGGCTCTTCTTCTTTTCCTAGTTCTTACATTTATTCCTCTACTCAGTTCATCCAGTACTGACAGTTCACTTCTTAGTTGTTCGATTTCTTTTTCGATTTTTCTTTTCCAAGGTGGATCTTCACGTCTGCGTGACTGCCTTGTTTTTATTTTGATGTTTAATTTTTTTGTTGCTGCTGTTGCTGATGCATATATTACTTCGTTAAGATTTGTATTCGGGTCTTCATCCAGTATTGATTTCAGTGCTGCATTGTACAATTTAATAGTTCGGAGGTTTTGTTTTGTTGTTTGGAATTTTGGGAGCTGTTCACGTTCCTCCATTGTAATACTTTGTATTTGACTTAGCTGGTTTTTTATTTCTATCTTGGCTTCCTGTATATTGTTCTTATTTTCCGTCAAATAATTATCTTCGATGTGTTCTGAACTCATTTTATTTTTGTCTTTTAACTGACTCAGACTCAGATCGCACCTTTCCAGCACTTTTAGACTTACATCATTATCTTCGCAGTGATTTGCGTGTTTCACGGTTTCTACATTATGACCTGTGATTTGTTTGATGTTATTACTTTTTATTTCTGGTTCCGGTTCCTTTTCATATTTTGTTGATTCGACTCTTCTTGTTACAATTCTTTTAATTTCGTGAATCTCAGCCTCTGACAGTCGGTTATTACGAATAATGTACCTACGTACATTGGCCAATTTATTTTCGTCAATATACTTTCTATTTGTTTGACCAACTTTTTCACGCCAAATGTCATATGTTTGGCGAGTCATGTTTTTTTGAGGTTTGAGTAACGCTTCATGAAATGCAGTCATAACGACTTTGTACTCCTCACGAGACCATTTTATTTTTTCTTTCTTTAAATATACGGTTGTAGATCTAGCTGGTGAATTTTGGTGAATTTATTATTATTATTATTATTATCATTATTATTATTATTATTATTATTTCTTTTGTTGTTGTTGTTTTTATTTCCATTCTACACTGTAAACTATGTTTATTGGGTTATAAGAAGTTTATTTTCAGATTGCCTGCTGAAAATTGACAAAATAAAAAGGATGTTTTTCTTTTATAGGCAATAATTTTCAAATTAACCTTGCTATGGTTGCGTTTTGTAAAGGATTGACAAAAAGAAAAGAAATAAGATTTAAAAAATTAAATAAAAAAAGACCAGGCTATGCGAGGCAGCATTGGACGGGTAGAGTAAATATAGAACAGGTTTTTCCCAGCTGGGCGATATCAACAACCGGTGGGTGATATAAACTGTTGTATGAACAATGAGCAATTAAACAGAAAATTGTGGGGTGATTAGAAATTTTCGTGAATAATATTCGATTTTGATGCGTATAAAAATATTTCAATATCTGATACTCAAAAAATATTCAAAGGCGGTATCCAAAGAATCTCAATTTATAACGAACAAATAAAGTATGAACGTAATTGGGAATATATGGGTAACATTTCCAAGATAATATATATATATATCCCCGCAAATAATGAATATTTTATTTTCTATAGTTTTGAGAAGGGCTATTAACATATAAATAGTTTTAAATAGTTTCAAATACATTTTCAAGCGAAATAAAATGTTTGCAGATATAAATCAGATAATGGAAGACCAAGAACAACAAAAAATATTCGCTTAAATTTTATTGGTTCCTTGTCGTATATATTTATTTTATTTACCTCTATATATAAAAGGCAATCTGTGAGTCTGTGTTTGACTGTTCCCCATGCACGCCTACATTTTTAAGCTACGCCATTCAAACTTTCTAGGGACACATATCTACAGGGAAGCCAGGTCGACACATACGGCTTGAGTTTAAGTTCAGCAATTTTCCCTTTCTCACTTTGGGGTCAATCGAGCCGACTGTTTACATTTGCTCCGTAAAACATCTAAGATCAAAGATGGTTGCTAAATTACGTCACAGAAATCAAATCACACGTGTCAAACGCGACTAAAATATTTTTTATTAAAAAAAATGAGCTTTTATATTTAATTTTTATTCCGACACTTTAAAAATTCACTTGGTCAACAAAAAGAATGTGAATATTTTTCCTCTTAATTTTGAAACAAAAGACATATTTAAAAAAAAATTATTTTTTCAAACAAAAACAAATTATGTAAAAAAAAGTGCTAATGGTTAATTTAATTATTTAAGTCATTTTTTTTTCAGATTTAATATTTCATACTTCAGAAAATAAAATAAAAAAATATTTTTTTCGCTAAATGTTTCATGCAGGAAATCAACTGTCTAATTCGTGTGGCATTAATACAACTTTTTCCTCTAAAATTAAATATCTACATTTTTAAATATTCTTCGAAAATTTCTAAACTGAGAGCGTAATTGTTTTATATTTCTAATTTCATAAAGCAAAATAAATAATTTTTATTTTTATCTTAAATTCATACGCAATGTTGTTTACAATGTCACTCAAAGCATCAAATCACGTTTATGCAAATATACTCCTCTCATTGGCATCTTCTCCTACTACTAAAATGTTCTGAGTTGCAACGCCGGGCTATGATGCTAGTATAATTATAAACAAAAGTCGTTTAGTTCTTTTGTTACTACATGAAACTCTAACCCTCAGCATAGAACTAACCTTAAGTAAAGTTAACTTGTCGGACTCACGGTTTTCGGGTGGAGAGGGATTCAGACAAGGCTATGTCTTCTGGCATAGAAGAATTCCGTCACCACCGCTCGCTTTGTGACCCTCACAAAGCGAGCGGTGGTGACGGAATCCCAACCATAGTCTTAAAGAAATGTGCTCCTGAACTCTCCTCTATCCTTTCTAAGCTCTACAACCTCTGCCTATCTGCTTCCTGCTTTCCTGCCTGTTGGAAATCTTCCTCTATAGTTCCTATATTTAAAAACACTGGAGAACCCTCTGACCCTGCAAATTACCGCCCTATCAGCCTTCTTCCGATCTTTGGCAAAGTGTTCGAAGCCATTATCAACGCCGAGGTGGTTCAGCATCTCACAGCACACAGGCTCCTCTCGGACAAGCAATATGGTTTCCGCTTCACCAGGTCTACTGCTGATATGCTAACGACCATCACCGAGTACATATACCAGGCACTCGACAGGAATGGCGAAGCTCGAACCGTTGCATTGGATATATCTAAGGCGTTCGACAGAGTTTGGCATGCTGGCCTTCTATGTAAACTGCGGAGCTATGGTATAACTGGACATTTGTTTGAACTAATCCAGTCATTCCTCTCTAACCGCACAATGAAAGTGGTATTAAACGGACATGTCTCTCAGAACTACCATACAAACGCAGGTGTCCCCCAAGGCTCCATCTTAGGTCCTACACTCTTCCTGATATATATTAATGATCTCCCTGATTCCATAAGAACCCAAATAGGTTTGTACGCCGATGACACCACAGTTTACTCTCGCCTCCAACAAAAATCTGGTGTAGGCGTCAAAGCTAAACTTGCAGCCGAGATTGAAAAAGACCTCCAATCCATATTGGACTGGGGTAAGAAATGGCTAGTAAATTTTAATGCTTCTAAAACGAAGCTACTGTCAATTAACCATCATCGACAATCTCACCTACCTCCCATTAGCATGGACCAGGCTTGCCTCCCAGAGAGTAAAACACTACGCCTCCTTGGTCTCACACTTTCAGCGGACCTCAAATGGAATGACTATATCGAATCCATTGCTAAATCCGCTGCTATGAAAGTCGGTTCTCTGTGTAGGGCCCGGAAGTTTTTTCCGTCTAAATCTATCCTGCACATTTACAAATCTACCATCCGCCCGTGCATTGAATACTGCTGCCATATCTGGTCGGGTGCCCCTGCTGTTCTCCTCGGGCTTCTCGATAAGGTTCAGAGGAGGGTCTGTAATGTGATAGATACCGACTTGGCAGACCGCCTGCAGTCTCTCTCCCACCGGCGAGACGTGGCTTCGCTGTGTCTCTTCTATAAATACTTTCACGGCTTCTGCTCCGATGAACTTAGATCACTGGTGCCCCCTAAATACGAATTTGCACGAGATACTAGATTAGCAACTAGATCCCACCCTTTTACAGTGAAATCAATAAAATGCAGCCGTAACTTCTACTCCAACAGTTTCTTTCCTCGCACTTCCCGACTGTGGAATTCTCTTCCAAAAGATTGCTTCCCCGACGGCTACAATCTCCAGGAGTTTAAATGTAAGGTCAATAGACACCTCCTAACACACTAACCTGCTCCCATTCTATCAAACACTCTTCCCATCTGCCCGACACTCATCCTCGCTATCCTTACTCATCTATCACCTTTCTCCTGACATTCCCTATGTCTATCCACTCCTTCTCTTTACCTTCCCCTATGTAGCCCCATGCGCAATAGTGGCAGTGGAATGCCTTGCTTGGGGTGAGATGATTAAAAAAAAAAAAAAAAAAAAAAAAAATTTTTAGTATTTATTGCCAAATGAAAACAGAATGTTTTTTTGTTATTACTTTGCAAAATTTTACAAGACAAAGAAACAAAAAACTCGTCCGAATCACCCTAAATTTTCTTAAAACTTTCATCGATGAAACATAGAATATAGGTAATTATTAAATATTTATAAGCTCATTTGATGTACATGTTATTGTGCAGTATTAACAAAAGAATCATTCTATTTTCATTTACAATTATTCACTTGGCAATAAATAAGAAAAAATAATATGAAATACATCATTTTTTTAAACACTGGGGTGACCTAATAATTATGGCCTGTAGTGTACAAAATGTATCATGGGGCGTCTCAAGTTGTTGCTTTTGTGGTTGACGCATGTCCAGAAATCTTTCTGACTAGAGGGTTAGCATGGGGATTCGTAACGTTACTGGAAGTGCACTGCTTGACAGCACTGCTTGGACAACTCAGATCCTGAGGAAAGTGTTGGGTCTCTAAATTGCAAGAAGGTGAGGGTACATCCGGGTTATCACCCCGCCAATTTTGTACCAAAAATTTTGGAACCTCTCTTTATTATTATTTATATCGGAAAGAATTCTATGGACGGCTTCCGGTCATATCACGTTTAACAGGTGAAGAGGCTCATCCTTTGTTCCCTGTTTAGGATGTGGTTTCCGCCTTTCTCTTTTCCAATCTTTTCACTCTTTTATTTTTCTTTTTTTTTTCAATTAGAGTAGATAGACTAAACTATCGCCCGGTTCACACTCCACCCACGTCTATTGAACAGGTGAAGAGGCTCATCCCTTGTTCCCTGTTTAGGATGTGTTTTCCGCCTTTCTCTTTTCCAATCTTTTCACTCTTACATAGCCCCCTGCACATTCAGTGGCGTTACCGCCTTGCTCGGGGTGATATGATTAAAAAAAAAAAAAAAAAAATACCCGATCTCGCTTATGTGGGGGCTGAGATGAGGATGGAAAATGCGACACTGAGATCTTAAGGCGTATTCGCATGGTCAAGGATGCATTCAAGAAGATGAGTAGAATATTGAGAGAGAAGAAATTTTAGCTGAAAGCAAAGAATATAGTACTGGGTTGTTATGTGATATCTGTCCTACAATATGGCAGTAAATGCTAGACAATCTCATCAAAAATGAAGGAAAGACTTGAAAAAACTGAAATGTGGTTATACAGAAGGATGCTGAGGATATCCCGAGCCGAACATGTGAACAACGACGAGGTTTTGGAGAGGATGGAAACGAAAAGGGAACTAATACTTAACATCAGGAAAAGACAGCTGAAGTTTCTGGGACATGTAATAAGGAAGGAGGGCTTGGAGAATCTGATACTCACTGGTCAGATAAATGATGGAAACGAAAAGGAAACTGATACTTAACATTAGGAAAAGACAGCTGAAGTTTCTGGGACATGTAATAAGGAAGGAGGGCTTGGAGAATCTGATACTCACAGGTCAGATAAATGATGGAGACGAAAAGTAAACTGGTACTTAACTTCAGGAAAAGACATCTGAAGTTTCTGGGACATGTAATGACGAAGGCGGGCTTGGAGAATCTGATACTCAGAGGTCAGATAAAGGTTGGAAATGAAAAGGAAACTAATACTTAACATCAGGAAAAGACAGATGAAGTTTCTGAGACATGTAATAAGGAAGCAGGGCTTGGAGAATGTTATACTCTCATGACTGAGAGTTCGTTTGGGATAAGTTAAACTCGCGGGAGAGAATAAACACGCATATTTGGTCAAGTGAAATAGACTCGTGGGAGAAATATCAACATCGATTATCACTTTGCAGTTAGTCTTTCCTAGTAGCTGTTGTCCATTTCGATTAAGCATGACTGTCGTGCGGTTCCATCGGTAATGTGATTTATAATCCTTGGTCGATATTGCCCACAGGAATTACTTCTTCCGGCTTTATCCGAGTCACGCGTCTGACCATAATTGGCGCCATTTTACCTCTGCTCGTAATCAGTGCAATAGGATTCTAAATGATGCTAAGATGTTGTTTGCTAAAAGAAAGAAGCAGCGTATAGCATCCTGCATTTTCAGCTCCAAAGTCTACTGGCAACTCTGTAAAAATGTGTTAAATAACAGCAAGCTCTCAAACCCTGCTTTAATCAATGAATTTAAAGTCCTCACATCTTCAGCGGATAAGGCTGAATGTTTTGCTTGCAGAATCTCCACCAACTGGGTCATCCCCACCCGACTTCCCACCTAGAACTGAGGCGGGTGGAAGTGACGGAATTCCAATCATTGTCCTGAAGAAATCTGCCCTTTAACTCGCCTGTGTCCTTTCTAAACTCTACAACTACTGTCTCTCTACCTCTTGTTTCCTTGACTGCTAGAAGTCCTCCTCTGAGGTTCCTGCATTTAAGAAGGCTGGAGAATCCTCAGGCCGTTCTAATTATTGGCCTGTCAACCTCCTACCGATTTTTGGCAAAGTGCTCGTGGCTATTATGAAGTGGTTCAACATCTCGCAGCCCACAGCCTATAAATAAACAGTATAGTTACTGCCTCTACTGCTAATATGTTAACGACCATCAAAAAGTATATACATACCAGGCTCTCAATAAAAAAGGTGAAGCTCCAGATGTTGTACTAGATATATCCAAAATATTTAACAGAGTCTGGCATGCTGGCCTTCTACGCAAGCTACATGGCTATGGTATAATTGGACGATTGTTTGACCTAATCCAGTCTTTCCTTTCAAATTGCATAATGAAGACAGTATTAAATGACCATGCTTCTAGATACTATCATACGAACGCGGGTGTTCCTTAAGGCTTTATTCTATAGCTTTCTCCGATTTCTCGTTCCAAGCCGATATCCACTGCACCACAACGCACATTGTCAGCTTATAACTTCATTTTTTTGTGTGTATCAAATCAAATCATGGAATTAATGTTTTCTTGAACGGCCAATCGTCTAGATCCTTTCCTCTTAATGTAGGTGTCCTCTAGGGTTCCATTCTTGTTCCTACTCTGTTTTAAATTTTCATAAATGACCTCCTCGATAAAATCAGCTCTCAAATTAGCTCCCTCTCTGTGTCCTGACAAACAATTTTTATCTATAAAATATATGTTGCATATCTATAATTCTACACTTCTCCCATGCTTAGAATGTTGCTGCCAAATATAGTTCCATTCTATTTATTTTCAGCTCCTTAATAAAATACAAAAAAGAATCAGCAATATTATTGGTTCTACTCTGGCGTCTCGGCTTCAGTCATTTACTCACCGTCGCAAGTTTACATCACTGTGTCTTTTCTGTAAATACTTTCAGGTTAACCGTTTGAATGCGCTTTTCGCTGTGGAACCGACAATTTTAATTTAAGCACAGTACTACACTGACGTCCAGATTAAATGAATTTACAGTTTAGCTAGATAGATGTAGTCGTAAATTCTATGCTATGTTTCTTTTCTTGAACTTCTCGGTTGTGGAACTCCCTTCCGATTCCATGCTTTTCAGTCAACTTTAATCTGCAAAAGCATAAATGCAATGTCAGCCGCTATGCACTCTTCCGGTGGTTACTGTTTTTCTTCCCGCTCATTAATAATGTTTCGGATCCTAATACTTCCAAAGCAAATAACCCTTTTTATCTCAGTGGCTATATTGTCTTACATAACATGAAATCAGATAAAAACAGTCCTTTAACAAATTGATTGAAAATTGGCAATCATTGTTCTCCATAATCTCTTGCCCTTTGTAGCTCTTAATAAATATAAGTTTATGGACGTAAGAACTGTAGATTACGAGGATATGTAGAATATATAACGGATGACACTAGACTTAAAATAGTTAACATTCTGGCGATCAGGAAAGCCTCCTCTCGAGATTGTGAGGCTGCTGCAACATAAGCGATGGAGGTAAGAAGGGTATATAGGATAGATGGCAGTTGACCCCAAAATTGAAATAGAGTTGTGGGGTTCTCTCTTTTCATAAAGATGGACTCGTCCAGAGTATACTTATACCACTGTTATAGAAGGTAGACGGAAGAATACCGCGTTTTTCACAGAGAGTTAACCGGAGAATACGAGAGTTCAGAGAGATATTAGCAGTCAGTACAAAGTAGTTCATAGTAGCTCTGTGCTCCACTTATCGAGATGATTATTACGCCGTACCCGTCAGCTTCAGACCCGGACATACTCAATATACTACGGCTTTACTTCCAGAGACTTGTACATATACTTTTTACTAACCCGCATTCCTGGACTACTAATCTTCATTCAAGTCTATATCCTTACATTAATACACTTATTTTCTATCTCAATTACTGGTCGTTGTTCATTTATTTGTGCGGTTCCCATTTCCGGAATCTACAACAAATGGTTAAAACTTTAGGAGTTAGAGAAGCATTTTCTAGGGACTCTGTTAAAATAAATAGCGGCTCTTAGGAAGAAGAAGGTTTTTGAATGGAAATTCCTCGTTACAAATAGAATAGGAGAGGACTGAGCAGGTATTTGCTGTAAAGGTCTGAACTGGTGGAAGTAAAGAATGTAGCTATTCATAACAATGTCGATGGAAAAAGGGAGAATTAAGTGATAGCCTTGCAGCGTCGTCTGTAGGTGAAAGCAGCTCCCGTGTGGAAAACCATTCATGGCCTACAATTCTTAAGTTTTTGAACTCTTTCAAAACAGAACAAAAATAATTGAACTGTTCCACCTCCGATAGGGCTGCAATACTCCATTTTTGGTCCGCGTTAAGTCTTGTATAGATAGAGCCTGACAGATGGAGTCTAATTTCTGGGGCACGATATAAAGTCGATCATATTCACAGCGGCGAAACGATGTTACTAATCATTATACTATGACAATGCACCCTATCGGATTAATAAAATGAAATGATTATCAATTTGCTTATAGAGCTACGGATGTATCTAGTAGATGCAATGACTTTTGGCAGCTTTTGAGATAAACACTTCTTTAGCTAAACTTGAAATGGAGATAATTTTTTATTTCCCCTACAAAAGTAACATCAATGGGCTTCCGTATTTTCTTTAGAAACTTTTTTTAAAGTGACATTTATTTTTTAAAATCCTTATTGTACTTGTGGTGGCTATTAATAAGGCATATATATTTGTCTGTGCTTGCAACCGTGACGCAGTTTATGTGGTTAATTTCGTTCGCAAAGGCAGTTATATCCATCAGCAATAAATCATGCATCATTGAACATTCTTCTGTCGATTTTACACTATATCTGTTGAAATTACTGGCATAAACAGATAGAGTGCTTCGGATTTCAAATCATTGGTTTTTTTTTCCCAGAAATACAGTTAGAATATTTGTGTTAATGTTTCAGCTCTTTAAAATTGGTAGCTGAAAATCACCTCATAAGTAAAATAGGATCATTTACGAAAGTTAGCAAGGCAATCCTAGACGATCAAAGCCTGGTAGTGGATCCTTCCGACGGTCTGTCTCTAATAGATCAGTCGAAAAAAAGTTAACTTGGAACTTTCAATGCGTCCAGAAACAAACAAGTAACGTTTCGTCATCACCAAGCAGACCCCATATTGCGCACTGTGTCACTTTATTTGGAATGTCTGTTAGGACTCAATTCAATTTCAGATCTTAAGTGCAATATCAAAGATCGATAAAGATACTATAAAATATACGTTTACTTATACCGATTCAGAAAGTACGTGTTTCTTGCTATGCTCTACCTTTAAAAGATAGATTAGACCAGAGCATATTGTGTTGAAACAATCAAATCCTCATTCTCCAGTCTTGATAGAGATTTAAAGCGTTTTCGAGGTTTTTAGACGATTATTTTCCATCATACAACTCCTTTCACCACAGACGAAAGATGACAAACTACTCTCTACGCTTTAGCTATTTTCACGGTGAATATTATGAACAAGCAACATGCCTTAGTTTTTACCAGTTCAGGCCTTTACAGCCACAACACAACATAGTACGCAAACTGGGTCGAATGGTCTTCACCTCTTTGCTGTTTCACTAGCAAGCAAGACGTTCGACTGTCTCTTTATGACGCTAACTATAACTATTTTGTATGCTTCAATTTTCCTCATTTATATTTAGAATTCTCAATATCCTGCTTCGTAAATCGTAAATCGTTAGAAATTTAACAACTTCTTATCTTGTAATATATTACCTTGAACAGCAGAGGTAATTGACAGGTACATCCGATCGTGGGTGAATTCTACGAAGGACAATGGTGGCTGAAATATATTTGGTTGTAGATGATGTCAAAGTGCAACAAAAAAGCAACAACCCGCTTGAAAAGTAATTAAAAGACGGCAGTAATTGACAGATGTATCCAGCCATATATAAGTCAACATAGCGACAAACTGAAAAAGCAAAAATGCGTGGGAGTTTTAAGACTATAGAAAGTCCAGAATTATTGTCTGAAGACCGAGATCTCCCGCTGGTTTTCGACTCTCACTGGCCCTCGACTCCCGCTGGTTTGACTCCTGTTGGTTCTCGATACCGGTTGGATTTACTCCCGCTGGCTTTCGTCTCCCGCTGGCTTGACTCACGCTGGCTCTCGACTCCCGCTGACTTGACTTATGCTGGCTCTCGATTCCCGCTGACTTGACTTATGCTGGCTCTCGACTCCCGCTGACTTGACTTATGCTGGCTCTCGACGCCCGCTTACTTGACTTATGCTGGCTCTCGATTCCCGCTGACTTGACTTATGCTGGCTCTCGACGCCCGCTGACTTGACTTATGCTGGCTCTCGATTCCCGCTGACTTGACTTATGCTGGCTCTCGACGCCCGCTGACTTGACTTATGCTGGCTCTCGACGCCCGCTGACTTGACTTATGCTGGCTCTCGGCGCCCGCTGGTATTCAACTCCCGCTGGTTTTCAAGTCCTGCTGGTTTTTGATACTTGACTGCTCCTCAAGTGCGTAACACTCTCCGACTGCCTTACTGCTCCACAAAACCGTCACCGACGAAAAATAAAATTCAAAGATTACATTTTTATATATATGTGTTCTTCGTTGTCGTCCAGATCCAGCGGCAGTATATAACAATCTAAGGTCAACTGCTATCTTTCTCACATAGCAATATGTACTTATTTCACTTTCTTACGTCTATATAACAACTTTACATTGTAACACTCTATCGTGAATTTCTCGTGAAAATTGTTTTGAAGGCTTAATAAAAAGGACAATCTAAAAAAATAGAAATAATTAGTATTGAAAATAATGTAGTAATGGCATTTAAAGTGCTACATTACCACGTAATTAACCATAACCACACATCATTAAAAAGTTCATACTGTTTATAAACTATCACTCTTTTTCTCTCTAACTGTGACAGCTACTCTCTGTCTCTCACTGTCTCTCTTTTTCTCTGATAACCTTAGAAAATCAACAGTTAAGCTAATGCATGTAAAGTTAAATAACAACTCATAAAAATGATCAGCCGATGACTAAAAATCACACATGTGGAATAACGTGACCTATTACGTGGAATTGTGCAGGAGAAATACATTTAATCAGTTGCGGATCTTGAAAAACGAAGACACTTTTGGAGACGAAGAGTGGCTATCGTCAAAAAAAGAAGACATTCTCGGAACGAAGACTGGGTATCGTCAAATTAGAAGATTACTTCACGATGAGACCGAATCCTATATCTAAATCACATATATTAAGAGTTAAGTTGAATTGCAGACCTCGAGGAAAAACGACTCTGTTTTTAATGTCACCGACATTTTTGAAGGTTGCAAAATGAAAAAAAAACGAGTATTTCATTCAACGCATCTACATTAATCTCATGCCACATAAAAACATTTATTCGATTGTTGTCTAGTCACAAACCAAAAAGCAATGGTGCATCACCAACTGTGTTAATCACCAAAGATAAAGATATGTGCGATTTTTTTATTTAAGAAATTTGAGAACATTTCAGTCAACTCATCACTGAATACTTTACAACGGAAAACTGTCGAAAACTGCGAAGAATAAATGAGCATCATTTGGCAACAAAAGATTACAACTTTAGTCAAAACTTATAGTTAAATGGCATTTCCATACGCACAAGAAAGAAAGTAAAGAAATTCACTAAAGAAAAAGAGTAAAGAAAAATGAAAAATATTAAAAAATATAAAGAAATAAAAGAGTATATTTTTTGACTTCAGATGACGGACGAAAGTTTAAATTCTTTTCGATTTTTATATAGTATATATCGCACACACCTTTCCACAGATATGTATTATTTTTGCTCTCTGTTACATCTTGTTATATTTTAATGCCGGCGTTTGTTGTTCGTATTTAATGGCTATTTTCCTTATCTGTGTATCTGACCCTGTTAAAGAAACCATTTACAGGAGTGGAAAACCTTGGCCATACCATTTAGCAACAAGATAAACTTAAAAAAAAATTCTTTGAAAATTGTATATTGCGGCCATTTGGTTGTAACAAAAGTTCAAAAGAGAGAAAATTTAAGTCAGCGTTGAGAAATATTAACAAAACTTTAGAATGTAGAGAAACCAGCTAGAGCCGGAAACATGTAGTATTATAAATGTATCAAGTAATCTTTTGACTATCTTAAATAATAAAGCGACGCCTGGAGCATGAGCGCAAATGATCTGGCCCGTTTATAGGTGCCGGCGTACAGTAGCATAAGTGCTATTCAAAAACTATAGATGTAACGACAAAGACAACGTATTTACAAATGCCCATTTTTCATTTTTTTTATTAGTGACTTTGTCATTCGATTCTTGTTTATATATTTTTTCATATATAAATATTGTCCAATATTTAGATATATTGAGCGTCTTATTTACAACTAAATTCAGGAGCCGAGGAGTGATTCAAAAGTTTTCCAATGTCTGGGAATGGCACTAAGGTTCATTGATCAAAGCAAGCAAACCCTGGTTAAAGATAATCTATATCCATCATAAATCAAGTATTCTGGCTGTTTGTGCCTGACAATATTGGCTTATACACACACACACACACACACACACACACACACACACACACATATATATATATATATATATATATATAATTATTGTGAAGAAGTTAGCTGAGCAGTGTTATTTCATGCTGCTTCCGAACTTTCGTGAAGGCATTATATATTTGTTAAATGAATGTCAGCCATATTTAAACATGAGCTGTTCTAAACATCGTATTTTGGCTTTAATTCTGGTGAAAATAAAGTCAGAATTATCCAACATTTGGATATTTCTTTTACGTTGGTTTTAAGCTTTCGGCTCGCATGAGCCATATTCAAAGTCGTTACAGGGATGTTAATATAAAGTTATCCACCATCAAAGATGACTATTATCTTGTGTTGACATAAAACATTGCTATGCGACGATGGCAATTACCGAATAGCAGATGCAGGTCATAAATTATGACGTCACACCGCGTGAGTGACCAAAATGCTAGCAACATAAACATATGTCTAAATGAAATGTAATGTGTTGTGACTAAATTAAAATGGATTTTATTAAGTGTGAGTTGCTTTGATTTAATGTAGATGGCCTCTAATATCTTTTTGCTGTGTTTATGTGTGAGTATTATTTTGTTATCGACTAAAGTCTCTCTAATATTTCATGGCTATGTTTTTCTGATAAATGTTGTTTAATTGAACTATGATCAGAAAGATAGCACGTTAGTTTACAGGAGAGCGTGATTGTACTAAAATCAATATATGTAGTGAGTTTATTATTAATACCAGAGATACAATCTCCGAACGGGCATGTAAATTGATACACTACTTTCGTTTAGTTGTGGGGTTGTAGGGTTATTAGTGTCTATGGTGTCAGTGTTTGAGTCTTTTATAATATACGATGAGGTTAATTTGTTTATTATTGGTTTAAAAATTTCTACCGATCTTTTTTGAGTGTTGTTTCATCATGTTTGTAATTATTATGCATTTATTTGCAATAGTATAAGTTAATAGTGTTACGTCTATTTTGACGCACACAATTATTATTAATATTATCAATATTATTAGAGGTATTAAGTTTATTCAGATATATTTTAATTTGTTGATCAATGACTGAGTTAGGAAATCCATTGTTAACAAGTGCTTGTTTAATGTGTAATTCTTTATAGAATATGGTTTTGGAAGAAGATATCATTTGTGTGCGTTGAATTAAGTATTTATAACAGGTAACTTATATCGTTGGAGGCATTCACTATTATAATTTAGAAAACACAAGTTGGTTTCCTATATAGAGAAGTAGTAAATCTGTGTGCTGGAATCACAAGACAGAGTATATATACATAGATAAGTGACTGAAAGGTTAAACTGCGACTGCCATATTCTGTATCGTAGCGGTTGTTATTGGTTGGTTTGTTTTATGGCATATCAACACCTCGGCGGGTCATTTATTGCCAACTAAATTTTTTTATTTATTGCTGGTAATACCTTTTTCTTTCAACAATTTATTGCTGTTTTTATATAAGTTTTTGTGTCTAGTAATACTTGTTTCTTTTCGAATATCAAGATTCATTGGGATTTGTTTTTAAGGGCAGGGTCCCCAAGTCCTACGCTGTTATTTAGCCCATAACTGGAGGCAGGGCCGTAGCTGATGCTAAAAAACACCGGGCACAGAGAAAATTGCCCGGATTTATTAGTTGACAATGTGATGACGTCATCAGTGTCATCCACTTCCAGAAACTATGATTTTTGCGAATTTTCTCGGCTATCCCAATGGAAATTAGGCACAGAACGTGAACGAAAGCAGGAATTAGGGTTCGGACTTTCTGAGTATAACCAGTCTTTTCTCCCAAAATTAATGAATAAACAGATTTTTACTGCGTTCATTCGGATGTTTTCTTCGTTAATTGTTTAGTTTGATTTCTGACGAAGACATTTTTCCTTGCCCGGACTTTTATTATGATCGCACGGATCGGCTCGGACCCGTGCCCGGTGTGCCCGGTAGTCAGATACGGCCATGACTGGATGGAAGGGACGGATTAATACCTTTCCCAAGGGTACCAGTGCTTAAGTGAATGCAGGGTATTCAACTGGAATTCGAACTTGGCTCACCGATTTCTCTTTAAGAAACGATATCCACTGCACCACAACGAACATCCGTCAATAAACGCTTACAGCACCTGGTATACCCATGCGGTCACCCATCTAAGTACTGATCATGCTCAACGTTGTTTAATTTCGGTGACCGAGCGAGAACCGATGTATTCAACGTGATATGGCCGTAAGCCTTGAAACTTATTAAATAGGGAGAATTGTTGAGTCAATGTGAGAAAATGTATTGGCGAAGTTTAGTCGTTCTTGGAACAAAATACGGCCGCAAGATGGTTCAACTAGAAATTCTATCTTTTACCTTAAATCCAAAGACTGACCCCAGAGGAAAGCGGTTCAATTATACATCACCTTTAAATATTCTATGTTTTCTAATAAAAACTGAACATCTCAAACAAAAGCAGCTTCATTATCTACCAATGGAATAAAAATCTAAATTTCATTATTTGTTTCCCTCTCCATTACAACGTAATCGCCCGTTGGGCAATGTTTATCATTGGGTCTTGGCTACTGAACTTTGGTGTTATGGTATCAAGAAGCATGTTTCGCACTGCTCATCCTTTTGTTATACTCTGATACAACCGTGCATCATCGCATGTGTAATAGTAAACATGATAATTCTGAGTGCGAATTCTGTTTTTCTCTCCGTAATAATAAACTTGCATATTGTTGGAAATAACACACTAACCTGCTCTCATTCTATCAAACACTCTTCCCATCTGCCCAACCCTCATACTCGGTATCCTTACTCATCTGTCACCTTCCTCCTGACATTCCCTATGTCTAACCACTCCTTCTCTTTTCCTTCCCCAGTGGAATGCCTTGCTTGGGGTGAGATGATTAAAAAAAAAAATTGACGAGCAATCTGGTTCCCATGTCGAGTGAGTAAAATGAACATACGTAGTCATGTTAATACTACGCATTGAAAGACAAAGCCGTCGTGATTGCTTCGACTGTTCCAAATTACAAGTAATACTTCACAGACGAGAAAGGAATGTTTTCATGAATATTTTGAAATTCATTTCGAATGAAAAATGCAAAAAATATAGTTCAAGCTTTCTTATACAGAGTGCTATGAGTAAAATGTCGCCATTTTATATTTTTAGTTTGGCACCTGCGCATTGGATGTTTTTGATTTTGTCGCATGCATAATATAGTAGAATCAGTTGGATACTTTCTGTGAAAAAAAAGAGTAATTGAATACTCCAAAAACTTGGAAACGTCATGCTTCACTTCTTGGCATTTACTTCTGCCTCGACAGTAAAGCTGATTTATCCGACAAGGTAAAAAAGCTGGAAGATGATGTCCAAGACGATCTCAAGACCGTCGTTAACTTGGGTAAAAATTATGGCTTTGTCACTTTTAATTCCTGTAAAACTAAAGTCTCTTCATAAATTATCTGCGATCTTCGAGACCACTCTCTGCTTTTCAGTTTACCTTAAGCTTTTTGATAAAAATCGGCTAAAATTCGTCAATTTCAGTGTAAGCTTTGCTCCGAAATTAATGTTAATAAATTAAGTTTATATATATATATATATATATATAAAACTACCTCTAGCACAACCTATTTCATGTTTAATGTGTTTTTCTCCTGCATTTGATTTGTTCTAGCCGACAAGGAATCTGAAGAGTTTAGTATTTGCACATTCGATATCACTGGTTGGTTAGTTTTACGGGTTGTAAACACCGAAGGCGAATTGGCATGGCGAAGGACGCGTTCCAGAAGCTGAGTAAAGTATTAAGTCACAGGAAACTTTCACTAAAAACAAAGAAGAGGGTGCTAGATTGCTATGTGATGTCAATCTTTTAATATGGCAGTGAATGCTGGACAATATCATCAAAGATTAAGGAAAAAGTTGAAGCAACTGAAATGTTGTTATGCAGAAGGATGATGAGGATATCATTGATTGAGCATGTGAGTAATGATGAGGTTTTATAAAGGATAGAAACGAAAATTAAATTAATATTGAGCATCAGGAAGAGACAACTAAAGTTCCTAGGATATGCAATAAGGGCTTGGAAAACCTGATACTAACAGGCCAGATAGGGGAAAAAAGCGACAGAGGAAGGCAGTGGATAACATATTTGAAGGGTCTGAAAAAGTAGATGACAGAACGGGGGTTGCGAGATATTTCAGGAGAAAGCTTGCTAAAAGCCACCAGGGATAGGGAGACATGGAAGACCACGATCGCCTCCGTCCTGAAAAGACAAGGTACATAGAAAAAGAAGAAAGTAGATTATCTCCCCTATTACTCCACCTATTATATATGTGCGAGTACGTGTGTGTGAATGTGTGAACGTGTTTGCGTGCACGAGTAATTGTGTTTTACACACACACACACACACACACACACACACACATATATGTGTGTGTGTGTGTGTGTGTGTGTGTGTGTGTGTGTGTGTGTGTGTGTGTGTGTTCACATACTCTACTGGTCAAAATCTTAAGACCAGATACAAAAGGATTAAAAAATTAAAATGCTATTGCCTCAATCGAAATAGATTTGCGAAACATTTACATTAAATTAGAAAATGTAATTTATAAACATTCAAGCTAAAATTTTAAGCTTTTAAATGATTAATTTAAACAAACATTAAAAAAGTATTTTTTGGTTGGTCGTAAAAATGTCAATAAAAATAAAATAAAAAAACTGGACAGAAAAGTCACACACAACGAAAATTTAATATTCGGTATATCTTCCATTTTTGCGAATTACTTCGAAAATTCGTTTTGGCATCAACTTCTGCATGAAGGTGCTATGGATGTTCACCCAGGATGCAGAAAATGCTGCACCGAGGAACATCCACAGCAACAGTATTTTATATTTGTTTTAACCCTTTTGTATCTGGTCTTAAGATTTTGACCAGGAGTGTATAATATATATATATGTATATACACAGCTACCCAACACCCCCAAAAAATAAAATAAAATTGTTTGATAAAACTCAGTTAACAATGTAAATAATTATGTTAAAACATATTTAAATTGTCAGCTGTAAATAACCGCTTCTTAAGAACAATGGGGCAAAAAGGCTTTGAGCGAGTGAAGCCTGGCGGCCCTGGCAAGAATCAACCTGCTCTGAACAATGTCGACTAGTACTAAAAAATAACAAAGAACTGTACAAATGACAGACGAGATCACATTCTTGAAAAACTACTAATAGCACCAAAAAACTAAATTGGATAGCAAATTGTAAAAATGTTACTGAAGAGGTAACAACAAAAAAGGGTTGGCAATGTCATAGTAATCTTTATAACCTAAAGATAAGTAGATAACCGCTGCTATTGATGAACTGCTAGACAAAAAGATACATATTTACCGCCACGCAACTGATGTGCCACCAGGCCTGTTTTTAGGTAAGTTTATCTGCAGTACCAATCAAAAATTCCTGAACACCTCGGTATTTTCTCTTTTGAGGACGCCTCAGGCGCCATGCAGTGACTCAACTCCTTATTGATAGGCAGGTAAAGCCTAGTGAAATGGTCTTCTCGGTCTTGTGTATAAATCCCAACGAAAGGCAAAGTAAATTTTTATTTCGCTAGACAGCAATATAGACAATTAGCTGCTTCTCTAAATGAGACAAAATGTGGCTCAAGGTTTTTTATAATGTAGTTAAACTGAGCCATATATCTCGGTCCAACATTAAATGTCTACTTTTCTTTCTGTCCGAAGGTAGAGAATCCAACAATGTCAGAATTGCGTCTGAGAGACGTTGATCCTTAAACAGCAATTTTAGCCCCTCACAATATTGTCCAACGTATTTATGAGAATTTGTACATATCTATTAATGTTCAAACACCACCGGCCATAATTATTAGGTCACCCCAGTCTTTTAAAAATAAATGATGTATTTCATATTATTTTAAGTATGTATTGCCAAGTGGATAATTCTAAATGAAAATAAAATGTTTTTTTTTTGTTAATACTTCACAATAACATGTGAATCAAATGAACTGTTCTGTTGTCCAGTTTTTGTGCTCTCTTCCCTATGCTAGTCTCTTCTTCTTATTGGCTGGCCGAAGAAAAGACTTCCTGGCTGACTTGTAAAATTTTGCAAAGTTAATAATAACTAAAGAACCACTCTATTTTCATTTAGAATTATCCACTTGGCAATAAAAAAAATAGTATGAAATACATCATTTAAAAAAAAAACTGGGGTGGCCAAATAATTATGGCCGGTAGTGTAGGTAAGTATATAATATATGGAAAATAATTACATAATGGAGACGATAACATTCTACACTGCATCAAATTCTTTGAACATTGTGGACTGGCAATACTGAATCACAAAGAACCAGTACATATACCTCCCCTCACCAGAGGTGAGAGTGAGTAGCTTGTGAGTAACTAGTAGATAGCCTGAGGGGAGCGGTCTGAACATAGCCGAAAGCCGTCTACGAACACTGCTACCGTAACGACCATTACGTGTCCCAGTTCGAGGGTCGAATTATAGTATTACCCACTAACCGTATTATCGTTCTACTAACAAAGTTCCAACTGTTGCAATTTGCTGTGTTTAATATATATTCGTTATTTGTTATTTTGGTTGTTCTGTGTTATACTTGCTGGACCTTTAACCGGGTCCACTACACTTTGTAACACTCTTTCTTGAATTCCTGTTGGGATTTGTCTTAAAGGCTTAATAATCATACAAAATATTGGAATACATTCTCTGCTTCATAGCATATTCAAAGGGGATGGCTTTCAGCACGTTCAAAAGAAATTCGATCGGCAAGTAGACGAAGTTTTACGCATATATGTTCGGAACTTCTGGAATAAGGAGTTGTCATTTTTTTACCCTATTTAGACGTAGACTAATTCTTTTATTATTTCACCCGAAGCAAGACAATAAAGTCACTAAGTGTTATGGACCAGGTTAAGGGCTGTAAAGAACAACTCGACCACCAGGGTAGAAATAACAAATATATATTAACAAGACATAACAATACATAATGTGGAAGGTGTTAGTATGAATGTAAGTTTAGTTTGGAGTGAACTACTACCAAGTCGACTCTCTCTCTCTCTCTCTCTCTCTCTCTCTCTCTCTCTCTCTTGAGAGGTGTAGTAGATTTAGTGTTAAGAAGAGTTCATTCTGGAGTTACAGGTAAGGACCCATGACACTAAGACACAATGAATTACCGAGTAGTAGAAAATATAAGAAAACGATAAAAAAAACAAGAAATAATTAAACAGAAGATAACGTTCAGCATTTAATTTTTTCAACTGAGATGCAAGAAATCAGAGCGGGAAGTGTGATAGAAGAAACAATTAGCATAGAACTTACGGTTACATCTATCAATTTCGGCAGTAAAAAGATGGGACCTTACTGCCAATATAGTACTACGTTCAAGTTCATGAAGTCTACGGGCCAGAGAGGTAGGTTCATCAGAACAATTATCATGAAAATTATTATAGAAAAAGGACAGGAAGCCACGTCACCATTTTTGTGTACTCCAGCCTTCATCAGGTATATGCCAATCCCGTTAAGCTACATGGAATTCCGAGTTCAGCCTCTGAGCTGGGTAGTGTGCAATCGGGGTCAATAGAAAAAGAGCGAGCAATAACTGAACTATAATAGAACTAGACGATTTATCCCTAATTATGGACAGATAAACTAGAACTGTCATCTCCGGAGATCAAATAAAGTTTTTAGTGCGGAATTTCCTGTAGGTTAACCCGATCAACATACACATGATGAAAACCGGAGGGCGCGGCTGCTGAAACTTTAAGATAACATTAAACAAAAATGAGGACAATAGTGTGAATAATATCATTATATAAAACATAGTTCGCGTATAAGAGAAAAAAATATTATTTTACGTGTATAGAGAAAGTTCAACAAAGAAAAACAATCATTTACGTACTTAATTCCTAATGTGTGTGTGTGTGTGTGTGTGTGTGTGTGTGTGTGTGTGTGTGTAAATATGTCCATGTTGTTTCTTTGAAATGAAAAAATCTGCTGAATTGTATCTCTAACAGGAAAGATTCCCCTTAACAACAACAAAAACAAAAACAAACAAAAACAAACAAAGACGGAGAATGCGTCACGTTCGTTCGTTTATAGTCCTGAAATATCGCCACCTAGCAAGCATCTTGATAGACAAGGTCGACGTAATACTCATAATACGAATTCCAGTCCATTCTCCAAGTCCGTTGCCGAATGACGGAAAAAAAAATAACATTTGACTCAAAATTTTAACCTAATATTCCTTCCTGTTAAGGCACCTAAACCCGTGCGTCTTTGTATTTGTCTACTTCTGTGATGATATAGTATCTACCTTATTTATTATTTTCGCATTTACATTATTTTCTTTTCGGATTGTTGTCCTCGTGTTAATTGTCATGTTCACGACGTTTCGACCTTCTTCACTGTGGTATCTTATTCTCATTCCATGTGCGATGCCACTTCCGGATGCCGTTTAGTTATCTCCCTTTAACTTAACTCTCTCAGTTGTTTCTTCACCACTGCTGTAGCCAGGTATTGAATTCACAACTCTATCCACTGGGTCATGTATCCTTGAGGGTATCAGTGTATAAATTTTTGGGACTTAAACTTAACGTCTCAGAAACCTTTTTTTTTTATCGTTTCACCCCAAGCAAGGTGCTATTGCCACTGATGCGCAAGGGAGTAAAAGAGAGTAAAAGTTTAAGCAGGAGGGGAGCGAAGAGAAAGACGAACCAATTACTGGGGGTGTCGGAAAAAAAGCAAGAGAAGGGAATATAAGTTTGATGACATTTGCGAGGGTAGAGTGAGAAAGGAAAAGATCAAGATACACAAGGGAAGAGCTGGTGTCAAGTGGACAAGAGATAAGAATCGACATTGGATTTAAATTCCCAGAGGTTGTAGCCGTCAGAAAAGCAAGTATACGGAAGGGAGTTCCACAGGCGGGAAGCGCGATAAAATGACCTCGTTGTCTGGTTGCACGAGTAAATTCTTGTGGAGGGTCCACCAGTGGCCTAAGCTCGTCGGAGCAGAAGCCATGAAAATTTAGAAGAGACAGAGGGAGGCTATATCCCGCTGGTGATAAAGTGGCTGAAGTCGAGCTGCCAGGTTAGGACCGATCACATTACAGATTCTCTTTTGGGCCTGTCTTGAACCCTGAGATAAACAGCAAAGGTGCCAAACCAGATATAACAACAGTATTTTATGCACGGTCGGATGGTTGATTTGTATATGAGCAAGATGAACTCAGGCAGAAAAAACTTCCTGGCCCGACACAGTCATCCAAACTTCTTAACAGTGGATTTAGCTATTGATTCAATGTAATGGTTCCGCATGAGGTCGGAAGAGAGGGTGAGGCCGAGGGGGCGCATGTTATTTGCTTTCCGGGAGACTTGCTTGGTCCATGCGTATGGGGGTCAGGAAAGATTTTCTGTGATTTTTGACAGATAGCAGCTTCGTTTTAGAAGCATTGAAATTTACAAGCCATTTCTTAACCCATTCTACCACATAGTGAAGGTCCTTCTCAAGATCAGCAGCGAGGTTATGTTTGTCTGCCTCACCAGACTTTTTTACTGATGCGGGTGTAAATGGTGGCGTCATCAACTTAGAACCCTACTTGGGATTCGATCATTCATTAAGATCAGAAAGAGTGTCAGGCTTAGGATAAAGCCCTGGGAAAATTCAGCGTTCGTGTAGTAGCATGTGGAGGCATGCCCGTTAAAAAAAGATTTTCTTTGTGCGATTTGATAGCAAAGACCTGATCAAACCAAACAATCGTCCAGTGATACCATAATCCCGTAGCTTGCGCAGAAGGCCGGGGTGTCAGACCCTATCAAATGCTTTGGAGATATCCAGGGCAACAGCTCGAGTTTTGCCGGATTTATCGAGAGCCTGTTATAGGATAGTTGTTAGGATATCGGCAATAGACCTGGCAAAGCGGAAGCCATACTGTCTGTCGGAAAAGAGTTTATGGTCAGTAAGTTGTTGAACTACTTCATCATTGATAATAGCCTCAAACACTTTCCAGAAAATTGGTAGGAACCTGATAGGGCGATAATTGGATGGGTCCGATGGTTCTCCTGAGTTTTTAAATACAGGAGCCACAGAAGAGGACTTCCAGCAGGCAGGGAAACAAGAATCAGAGAGGCAGTAATTATAGAGTTTAGAAAGGACAGGATGAGAGTTCAGGGGCACATTTCTTCAAGACAATGACCAGGATTCCGTCGTCTCCGCTTGCCTTATAGGGTCAAGTTTTGAAGTTAACTTAGATACCAGAGAGGGGGTTATCTTTGAATCTAATGATTTTCTTCAGTTACTCCGTATTCCTGGTTCACATATTGTATTCATTTCTATGTTTGGCCAGCTTGGGAGATTTTTGTGTCCTAGCATATGCGCTGATTACTTAGGTTTACGTTGTTTCTCATGGTGTTCTCTATCAATTATATTTTGCGTCTCTAATAACCATATAGATCGAATATCATACCGTGAAAAAGTCAGATCCCCCTTTAGTTAATGTATACTTCAGGATACAGATTTAATCATCGTATAGCAAGGTCAGCGTTTTAAAAGTTTATCAAAACTAGTATTAGTAAAAGTTAGTTAATAAAACCGAATTATTTTATAATGAATTTAGTTACCTCTCACATTATAATCCCCTGTGATTAAACTTTATGATTTGTTCTTCCTGATGAAAATTCCAGAGAGATCCTTGATATTGACAATGCATTTGATATTCACTATTTGCTAATTTAAAACCATTAACATCAGTAAGTATTTTTGTGGAGAATATTTTTATATCAAAGCTTTGGTCTTATTAAGCTAAGTGGTTTTTAAGGCCTAGTCCTCTGTTAAAGAATATAAGACGTCTGATATCAAGAACAAAAAGCGAACTATTTGGGTAAAGGGGGCCGGGTCATGAGATGCAGGAAATCTGTGCGTCAAAGTTTCAAAATTTAGAGTTTGAATTTCATATGCAAAATACTAAATGATCTCCTAAGTAAATGTCTTGGTTGGTCGAAACACCAAAGTGATTATTTGTATAGAAAAATAGGGCCAACTTAAACAACTTATTAGACAAGTTTTTCCGCAATTTTACTCATCAAAAGTTTAATCTTTCTCACAACTGTCTCAAACTGAATAAAACTGATTCTTTAAGTTAGAGAAAACCTCGAACGAAGGGCCGCTTATTCATAGCTGAAGTAACCAAATAGAGAAATAAATAATAAAATATTTTCTTAAATTTGTTTTATACACTTTAAGAGTCGAAGCCGGCTATTGTAAACAAGTCTTGACTATTATTAGACACAAAACATTACTAAACAAAACTCGTAAATTTGAATACTCGTTCAACTTATACACCAATCGCTTAATCATTGCACGAGTTTTGGTAAATCCTTATCTCATCTTGACTAATAAATTTTTAATTTTATTTGATGTTTTTATTTACTTACTAGCAGTTTATCCGGCGGGGCTCGAGTGTAATGAAAGCTTTAAAACTAAGCCATGTTCCTGGAGCTCAGACTCTTTGGACGTTGGCACGAAAGACTAAAAAGCAATAATTGTTTCCAGTTAAAGCGAAACCGTAGACTGAAAGAAACTTTAATGAATGTAAGTCAAATTTTGATTTCTTGGTATCGATATCAAATAAAAGCTTTTCGTTGTAAACTGAATTTTGAAGGCTAAATAAGTCCTCTGAGTAAATGGTACCATGGCTGAGACTAAGAACTACAATTATACCAACTTAGAGCCAAACTCGAAGCAAAACTAAAATAAAAGGGATGAAGAACTGATTTTGACCAGACCCGGTAGGATATCGGGGTATCGTTTTCCAATATTGGAGTTAAATAATTCATCCAAGGATAGAACTGCAACCTTGAAACTTCTGAATATCGTTTCTTATGTCTTTGTTTACGAGTGTATGAAATTTGATTAAAATCAGACCACGCCTTCTATAACCCGATTTTTTCGATTATCGATTTTCTATATTTATCGGGGGTACCTCGACACAAAACCTAGCTAAGAACACTCGCAGACGCTTATTGTACAACTGTGTAAATTTTCAAGAAAATCGGTTCAGCCGTTTTGGCTCTATAGGTAACGGACACACACACACACACACATACACACACACACACACACACATACAGACAAAGTTCCATTTATAAATACATTTTGGATTTTTGGATTTTTTTGGTGAAGCCTCCTTAATGATACCAATTCGTCAACTTTATGCCTGATCATAAAAAAACGCAATACCCTTAATATTGAGAAGAAATTTATATACCATCCCATTCTATATGAAAATCATAGCTTTTGAAGAAACAATATTGTTTTATCTTCTACGTTATGAGGTACTCAGTCAGTTAAGGGCCTTAAGTGATACATGCAAGGGCGATCATGTTTTGAAAGAGACATGATTGACAGGACAAAGTAATCATACATTTTAGCTGTAACCAGTCAGTTAAATGCCATATATGATACACGCTTGGACGATCATGTCTCGAAAGCTTCATGACTGACCAGGCATATAATTTTCTCGCAGTAGGTTGCCATTACTTTCTGCGGTAGACTGGTTGCCAACCAAGGCTATAGAACCAAAACTGCTCTGCTATTTAATCTATAGCTGCAGGAAAGATTGACGGATTATCACCTTTCCCTAGGGTATTTGCGCGTAAGTGAATGCAACGAATTCAACTGAAATTTGAACTCGGCTCTCTGACCTATCGTTCCGAGTCGATATTCACTGCACCACAACGTATATCCTTGCGTTACAACCTTGCGATACTCCCTTGCGGTACTTCATTGCGGTACTCCTTTGCTTGAAAATAACGTTCTAGTAACGTATTGGAAGAAATATGATGCTACTGTTGTGCAATTTCACATCAGCAAAGAAACCATGTGTAGCAGCGGATAAAACTGGCGTAACTCACGGCCACCGTGTGCAGCGACACTTGGTATCATATCTGAATCCAGTACAGTTGAGCAGTCGCTCCGATACACACACTCATTAGTCAGGAGTAGTTGACGAGTGAATAAAATTTAAATTCAAATGATTCAGGTCTTGTGTTTTTTATTAAGCAGTACGTATAACCGCATTCATTTGCACAACTATCAGGTCGGTGCAAAAGTTTTTTTCGATTTAAAATTTCATCTTGAAAATAAAAGAACTGTGTTTTCCAAAATCTTTATTCATAACAATAACGACCTTTGCTCTCTATAACTTGATTCCATATGTCAACGAGCTTATAAATGCCTCGCTTGTAAAATTCTTTAGCTTTTGATGTGAAATATGAATCTAACTCATGTTCAATTTCCTCTCGTGATGTTAACCTAAGACCATCTAAATGGTTTTGTAACAAGTGATAATCCGAGGGAGCTAGGTCAGGAGAATATGTGGGATGGGGCAAGATGGCACCTGTGACAAGCCTACCCAAAAATGGTGTCTGAAGGTGTCGTGAAAGCAAAGATTCGCAACAAGAAACATGTTGTCGCAAGTTCTCTGGAGAACATGAATGAGAATATTGAAGAAAATTATGAGTGATACTTTAATAACTGAATGAAAAAGTTATAAATTAATCCTGATGATATGTTTAAGTGATAACAATATGCATAAAATAAATTACAATGATTTAAAAGGCCCCTTTTACAAACCGGAAAATTTTTTTTGTACCGGCCTCATATTTTGTACATTTCTGATGATCTCTTCTCATTCAAAAAATCTAAAATTAAATGTTCATTTCAACTTTATTTTTATATATTTTCAAACTTTGATTATACATCAAGTTTGTTTATATTAAAAGATCAAGCCGTGTTCGATCATAGCCTACTGGGATGTGTAAGTATGTACTTATCGGAGCTGTAGCGAAAGAGAACCTTTTGAGAGTAAAGCCATTCAAGATTAGCAGTAGCAACGGCATTCATTAGCAGGCAGGTTTTGGTTTAAATCACAAGGCTCTTCACAGAGAATAGTGTTATAGATTAAAGTGTTGGTGCATAAATTTTGTGACGTTAATTTTGAGTTCAATCTCTGCGCCAGACAGTGTTCTTGGGCACACTGGAAATGGTACAAGAAATAAGTCAGTATTAAAACACAAACGAGATATTCCTCGTAATGGATTAAATAAAGAGTTCTGTTCGAAATTCACAGTAGGGTCGACGTACACCTGACAAAGGCCAGAAGGTGAAACTAAAGAAACTTTGTAATAACAACAAAGATGAGGACAATAGTCTGCCTATAAATGGTATACATAATAATTTACTTAGATTTTATTATCGACAATAAAACAGAAATTTTAGCGAAGAGTAAGGAAAAGTAAGGAAGAGACGTTTTAAGTCAGGAAAAAAGAAAAATGTTTGAAGTATGAAAAAACAAAAGAAAAAGGTTTTAAGAAAAACATTTTAAGTAGAAAAAAAAAAGAAAAAACAGTTTTAAGTAAGTAAAATCAAGAAAAACGTTTTAAATGAGTAGAAAAAAGAAAAAAAAACGTTTTAATTTACATCAGCGCCGAATCGAAAAGAATCTGAAAAAAATCAAGTTTTCTTTCTTCCCTCTTCAGCTATCGATTGAAGATTTTAAACAAAATAAGTAGATAAGATATACACATGTATACACTTTCTGATCGTAGTAGCTAATAAAGTTATTTATAATGTTTTCCTCAAATATCCCAACTCACATTCCTTACACACAGATTTGTCTTTCATTCCAACTTGAAGACGCTTATCACACAGGTGAAATGCGTTGCCTGTAAGTTTTCATGTTTGACACATTATTCGACGTCCTGCTACCACCCATATATTTACCACATAAAACAACATATGCTCATATCTATGCAAATAATACAACAGTGTGTGGGTACATCTATAAAAATTGAAACGGCTAAAGTCTGGCAGCTCATCGCTTCTCCGGCAGAGCTCAAACACCTTCATGGGCGAAAACTGGCTTGTAACATTTAGGAACTCCAAAACCAAACTAGTAAATTTTTATTGTTACCTAACAGATTCCAAATTTTTGCAACTTAACTTGAACGCAAGTTCCCCACCCCCAGACCTCATATAATTTTTATATGTAACCCATTGCTTAAGATTCTTGTAAAATGGTCAGTTTCTTTTACCACTCCAGTAATTATCTGGTTTTACCTGCCATCCTTTAAGTTTCCAAAAGACAAATTAGGCTAAAGATAAACTACTGTTACCATATCTGGGTTAGTGCTACCCAGTACAGACTTTCTAGACGATATACAGAAATGTCTATATGGCTTTTTTACTAATAACTGCCTACTGTACAACATGGCTACCAAACGGCAACGCCGTAAGCCTCTTGTTGCATTATTGCTATTTCCATGGCAAATGTTCTGACGGGATACTTTCCTTAGTTCAATCAATTTAGACCTTTACAGTTAAGACCTATGGATGCTATGTCGTATCATCCTCATTCACTTCATATTGCATTAATAAAGAGGAAGTTCTACTTGCACTCTTCATCCTAATAATCACTATTTTGTGGAAAACGATTACTCGAAGAGGTTTTCCTGGTGAATTTTCAAATCAAGTCTTCTACAAAACCTTATCTCGACAGAAAAATTATGACTGAGTAGTAAGTGAGATCGTAGTAGGTTCGATTCTTACTTTCGCTCTTGTATAACATCAAACTCCGATTAGAAAGTTACACCAGCCTGCACATGCTCGTAACACAAACGTTACCCTCTACATTGAGTGATTCTTGAACCTTATATTGTGTGAGCAATTAAAAAGAAATTTAATTATTCTCCTTCCGTAACTAGGCTTTTAATAATGTGTACATGTTAATTACCATTATTTTTTTCTGAATGATAACGGAGTGATTACACGTTGTCTTCTCAAACGGTAACAATATAGACTTTTCCTAGATTAGTTGTTACATGAAGCCTGAGAACGCAGTCTAACCAGCTAGTTAACTTATAGATGAGGATAGACAGATTTATTCTTACCTTTCCCAAAGTCAGTCGTACGATGTTCTTTGGATTCCGCTTTTTGATAACTACTAGGCTACATGCGCATTTAATGTGATGTTAAATTTCCTATAATACAAATTCATCAGTAGAGATTTTCTACGATTTTTCCAAGCCTAGCAAATCTCTACTGATGAATTTGTATTTTTGCATCTTTAAAAACAGCTACTTTTTTTTCTTTCTTCATAAATAACGGTAAAGCGTGGGTGGCTAATACTTTGTGGTTTCATTTTTATGAAAGGACGTGTAAAATATGCATTTTGAATTTCGTTTCATTTAATTAGAAAAAAAACATTTTTAAAAGTTGGAGTCTTCAATTAACTTTCGCATGTTTTTTTTTTTGTCCGTTACAAATCGAAATATGAAAAAAAGAAAAAGGGGAAACCTTTCTGCTGCAATTTCCTTGGTTTGTTATGTCTTTTTGAATTCCTAAAATAATGGATTTTCTGCCGAAATAGACAGCGTTGTTTTATAGCATTGAAAAAATCCGGTCGAAAGCAATGTAAAATCAAAACAAAGAAAAGTTACAAAACATTAATAGTAGAGCTAAAAGGTACAGGGGAAAAGTTTTATCTTTGTAATATGTCTGGGAATAAGAAAAAAAAAGATCGAAAAAATACGGGGAGAGACTCGGAGATAGAAAGAGCAAGAGAGAGAAAGCAAGAAATAACAGACAGACAAAGTTGACGTTCTCAAGATTAGAAAGTTAAAAAGAACTGTCCAACGGAAAGAGAAAGTTAAGAAAAAAAAAGAAGGTTATTTTGGGAGAATAGTCTTGGAGTAAATATTGTAAATTCAGAACGACACACCAATCTTCGACGCTTGTATTTGGTTGAGATATTTTTTCTTTAGCCATTTTTTGTTTGGTTTGTTTTCGTTTTTTTCTTTTGTTCTTTGAAGAAATGAAAAAAAAAAGCAAAACGAATCTCAACAATTCCCGCCAAAATGAAGTGGCTTCATTTATTCGGCTTACACTGTTTGTAATAAACCAATGTAATTATAATTGTTTTTGTATTGATGTCAAGTTAATGCTATTATATTTCATGTTCTTCTTGCTAATACGTAAAAAAAAAAAAAACTAAAAAAAGCTTTAAAGAAATTCAAACAAAATGGCCGCTTATTATTCCTGTTTAAAAATTGTGTATTTTAATACTTGTAGCGGGAGGCTGAAGAAATGAAAAGGAAGGAGGTTAAATTTTGAGGTTCGTTAATCTTTTACATGTCTTTTTGCTTTTGAATATTAAAAGAAACGCTAACAATTAGTAAAAATAATGGCTCCCAACCATTGACACCGTCTACTTACTTTTAAAAAACGTTTTCATGGGCATAAAAAACAAAGCGAATAACAAGTGAATTTTATGGAATTCTATGCATCATCTGCGTTGTGGTGTGGTGGATATCGGCTCGGAACGAGAAATCGGGTAGCCGAGTTCGAATTCCAGTTGAATTCCTTGCATTCACTTACTCGCAAATACCCTTGGGAAAAGTATTAATCCGTCTCTTCCTACCAGTTATAGGTTAAATAACAGGACAGATTGGGTTCTATAGCCTTGGCTGCCAAGCAGTCTACCGTAGAAAGCAATGGCAACCTATTGCGGGATAATGTTCCGCCCAGTCAACCATATCTCTTCCGAAATATGATCGCCCAAAGCATGTATCACGTATGGCACTAAACTGACTGAGTACCTCTTAACGTAGAAGATAAAACAATAGAGACATGATCGCCCAAAGCGTGTTTCACGTGTGGCAATTAACTGACTGACGCATCAAAAGTCCAGTAAGACAAGGAAGTTTGCCGAAGAACATCCCTCTACCTGGTATTCGCAAGTGGTCACCCCTTTTAAGTACTGACCAGGCTCGATATTGCTTAACATCGGTGATCGGACGGGAACCGGTGTATTCAACACGATATAGCCGTAGACTACCCGTTACACTACTCTATGTTAATTATGGATGAAAATATAAAATTAGCAAGTCAGTCATTAAAATCCTTAATCGACTGAAGAATGCAGTTTTTTTTACTGAAGTCTCACTGCTCGAGTTTTTCATAATGAAGATTACCAAATTACAAACATTTTTGCAAAACAACCATTCATATTGACATAATTTAGCTCTCCTCAGTCGTTCCTGTCTTTAAGAACTGTGGTGAACCCTCGGACCCATCCAACTATCGCCCGATCAGTCTTCTACCAATATTCGGGAAAGTGTTCGAGGCTATAATAAATGCTGAAATAGTTCATCATCTCACCGCCCACAAACTGTTCTCCGACAGGCAATATGGATTCCGATTTGACAGGTCCACAGCCGACCTGCTAACTACTGTAACGGAGTACATGCTACAGGCCCTTGATGAGTCTGACGAGGCTCGCGCGGTTGCTCTGGATATCTCCAAGGCTTTCGACAGGGTTTGGCACCCTGGCCTCCTATGCAAACTACGCGGTTATGGTATTACCGGTCGCCTGCTTGACCTAATCCAATCTTTCTTAAATAACCGCAAAATGAAGGTCGTTCTGAATGGGCGTGCCTCTTCGTCCTACAGCACGAATGCTGGTGTCCCACAAGGCTCTATCCTGGGCCCAACGCTCTTCCTTATTTTCATCAACGACCTCCCAGATGAGATCAGGTCCCAAGTAGGCATCTACGCAGATGACACTACAATATACTCCCGCTCCAGTAAGAAACCTGTCGTGGCGGACAGACAAAATCTCGCTGCTGACCTTGAGCGGGATCTACACTCTGTGGTGAACTGGGGCAAGAAGTGGCTTGTCAACTTCAATTCCTCGAAGACCAAGCTGTTGTCTGTCAACCATTACAGGCAACCTCTTCTGCCTCCCATAAGCATGGACCAGATGATTCTCCCGGAGAGTAATACACTACGCCTCCTCGGACTTACCCTGTCCTCAGACCTCAAATGGAAGCACTATATTGAATCCATAGCAAAATCTACTGCTAAGAAGATTGGGTCACTATGTCGATCCAGGATGTTTTTTCCACCTGAATCCATCCTGCATATATACAAGTCAACCATCCGTCCGTGCATGGAGTACTGCTGCCATTTATGGTCAGGTGCCCCTGCCGTTCTCCTCAGTGTTCTCGACAAGCTCCAAAGGAGAGTCTGTAATGTGATAGGTTCTGATCTGGCGACTCGTCTGCAGCCACTTTCCCATCGTCGAAATGTGGCCTCCCTCTGTCTCTTCTATAAATACCTTCATGGCTTCTGCTCGGATGAGCTTAAGTCACTGATGCCTCCTCAACAGGTGTTTACCCGTTCAACCAGACTGGCAACTGGGTCCCACCCATTCACAGTCAGGTTAGCCAAACGCAGACGACAATTCTACTCCAGCAGCTTCCTCTCTCGCACTTCCCGCCTGTGGAACTCACTCCCGTATTCTTGCTTTCCTGACGGCTACGACCTCCAGAAATTTAAAAGCAAAGTTAATACTCACCTACTAACCACTGGCCTCTAGCTCTCTCCCCTCCCCTGTATAACCTTCCCTTTCTCTCCGCCCATGTACCTGTCATTGCACCTGCTTTCTCAGTTTTCTATTGTTCCTTTCTAACTAGCTTGTACTCCTCACTCTTTTCTAATTAATCTTTCTACATTTATGTAACCCCCTGCACATCAGTGGCGTTTCTGCCTTGCTCGGGGTGAAATGATTAAAAAAAAAAAAAAAAAAAAATTAAGTTGTAACGGCTAAAATAAAACAAGGGTTCACAACGTAATAACAGGGAACATAAGGGTACTTATTTTATAGCGGCTTACGGTCTATCACCGGTTCTCGCTCGATCACCGAAGTTAAGCAACGTTGAGCCTGGTCAGTACTTAGATGCATGACCGCTTGGGAATACCAGGTGCTGTAAGCGTTTAGTGACGGATGTGCGTTGTGGTGCAGTGGATATCGGCTCGGAAAGAGAAATCGGTGAGCCAAGTTCGAATTCCAGTTGAATACCCTGCATTCACTTAAGCACTGGTACCCTTGGGAAAGGTATTAATCCGTCCCTTCCCTCCAGTTATGGGTCAAATAACAAGGGTAGAACTTGGGGACCCTGCCCTTAAAGACAAATCCCAATGAATCTTGATACTCGAAGAGAAAAAAGTATTACTAGACACAAAAACTTATATAAAAACAAAAAAATTATTGTTGAAAGAAAAAGGTATTACCAGTAATAAATAAATAAAAAATCTAGTTGGTAATAAATGACCCGCCGAGTTTGATTTGCCATAAAAAGCAAAACAACCAACCAACTTATTTTATAATTTCACCCCAAAGAAGACAGTAAAGCCAGTAACCCGCAAGGGGTTTGCCGAGAATGAGAGAATATAAGATTAGGGAGATAAAAATAAAAGAACAATAATTAAGAAGACAGGAGATAACGATTAACATTGCATTTACATTTTTGAAGATCAAAGTTTCCTGAGAAGTAAAAATCCGGAAGGGAGTTCCACATGTGAGAAAAAGAAACTGTTATCCTAGGACTTATAATGATACGAGAAAAAGAAAATTAATACAAGACAGTGAATAACGATTGACATTGCATTTACATTTTTGCCGATCAAAGTTGAGGGGAAAGCAAGTAACCAGAAGAAGATTCCATAAGCAAGAACTACGAGAAAAGAAATTGTTAACATAGAACTTACGGTTGCATTGAGCCATTTCAACTGTAAATTAATAAGATGTTGCTGCCAATCTAGCAGTACACTTAAATTGAAAAATTCTACGTAATAATGGGTATCTTTCATCAGAACAAGTACCATGAAAACATGTATAGAAAAGACAGATTATAAGTAACAGTGATGCAGAAGTATATATATATATATATATATATATATATAGTCATGAATTAATTGTATATTGTGACACGGAAATTTCTATGTTTCGAGACAGATTCTCATCATCAGGCAATGTTTGATGTTGGTTGTGCAGATGATTTACATTTAAATAGCAAAAACTTTTGGTTTGCTGTGTATGTATGTGAGAAGATAAAATCTATATGTGTGTTTCTTTTAACTAATCAGAGCGAAGATTTATTTTGGGATTTGGCCCCAAAGAATACATAGTAACCAACTTTTTTCTTTTTTTCCCTCCCTCATCCTACCCTTCTCTCTTCTTCCTTTCTCTCCTTAACGGTCAAGATGTCTACCTGCCTTTAATCTAATCTTATCATTTTCCCTCTCTTTTTCCTTTAGTTTTATTGCCTTTGATGTGATATACTCATTTAGTACCAAGGCTGTACTTTTCACTTTCATATCATTTTTTATCTATCTATTTATTTGTTGTCATGCATTTTTATTGCAGATTCTTTTTTTATTTCATCAATAATTTTTAAATACATAACAGTGACTCTAGACAAGATGCAGACCCACTTCCTTAAACTTGATCAGCTGTTCAAATATCAGAATTGTCGTCTAGAAAATGTTATTATTTTCTGCTCTTCTTTCTGTGTGCGATAATTTTAAAAATCTTAAAAGGCTTTGAATATATAACAAAAAAAGCTGTTTATTAATATTTATTAAACATTTGATATTTTAGAATTAACTGCAGTTACTTTCTTAGAATACACAAACAATTCAAAATACCGTCGGGTTGTGTGGCCTACGACCATTTTTAAAACCCAAAAATGTAATGCAGGAAAAGCGGTTTTAAATTCGGCCTTCGGTCTTCAATTTTCGAAAAGAAAACACAGGAAAAATTTGCTCACTTAACACGGACCAACTTTCCAGATTTTGGCAGATATCGCTACGTGTCCAAGACGATCAAATGTCAGAGTATTTCTGTTATATAACATAGGAGCCGGCGACCACTCAACCGACTACAGTTATAATTATCTTGTGCGCTAGAAAAGCAAATACCTCCTGTCAACTTTAGACTGCATATGGGTTGAGTTTTAGTTTAGCGGCATGTTAACTGCTATGAGTTATTTAATGCGGAAATTTAAGACTTTGTTGCATATTGGTTACAATTGTAACCTTTCTCTAACATTTGTTGCATATTGGTTACAATTGTATCCTTTCTCTAAAATTTGTTGCATATTGGTTACAATTGTAACCTTTCTCTAACATTTGTTGCATATTGGTTACAATTGTAACCTTTCTCTAACCTTTGTGGCATATTGGTTACAATTGTAACCTTTCTCTAACATTTGTGGCATATTGGTTACAATTGTAACCTTTCTCTAACCTTTGTTGCATATTGGTTACAATTGTAACATTTCTCTAACCTTTGTTGCATATTGGTTACAATTGTAACATTTCTCTAAACTTTGTTGCATATTGGTTACAATTGTAACCTTTCTCTAACATTTGTTGCATATTGGTTACAATTGTAACCTTTCCCTAACCTTTGTTGCATATTGGTTACAATTGTAACCTTTCTCTAACCTTCGTTGCATATTGGTTACAATTGTAACCTTTCCCTAACATTTATTGCATATTGGTTACAATTGTAACGTTTCTCTAACCTTTGTTGCATATTGGTTACAATTGTATCATTTCTCTAACCTTCGTTGAATATTGGTTACAATTGTAAACTTTCTCTAAACTGTGTGGCATATTGGTTACAATTGTAACGTTTCTCTAACCTTTGTTGCATATTGGTTACAATTGTAACATTTCTCTAAACTTTGTTGCATATTGGTTACAATTGTAACCTTTCCCTAACATTTATTGCATATCAGTTACAATTGTAACCTTTCTCTAACCTTTGTTGCATATTGGTTATAATTGTAATCTTTCTCTAAACTTTCTTGCATATTGGTTACAATTGTAACCTTTCCCTAAACTTTGTTGCATATTGGTTACAATTGTAACCTTTCTCTAAGCTTTGTTGCATATTGGCTACAATTGTAACCTTTCTCTAAACTTTGTTGCATATTGGCTACAATTGTAACCTTCTCTAACATTTTCTGCATATTGGTTATAATTGTAACCTTTCCCTAAACTTTGTTGCATATTGGATACAATTGTAACCTTTCTCTAACCTTTGTTGCATATTGGTTACAATTGTAACCTTTCAAATTTTCTTGCATATTGGTTACAATTGTAAACTTTCTCTAACTTTTCTTGCATATTGGTTACAATTGTAATCTTTCTAACCTTTGTTGCATATTCGTTACAATTGTAACCTTTCTAAAATTTGTTGCATATTGGTTACAATTGTAACCTTTCTCTAATATTTCTTGCATATTGGTTACAATTGTAATCTTTCTCTAAACTTTGTTGCATATTGGTTACAATTGTAACCTTTTCTCTAACATTTCTTGCATATTGGTTATAATTGTAACCTTTCCCTAAACTTTATTGCATATTGGTTACAATTGTAACCTTTACCCAAACTTTGTTGCATATTGGTTACAATTGTAACCTTTCTAACCTTTGTTGCATATTGGTTACAATTGTAAACTTTCTCTAACCTTTCTTGCATATTGGTTACAATTGTAACCTTTCACTAACTTTTCTTGCATATTGGTTACAATTGTAATCTTTCTCTAAACTTTGTTGCATATTGGTTACAATTGTAACCTTTCTAACCTTTGTTGCATATTGGTTACAATTGTAACCTTTCCTTAACATTTATTGCATATTGGTTACAATTGTAACCTTCTCTTAAACTTTGCATATTGGTTACAATTGTAACCTTCCCTAAACTTTGTTGCATATTGGTTACAATTGTAACCTTTCCCTAACATTTGTTGCATATTGGTTACAATTGTAACCTTTCTCTAACATTTGTTGCATATTGGTTATAATTGTAACCTTTCCTTAAACTTTGTTGCATATTGGTTACAATTGTAACCTTTCCCTAACATTTGTTGCATATTGGTTACAATTGTAACCTTTCTCTAACCTTTCTTGCATATTGGTTACAATTGTAACCTTTCTCTAACCTTTGTTGCATATTGGTTACAATTGTAACCTTTCTTCAACCTTTGTTGTATATTGGTTACAATTGTAACCTTCTCTAACATTTATTGCATATTGGTTACAATTGTAACCTTTCTCTAACCTTTGTTGCATATTGGTTACAATTGTAACCTTCTTCTAACCTTTTAGCATATTGGTTACAATTGTAACCTTTTCCCCAACATTTATTGTATATTGGTTACACCTTGTAACCTTTCCTTAACATTTATTGCATATTGGTTACAATTTTAACCTTTCTCTAACTTTTGTTGCATATTGGTTACAATTGTACCTTTTCTAAACTTTGTTGTATATTGGTTACAATTGTAACCTTCTCTAACATTTGTTGCATATTGGTTACAATTGTAACCTTCTCTAACTTTTGTTGCATATTGGTTGGCAATTGTAACCTTTCTCTTAACTTTGTTGCATATTGGTTACAATTGTAACCTTCTCTCTAACCTTGTTGCACATTGGTTACAATTGTAACCTTTCTCTAACCTTTGTTGCATATTGGTTACAATTGTAACCTTTCTCTAACCTTTGTTGCATATTGGTTATAATTGTAACCTTTCCTTAATTTTGTTGCATATTGGTTACAATTGTAACCTTTCCCTAACATTTGTTGTATATTGGTTACAATTGTAATCTTTCTCTAACATTTGTTGCATATTGGTTATAATTGTAACCTTTCCTTAAACTTTGTTGCATATTGGTTACAATTGTAACCTTTCCCTAACATTTGTTGCATATTGGTTACAATTGTAACCTTTCTCTAACCTTTCTTGCATATTGGTTACAATTGTAACCTTTCTCTAACCTTTGTTGCATATTGGTTACAATTGTAACCTTTCTCTAACCTTTGTTGCATATTGGTTACAATTGTAACCTTTCTCTAACCTTTGTTGCATATTGGTTACAATTGTAACCTTTCTCTAACCTTTGTTGCATATTGGTTACAATTGTAATCTTTCTCTAACATTTGTTGCATATTGGTTACTATTGTAACCTTTCTCTAACTTTGTTGCATATTGGTTACAATTGTAACCTTTCCCTATCATTTGTTGCATATTGGTTACAATTGTAACCTTTCTGTAACTTTTGTTGCATATTGGTTACAATTGTAACCTTTCTCTAAACTTTGTTGCATATTCGTTACAATTGAACATTTCTCTAACATTTGTTCCATATTGGTTACAATTGTAACCTTTCCCTAACCTTTGTTGCATAGTGGTTACAATTGTATCCTTTCTCTAATATTTGTTGCATATTGGTTACAATTCTAACCTTTCCTAACATTTGTTGCTTATTGGTTACAATTGTAATCTTTCCCTAACCTTTGTTGCATATTGGTTAAAATTGTAACCTTTCCCTAACATTTATTGCATATTGGTTACAATTGTAACCTTTCTCTAACCTTTCTTGCATATTGGTTACAATTGTAACCTTTCTCTAAACTTTGTTGCATATTCGTTACAGTTGTAACCTTACTCTAACCTTTGTTGCATATTGGTTACAATTGTAAACTTTCTCTAACCTTTGTTGCATATTGTTTACAATTGTAACCTTTCCCTAACCTATTTTGCATATTGGTTACAATTGTAACCTTTCTCTAACCTTTTTTGCATAGTGGTTACAACTGTAAACTTTCCTTAATCTTTGTTGCATATTGGTGACAATTGTAAACTTTCCCTAACATTTATTGCATATTGGTTACAATTGTAACCTTTCTCTAACCTTTGTTGCATATTGGTTACAATTGTAACCTTTCCCTAACCTTTTTTGCATATTGGTTACAATTGTAAACTTTCTCTAACCTTTTTTGCATATTGGTTACAACTGTAACCTTTCTCTAATCTTTGTGGCTTATTGGTTACAATTGCAACCTTTCTCTAAACTTTGTTGCATATTGGTTACAATTGTAACCTTTCTCTAACTTTTGTTGCATATTGGTTACAATTGTAACCTTTCCCTAAACATTGTTGCATATTGGTTACAATTGTAACCTTTCCCTAACCTTTGTTGCATATTGGTTACAATTGTAACCTTTCCCTAAACTTTGTTGCATATTGGTTACAATTGTAACCTTCCCCTAAAATTTGTTGCATATTGGTTACAATTGTAACCTTTCTCTAAGCTTTCTTGCATATTGGTTACAATTGTAACCTTTCTCTAACCTTTGTTGCATATTGGTTACAATTGTAACCTTTCCTTAATCTTTGTTGCATATTGGTGACAATTGTAAACTTTCCCTAACATTTATTGAATGTTGGTTACAATCGTAACCTTTCTCTATCCTTTCTTGCATATTGGTTACAATTGTAACCTTTCTCTAACATTTGCTGCATATTCGTTACAATTCATCCTTTCTCTAACATTTGTTGCATATTGGTTACAATTGTAACCTTTCCCTAACCTTTGTTGCATATTGTTTACACATGTTTTCTTTCTCTAACATTTGTTGCATATTCTTTACAATTGTAACCTTTCTCTAAACTTTTTTGCATATTAGTTACAATTGTAACCTTTCCCTAACCTTTTTTGCATATTGGTTACAATTGTAACCTTTCTCTAACCTTTTTTGCATATTGGTTACAACTGTAACCTTTCTCTAATCTTTGTTGCATATTGGTTACAATTGTAACCTTTCTCTAAACTTTGTTGCATATTGGTTACAATTGTAACATTTCTCTAACCTTTGTTGCATATTGGTTATAATTGTAACCTTTCTCTAACCTCTGTTGCATATTGGTTACAATTGTAACCTTTCTCTAATCTTTTTGCATATTGGTTACAATTGTAACCTTTCTCTAATCTTTGTTGCATATTGGTTACAATTGTAACCTTTCTCTAATCTTTTTTGCATATTGGTTACAATTGTAACCTTTCTCTAAATTTTGTTGCATATTGGTTACAACTGTAACCTTTCCCTAACCTTTGTTGCATATTGGTTACAATTGTAACCTTTCCCTAACATTTATTGCATATTGGTTACAATTGTAACCTTTCTCTAACCTTTGTTGCATATTGGTTACAATTGTAACCTTTCTCTAACCTTTGTTGCATATTGGTTACAATTGTAACCTTTCCCTAACATTTATTGCATATTGGTTACAATTGTAACCTTTCCCTAACATTTATTGCATATTGGTTACAATTGTAACCTTTCCCTAAACTTTGTTGCATATTGGTTACAATTGTAACCTTCCCCTAAAATTTGTGGCATATTGGTTACAATTGTAACCTTTCTCTAACCTTTGTTGCATATTGGTTATAATTGTAACCTTTCCCTAAACTTTGTGGCATATTGGTTACAATTGTAACCTTCCCCTAAAATTTGTTGCATATTGGTTACAATTGTAACCTTTCTCTAAATTTGTTGCATATTGGTTACAATTGTAACCTTTCTCTAACCTTTGTTGAATATTGGTTACAATTGTAACCTTTCCCTAAACTTTGTTGCATATTGGTTACAATTGTAACCTTCCCCTAAAATTTGTTGCATATTGGTTACAACTGTAACCTTTCCTTAATCTTTGTTGCATATTGGTGACAATGGTAAACTTTCCCTAACATTTATTGCATATTGGTTACAATTGTAACCTTTCTCTAACTTTTCTTGCATATTGGTTACAATTGTAACCTTTCTCAAGACTTTGTTGCATATTGGTTACAACTGTAACCTTTTTCTAACCTTTCTTGCATATTGGTTACAATTGTAACCATTTTCTCTAACCTTTGTTGCATATTGGTTACAATTGCAACCTTTCTCTAACCTTTGTTGCATATTCGTTACAATTGAACCTTTCTCTAACATTTGTTGCATATTGGTTACAATTGTAACCTTTCTCTAACCTTTGTTGCATATTGTTTATAATTGTAACCTTTCTCTAAAATTTGTTGCATATTGGTTACAATTGTAACCTTTCCCTAAACTTTGTTGCATATTGGTTACAATTGTAACCTTTCCTAAACATTGTTGCATATTGGTTACAATTGTAACCTTTCCCTAAACTTTGTTGCATATTGGTTACAATTGTAACCTTCCCCTAAATTTTGTTGCATATTGGTTACAATTGTAACCTTTCTCTAACCTTTGTTGCATATTGGTTACAATTGTAACCTTTCTCTAACCTTTGTTGCATATTGGTTATAATTGTAACCTTTCCCTAACATTTGTTGCATATTGGTTACAATTGTAACCTTTCCCTAAACTTTGTTGCATATTGGTTACAATTGTAACCTTTCTCTAACCTTTGTTGATAATTGGTTATAATTGTAAACTTTCCCTAACCTTTTTTGCATATTGGTTACAATTGTAACCTTTCCCTAAACTTTGTTGCATATTGGTTACAATTGTAACCTTTCTCTAACCTTTGTTGCATATTGGTTACAATTGTAACCTTTCCCTAAACTTTGTTGCATATTGGTTACAATTGAAACCTTTCTCTAACCTTTGTTGCATATTGGTTACAATTGTAACCTTTCCCTAAACTTTGTTGCATATTGGTTACAATTGTAACCTTTCTCTAACCTTTGTTGATAATTGGTTATAATTGTAACCTTTCCCTAACATTTGTTGCATATTGGTTACAATTGTAAACTTTCCCTAAACTTTGTTGCATATTGGTTACAATTGTAACCTTTCTCTAACATTTGTTGCATATTGGTTACAATTCTAACCTTTCCCTAACCTTTGTTGCATATTGGTTACAATTGTAACCTTCCCCTAAACATTGTTGCATATTGGTTACAATTGTAACCTTTCTCTAACCTTTGTTGCATATTGGTTACAATTGTAACCTTTCCCTAAATTTTGTTGCATATTGGTTACAATTGTAACCTTCCCCTAAACTTTGTTGCATATTGGTTACAATTATAACCTTTCTCTAACCTTTGTTGCATATTGGTTATAATTGTAACCTTTCACTAAACTTTGTTGCATATTGGTTACAATTGTAACCTTTCCTTAATCTTTGTTGCATATTGGTGACAATTGTAACCTTTCTCTAACCTTTTGTTGCATATTGGTGACAATTGTAACATTTCTCTAACATTTGTTGCATATTGGTTATAATTGTAACCTTTCCCTAAATTATGTTGCATATTGGTTACAATTGTAACCTTTCCTTAATCTTTGTTGCATATTGGTGACGATTGTAACCTTTCTCTAACCTTTGTTGCATATTGGTTATAATTGTAACCTTTCTCTAACCTTTGTTGCATATTGGTTACAATTGTAACCTTTCTCTAACCTTTGTTGCATATTGGTTATAATTGTAACCTTTCCTTAATCTTTGTTGCATATTGGTTACAATTGTAACCTTTCCTTAATCTTTGTTGCATATTGGTGACGATTGTAACCTTTCTCTAACCTTTGTTGCATATTGGTTATAATTGTAACCTTTCCTTAATCTTTGTTGCATATTGGTTACAATTGTAACCTTTCCTTAATCTTTGTTGCATATTGGTGACAATTGTAACCTTTCTCTAACCTTTGTTGCATATTGGTGACAATTGTAACCTTTCTCTAAACTTTGTTGCATATTGGTGACAATTGTAACCTTTCTCTAAACTTTGTTGCATATTGGTTACAATTGTAAATTTTCCTTAATCTTTGTTGCATATTGGTGACAATTGTAACCTTTCTCTAACCTTTGTTGCATATTGGTGACAATTGTAACCTTTCTCTAACCTTTGTTGCATATTGGTTACAATTGTAACCTTCCCCTAAACTTTGTTGCATATTGGTTACAATTATAACCTTTCTCTAACCTTTGTTGCATATTGGTTATAATTGTAAACTTTCCTAAACTTTGTTGCATATTGGTTACAATTGTAACCTTTCTCTAACCTTTGTTGCATATTGGTTATAATTGTAACCTTTCCTTAATCTTTGTTGCATATTGGTTACAATTGTAAACTTTCCCTAACCTTTGTTGCATATTGGTTACAATTGTAACCTTCCCCTAAACATTGTTGCATATTGGTTACAATTGTAACCTTTCTCTAACCTTTGTTGCATATTGGTTACAATTGTAACCTTTCCCTAAATTTTGTTGCATATTGGTTACAATTGTAACCTTCCCCTAAACTTTGTTGCATATTGGTTACAATTATAACCTTTCTCTAACCTTTGTTGCATATTGGTTATAATTGTAACCTTTCACTAAACTTTGTTGCATATTGGTTACAATTGTAACCTTTCCTTAATCTTTGTTGCATATTGGTGACAATTGTAACCTTTCTCTAACCTTTGTTGCATATTGGTGACAATTGTAACATTTCTCTAACATTTGTTGCATATTGGTTATAATTGTAACCTTTCCCTAAATTATGTTGCATATTGGTTACAATTGTAACCTTTCCTTAATCTTTGTTGCATATTGGTGACGATTGTAACCTTTCTCTAACCTTTGTTGCATATTGGTTATAATTGTAACCTTTCTCTAACCTTTGTTGCATATTGGTTACAATTGTAACCTTTCTCTAACCTTTGTTGCATATTGGTTATAATTGTAACCTTTCCTTAATCTTTGTTGCATATTGGTTACAATTGTAACCTTTCCTTAATCTTTGTTGCATATTGGTGACAATTGTAACCTTTCTCTAACCTTTGTTGCATATTGGTTATAATTGTAACCTTTCCTTAATCTTTGTTGCATATTGGTTACAATTGTAACCTTTCCTTAATCTTTGTTGCATATTGGTGACAATTGTAACCTTTCTCTAACCTTTGTTGCATATTGGTGACAATTGTAACCTTTCTCTAAACTTTGTTGCATATTGGTGACAATTGTAACCTTTCTCTAAACTTTGTTGCATATTGGTTACAATTGTAAATTTTCCTTAATCTTTGTTGCATATTGGTGACAATTGTAACCTTTCTCTAACCTTTGTTGCATATTGGTGACAATTGTAACCTTTCTCTAACCTTTGTTGCATATTGGTTACAATTGTAACCTTCCCCTAAACTTTGTTGCATATTGGTTACAATTATAACCTTTCTCTAACCTTTGTTGCATATTGGTTATAATTGTAAACTTTCCCTAAACTTTGTTGCATATTGGTTACAATTGTAACCTTTCTCTAACCTTTGTTGCATATTGGTTATAATTGTAACCTTTCCTTAATCTTTGTTGCATATTGGTTATAATTGTAACCTTTCCTTAATCTTTGTTGCATATTGGTGACAATTGTAACCTTTCCCTAAACGTTGTTGCATATTGGTTATAATTGTAACATTTCTCTAACCTTTTTGCATATTGGTTATAATTGTAACCTTTCCTTAATCTTTGTTGCATATTGGTTACAATTGTAACCTTTCCCTAAATTTGTTGCATATTGGTTATAATTGTAACCTTTCCTTAATCTTTGTTGCATATTGGTGACAATTGTAACCTTTCTCTAACCTTTGTTGCATATTGGTTATAATTGTAACCTTTCCTTAATCTTAGTTGCATATTGGTTACAATTGTAACCTTTCCCTAACCTTTGTTGCATATTGGTTATAATTGTAACCTTTCCCTAAACTTTGTTGCATATTGGTTACAATTGTAAACTTTCCTTAATCTTTGTTGCATATTGGTGACAATTGTAACCTTTCCCTAACCTTTGTTGCATATTGGTTATAATTGTAACCTTTCCTTAATCTTTGTTGCATATTGGTTACAATTGTAACCTTTCCCTAACCTTTGTTGCATATTGGTTATAATTGTAACCTTTCCTTAAACTTTGCTGCATATTGGTGACAATTGTAACCTTTCCCTAAACTTTGTTGCATATTGGTTATAATTGTAACCTTTCCCTAACCTTTGTTGCATATTGGTTATAATTGTAACCTTTCCTTAATCTTTGTTGCATATTGGTGACAATTGTAACCTTTCCCTAAACTTTGTTGCATATTGGTTATAATTGTAACCTTTCCTTAATCTTTGTTGCATATTGGTGACAATTGTAACCTTTCTCTAAACTTTGTTGCATATTGGTTATAATTGTAACCTTTCCTTAATCTTTGTTGCATATTGGTTACAATTGTAACCTTTCCCTAACCTTTGTTGCATATTGGTTATAATTGTAACCTTTCCCTAAACTTTGTTGCATATTGGTTACAATTGTAACCTTTCCTTAATCTTTGTTGCATATTGGTGACAATTGTAACCTTTCCCTAAGCTTTGTTGCATATTGGTTATAATTGTAACCTTTCCTTAATCTTTGTTGCATATTGGTTACAATTGTAACCTTTCCCTAACCTTTGTTGCATATTGGTTATAATTGTAACCTTTCCCTAACCTTTGTTGCATATTGGTTACAATTGTAACCTTTCCCTAACCTTTGTTGCATATTGGTTATAATTGTAACCTTTCCCTAAACTTTGTTGCATATTGGTTATAATTGTAAACTTTCCCTAACCTTTGTTGCATATTGGTTACAATTGTAACCTTTCCCTAACCTTTGTTGCATATTGGTTATAATTGTAACCTTTCCCTAACCTTTGTTGCATATTGGTTACAATTGTAACCTTTCCCTAACCTTTGTTGCATATTGGTTATAATTGTAACCTTTCCCTAAACTTTGTTGCATATTGGTTATAATTGTAACCTTTCCCTAACCTTTGTTGCATATTGGTTACAATTGTAACCTTTCCCTAACCTTTGTTGCATATTGGTTATAATTGTAACCTTTCCCTAAACTTTGTTGCATATTGGTTACAATTGTAAACTTTCCTTAATCTTTGTTGCATATTGGTGACAATTGTAACCTTTCCCTAAGCTTTGTTGCATATTGGTTATAATTGTAACCTTTCCTTAATCTTTGTTGCATATTGGTTACAATTGTAACCTTTCCCTAACCTTTGTTGCATATTGGTTATAATTGTAACCTTTCCTTAATCTTTGTTGCATATTGGTGACAATTGTAACCTTTCCCTAAACTTTGTTGCATATTGGTTATAATTGTAACCTTTCCCTAACCTTTGTTGCATATTGGTTATAATTGTAACCTTTCCTTAATCTTTGTTGCATATTGGTGACAATTGTAACCTTTCCCTAAACTTTGTTGCATATTGGTTATAATTGTAAACTTTCCTTAATCTTTGTTGCATATTGGTGACAATTGTAACCTTTCTCTAAACTTTGTTGCATATTGGTTATAATTGTAACCTTTCCTTAATCTTTGTTGCATATTGGTTACAATTGTAACCTTTCCCTAACCTTTGTTGCATATTGGTTATAATTGTAACCTTTCCCTAAACTTTGTTGCATATTGGTTACAATTGTAACCTTTCCTTAATCTTTGTTGCATATTGGTGACAATTGTAACCTTTCCCTAAGCTTTGTTGCATATTGGTTATAATTGTAACCTTTCCTTAATCTTTGTTGCATATTGGTTACAATTGTAACCTTTCCCTAACCTTTGTTGCATATTGGTTATAATTGTAACCTTTCCTTAAACTTTGTTGCATATTGGTGACAATTGTAACCTTTCCCTAAACTTTGTTGCATATTGGTTACAATTGTAACCTTTCTCTAACCTTTGTTGCATATTGGTTATAATTGTAACCTTTCCTTAATCTTTTTTGCATATTGGTTACAATTGTAACCTTTCCCTAACCTTTGTTGCATATTGGTTATAATTGCAACCTTTCCTTAATCTTTTTTGCATATTGGTTACAATTGTAACCTTTCCCTAAAATTTGTTGCATATTGGTTATAATTGTAACCTTTCCCTAAACTTTGTTGCATATTGGTTACAATTGTAACCTTTCCTTAATCTTTGTTGCATATTGGTTATAATTGTAACCTTTCTCTAACCTTTGTGGCATATTGGTTATAATTGTAACCTTTCCTTAATCTTTGTTGCATATTGGTTACAATTGTAACCTTTCCCTAACCTTTGTTGCATATTGGTTATAATTGTAACCTTTCCTTAATCTTTGTTGCATATTAGTTACAATTGTAACCTTTCCCTAACCTTTGTTGCATATTGGTTATAATTGTAACCTTTCCTTAATCTTTGTTGCATATTGGTTACAATTGTAACCTTTCCCTAACCTTTGTTGCATATTGGTTATAATTGTAACCTTTCCTTAATCTTTGTTGCATATTGGTGACAATTGTAACCTTTCCCTAAACTTTGTTGCATATTGGTTACAATTGTAACCTTTCTCTAACCTTTGTTGCATATTGGTTATAATTGTAACCTTTCCTTAATCTTTGTTGCATATTGGTTACAATTGTAACCTTTCCCTAACCTTTGTTGCATATTGGTTATAATTTGTAACCTTTCCTTAATCTTTGTTGCATATTGGTGACAATTGTAACCTTTCCCTAAACTTTGTTGCATATTGGTTACAATTGTAAACTTTCTCTAACCTTTGTTGCATATTGGTTATAATTGTAACCTTTCCTTAATCTTTGTTGCATATTGGTTACAATTGTAACCTTTCCCTAACCTTTGTTGCATATTGGTTATAATTGTAACCTTTCCTTAATCTTTGTTGCATATTGGTTACAATTGTAACCTTTCCCTAAACTTTGTTGCATATTGGTTATAATTGTAAACTTTCCCTAAACTTTGTTGCATATTGGTTACAATTGTAACCTTTCCATAATCTTTGTTGCATATTGGTTACAATTGTAACCTTTCCCTAAAATTTGTTGCATATTGGTTACAATTGTAACCTTTCCTTAATCTTTGTTGCATATTGGTGACAATTGTAACCTTTCCCTAAGCTTTGTTGCATATTGGTTATAATTGTAACCTTTCCTTAATCTTTGTTGCATATTGGTTACAATTGTAACCTTTCCCTAACCTTTGTTGCATATTGGTTATAATTGTAACCTTTCCTTAATCTTTGTTGCATATTGATTACAATTGTAACCTTTCCCTAAACTTTGTTGCATATTGGTTATAATTGTAACCTTTCCCTAAACTTTTTTGCATATTGGTTACAATTGTAGCCTTTCCTTAATCTTTGTTGCATATTGGTGACAATTGTAACCATTCTCTAACATTTGTTGCATATTGGTTATAATTGTAACCTTTCCCTAAACTTTGTTGCATATTGGTTACAATTGTAACCTTTCTCTAACCTTCGTTGCATATTGGTTATAATTGTAACCTTTCCTTAATCTTTGTTGCATATTGGTGACAATTGTAACCTTTCCCTAACCTTTGTTGCATATTGGTTATAATTGTAACCTTTCCTTAATATTTGTTGCATATTGGTTACAATTGTAACCTTTCCCTAACCTTTGTTGCATATTGGTTATAATTGTAACTTTTCCCTAAACTTTGTTGCATATTGGTTACAATTGTAAACTTTCCTTAATCTTTGTTGCATATTGGTGACAATTGTAAACTTTCCCTAACCTTTGTTGCATATTGGTTATAATTGTAACCTTTCCTTAATCTTTTTTGCATATTGGTTACAATTGTAACCTTTCCCTAACCTTTGTTGCATATTGGTTATAATTGTAACCTTTCCTTAATCTTTGTTGCATATTGGTGACAATTGTAACCTTTCCCTAACCCCTTTGTTGCATATTGGTTACAATTGTAACCTTTCCTTAATCTTTGTTGCATATTGGTGACAATTGTAACCTTTCTCTAACCTTTGTTGCATATTGGTTATAATTGTAACATTTCCCTAAACTTTGTTGCATATTGGTTACAATTGTAACCTTCCCCTAAAATTTGTTGCATATTGGTTACAATTGTAACCTTTCCTTAAACTTTGTTGCATATTGGTGACAATTGTAACCTTTCGCTAAAATTTGTTGCATATTGGTTACAATTGTAACCTTTCTCTAACCTTTTTTGCATATTGGTTATAATTGTAACCTTTCCCTAAACTTTGTTGCATATTGGTTACAATTGTAACCTTCCCCTTAAATTTGTTGCATATTGGCTACAATTGTAACCTTTCTCTAAACTTTGTTGCATATTGGTTACAATTGTAAACTTTCTCTAACCTTTGTTGCATATTGGTTACAATTGTAACCTTCCGCTAAAATTTGTTGCATATTGGTTACAATTGTAACCTTTCCTTAATCTTTGTTGCATATTGGTGACAATTGTAACCTTTCCCTAAACTTTGTTGCATATTGGTTACAATTGTAAACTTTCTCTAAACTTTGTTGCATATTGGTTACAATTGTAACCTTTCCTTAATCTTTGTTGCATATTGGTGACAATTGTAACCTTTCGCTAAACTTTGTTGCATATTGGTTACAATTGTAACCTTTCTCTAACCTTTGTTGCATATTGGTTATAATTGTAACCTTTCCCTAAACTTTGTTGCATATTGGTTACAATTGTAACCTTCCCCTAAAATTTGTTGCATATTGGTTACAATTGTAACCTTTCTCTAAACTTTGTTGCATATTGGTTACAATTGTAACCTTTCTCTAACCTTTTTGCATATTGGTTACAATTGTAACCTTTCCCTAAACTTTGTTGCATATTGGTTACAATTGTAACCTTTCTCTAACCTTTGTTGCATATTGGTTATAATTGTAACCTTTCCCTAAACTTTGTTGCATATTGGTTACAATTGTAACCTTTCTCTAACTTTTGTTGCATATTGGTTACAATTGTAACCTTTCCCTAAACATTGTTGCATATTGGTTACAATTGTAACCTTTCCCTAACCTTTGTTGCATATTGGTTACAATTGTAAACTTTCCTTAATCTTTGTTGCATATTGGTGACAATTGTAAACTTTCCCTAACCTTTGTTGCATATTGGTTATAATTGTAACCTTTCCTTAATCTTTTTTGCATATTGGTTACAATTGTAACCTTTCCCTAAACTTTGTTGCATATTGGTTATAATTGTAACCTTTCCTTAATCTTTGTTGCATATTGGTGACAATTGTAACCTTTCCCTAACCTTTGTTGCATATTGGTTACAATTGTAACCTTTCCTTAATCTTTGTTGCATATTGGTGACAATTGTAACCTTTCTCTAACCTTTGTTGAATATTGGTTATAATTGTAACATTTCCCTAAACTTTGTTGCATATTGGTTACAATTGTAACCTTCCCCTAAAATTTGTTGCATATTGGTTACAATTGTAACCTTTCCTTAAACTTTGTTGCATATTGGTGACAATTGTAACCTTTCGCTAAACTTTGTTGCATATTGGTTACAATTGTAACCTTTCTCTAACCTTTTTTGCATATTGGTTATAATTGTAACCTTTCCCTAAACTTTGTTGCATATTGGTTACAATTGTAACCTTCCCTTAAATTTGTTGCATATTGGCTACAATTGTAACCTTTCTCTAAACTTTGTTGCATATTGGTTACAATTGTAAACTTTCTCTAACCTTTGTTGCATATTGGTTACAATTGTAACCTTCCGCTAAAATTTGTTGCATATTGGTTACAATTGTAACCTTTCCTTAATCTTTGTTGCATATTGGTGACAATTGTAACCTTTCCCTAAACTTTGTTGCATATTGGTTACAATTGTAAACTTTCTCTAAACTTTGTTGCATATTGGTTACAATTGTAACCTTTCCTTAATCTTTGTTGCATATTGGTGACAATTGTAACCTTTCGCTAAACTTTGTTGCATATTGGTTACAATTGTAACCTTTCTCTAACCTTTGTTGCATATTGGTTATAATTGTAACCTTTCCCTAAACTTTGTTGCATATTGGTTACAATTGTAACCTTCCCCTAAAATTTGTTGCATATTGGTTACAATTGTAACCTTTCTCTAAACTTTGTTGCATATTGGTTACAATTGTAACCTTTCCTTTCTAACCTTTTTGCATATTGGTTACAATTGTAACCTTTCCCTAAACTTTGTTGCATATTGGTTACAATTGTAACCTTTCTCTAACCTTTGTTGCATATTGGTTATAATTGTAACCTTTCCCTAAACTTTGTTGCATATTGGTTACAATTGTAACCTTTCTTCTAACTTTTGTTGCATATTGGTTACAATTGTAACCTTTCCCTAAACATTGTTGCATATTGGTTACAATTGTAACCTTTCCCTAACCTTTGTTGCATATTGGTTACAATTGTAACCTTTCCCTAAACTTTGTTGCATATTGGTTACAATTGTAACCTTCCCCTAAAATTTGTTGCATATTGGTTACAATTGTAACCTTTCTCTAAACTTTGTTGCATATTGGTTACAATTGTAACCTTTCTCTAACCTTTTTGCATATTGGTTACAATTATAACATTTCCCTAAACTTTGTTGCGTATTGGTTACAATTGTAAATTCCCCTAAAATTTGTTGCATATTGGTTACAATTGTAACCTTTCCCTAATCTTTGTTGCATATTGGTGACAATTGTAAACTTTCCCTAACATTTATTGCATATTGGTTACAATTGTAACCTTTCTCTAACCTTTCTTGCATATTGGTTACAATTGTAACCTTTCTCTTACATTTTTTGCATATTGGTTACAATTGTAACCTTTCCTTAATCTTTGTTGCATATTGGTGACAATTGTAAACTTTCCCTAACATTTATTGCATATTGGTTACAATTGTAACCTTTCTCTAACCTTTCTTGCATATTGGTTACAATTGTAACCTTTCTCTTACATTTGTTGCATATTGGTTACAATGTTAAACTTCCTCTAACTTTTGTTGCATATTGGTTACAATTGTAACCTTTCTCTAACATTTGCGGCATATTCGTTACAAATGATCCATTCCCTAACATTTGTTGCATATTGGTTACAATTGTAACCTTTCCCTAACCTTTGTTGCATATTGGTTACAATTGTATCCTTTCTCTAACCTTTGTTGCATATTGGTTATAATTGTAACCTTTCCCTAAACTTTGTTGCATATTGGTTACAATTGTAACCTTTCTCTAACCTTTGTTGCATATTGGTTATAATTGTAACCTTTCCTTAATCTTTGTTGCATATTGGTTACAATTGTAACCTTTCCCTAACCTTTGTTGCATATTGGTTATAATTGTAACCTTTCCTTAATCTTTGTTGCATATTGGTTACAATTGTAACCTTTCCCTAAACTTAGCTGCATATTGGTTATAATTGTAACCTTTCCTTAATCTTTGTTGCATATTGGTTACAATTGTAACCTTTCCCTAAACTTTGTTGCATATTGGTTATAATTGTAACCTTTCCCTAAATTTTGTTGCATATTGCTTACAATTGTAACCTTTCCTTAATCTTTGTTGCATATTGGTGACAATTGTAACCTTTCTCTAACCTTTGTTGCATATTGGTTATAATTGTAACATTTCCTTAATCTTTGTTGCATATTGGTTACAATTGTAAACTTTCCCTAACCTTTGTTGCATATTGGTTATAATTGTAACCTTTCCCTAAACTTTGTTGCATATTGGTTACAATTGTAACCTTTCCTTAATCTTTGTTGCATATTGGTGACAATTGTAACCTTTCCCTAAGCTTTGTTGCATATTGGTTATAATTGTAACCTTTCTTAATCTTTGTTGCATATTGGTTACAATTGTAACCTTTCCCTAAATTTTGTTGCTTATTGGATATAATTGTAACCTTTCCCTAATCTTTGTTGCATATTGGTGACAATTGTAACCTTTCCCTAAACGTTGTTGCATATTGGTTATAATTGTAACATTTCTCTAACCTTTTTTGCATATTGGTTATAATTGTAACCTTTCCGTAATCTTTGTTGCATATTTGTTACAATTGTAACCTTTCCCTAAACTTTGTTGCATATTGGTTATAATTGTAACCTTTCCTTAATCTTTGTTGCATATTGGTGACAATTGTAACCTTTCTCTAACCTTTGTTGCATATTGGTTATAATTGTAACCTTTCCTTAATCTTAGTTGCATATTGGTTACAATTGTAACCTTTCCCTAACCTTTGTTGCATATTGGTTATAATTGTAACCTCTCCCTAAACTTTGTTGCATATTGGTTACAATTGTAATCTTTCCTTAATCTTTGTTGCATATTGGTGACAACTGTAAACTTTCCCTAAGCTTTGTTGCATATTGGTTATAATTGTAACCTTTCCTTAATCTTTGTTGCATATTGGTTACAATTGTAACCTTTCCCTAACCTTTGTTGCATATTGGTTATAATTGTAACCTTTCCTTAATCTTTGTTGCATATTGGTGAAAATTGTAACCTTTCCCTAAACTTTGTTGCATATTGGTTATAATTGTAACCTTTCCCTAACCTTTGTTGCAGATTGGTTATAATTGTAACCTTTCCTTAATCTTTGTTGCATATTGGTGACAATTGTAACCTTTCCCTAAACTTTGTTGCATATTGGTTATAATTGTAACCTTTCTCTAACCTTTGTTGCATATTGGTTATAATTGTAACCTTTCCTTAATCTTTGTTGCATATTGGTTACAATTGTAACCTTTCCCTAAACTTTGTTGCATATTGGTTATAATTGTAACCTTTCCTTAATCTTTGTTGCATATTGGTGACAATTGTAATCTTTCTCTAAACTTTGTTGCATATTGGTTATAATTGTAACCTTTCCTTAATCTTTGTTGCATATTGGTTACAATTGTAACCTTTCCCTAACCTTTGTTGCATATTGGTTATAATTGTAACCTTTCCCTAAACTTTGTTGCATATTGGTTACAATTGTAACCTTTCCTTAATCTTTGTTGCATATTGGTGACAATTGTAACCTTTCCCTAAGCTTTGTTGCATATTGGTTATAATTGTAACCTTTCCTTAATCTTTGTTGCATATTGGTTACAATTGTAACCTTTCCCTAACCTTTGTTGCATATTGGTTATAATTGTAACCTTTCCTTAAACTTTGTTGCATATTGGTTACAATTGTAACCTTTCCCTAAACTTTGTTGCATATTGTTTACAATTGTAACCTTTCTCTAACCTTTGTTGCATATTGGTTATAATTGTAACCTTTCCTTAATCTTTTTTGCATATTGGTTACAATTGTAACCTTTCCCTAACCTTTGTTGCATATTGGTTATAATTGCAACCTTTCCTTAATCTTTTTTGCATATTGGTTACAATTGTAACCTTTCCCTAAACTTTGTTGCATATTGGTTATAATTGTAACCTTTCCCTAAACTTTGTTGCATATTGGTTACAATTGTAACCTTTCCTTAATCTTTGTTGCATATTGGTTATAATTGTAACCTTTCTCTAACCTTTGTGGCATATTGGTTATAATTGTAACCTTTCCTTAATCTTTGTTGCATATTGGTTACAATTGTAACCTTTCCCTAACCTTTGTTGCATATTGGTTATAATTGTAACCTTTCCTTAATCTTTGTTGCATATTGGTTACAATTGTAACCTTTCCCTAACCTTTGTTGCATATTGGTTATAATTGTAACCTTTCCTTAATCTTTGTTGCATATTGGTTACAATTGTAACCTTTCCCTAACCTTTGTTGCATATTGGTTATAATTGTAACCTTTCCTTAATCTTTGTTGCATATTGGTGACAATTGTAACCTTTCCCTAAACTTTGTTGCATATTGGTTACAATTCTAACCTTTCTCTAACCTTTGTTGCATATTGGTTATAATTGTAACCTTTCCTTAATCTTTGTTGCATATTGGTTACAATTGTAACCTTTCCCTAACCTTTGTTGCATATTGGTTATAATTGTAACCTTTCCTTAATCTTTGTTGCATATTGGTGACAATTGTAACCTTTCCCTAAACTTTGTTGCATATTGGTTACAATTGTAAACTTTCTCTAACCTTTGTTGCATATTGGTTATAATTGTAACCTTTCCTTAATCTTTGTTGCATATTGGTTACAATTGTAACCTTTCCCTAAACTTTGTTGCATATTGGTTATAATTGTAAACTTTCCCTAAACTTTGTTGCATATTGGTTACAATTGTAACCTTTCCATAATCTTTGTTGCATATTGGTTACAATTGTAACCTTTCCCTAAAATTTGTTGCATATTGGTTACAATTGTAACCTTTCCTTAATCTTTGTTGCATATTGGTGACAATTGTAACCTTTCCCTAAGCTTTGTTGCATATTGGTTATAATTGTAACCTTTCCTTAATCTTTGTTGCATATTGGTTACAATTGTAACCTTTCCCTAACCTTTGTTGCATATTGGTTATAATTGTAACCTTTCCTTAATCTTTGTTGCATATTGGTTACAATTGTAACCTTTCCCTAAACTTTGTTGCATATTGGTTATAATTGTAACCTTTCCCTAAACTTTTTTGCATATTGGTTACAATTGTAACCTTTCCTTAATCTTTGTTGCATATTGGTGACAATTGTAACCATTCTCTAACCTTTTTGCATATTGGTTATAATTGTAACCTTTCCCTAAACTTTGTTGCATATTGGTTACAATTGTAACCTTTCTCTAACCTTTGTTGCATATTGGTTATAATTGTAACCTTTCCTTAATCTTTGTTGCATATTGGTGACAATTGTAACCTTTCCCTAACCTTTGTTGCATATTGGTTATAATTGTAACCTTTCCTTAATATTTGTTGCATATTGGTTACAATTGTAACCTTTCCCTAACCTTTGTTGCATATTGGTTATAATTGTAACTTTTCCCTAAAATTTGTTGCATATTGGTTACAATTGTAACCTTTCCTTAATCTTTGTTGCATATTGGTGACAATTGTAACCTTTCCCTAACCTTTGTTGCATATTGGTTATAATTTTAACCTTTCCTTAATCTTTTTTGCATATTGGTTACAATTGTAACCTTTCCCTAACCTTTGTTGCATATTGGATATAATTGTAACCTTTCCTTAATCTTTGTTGCATATTGGTGACAATTGTAACCTTTCCCTAACCTTTGTTGCATATTGGTTACAATTGTAACCTTTCCTTAATCTTTGTTGCATATTGGTGACAATTGTAACCTTTCTAACCTTTGTTGCATATTGGTTATAATTGTAACATTTCCCTAAACTTTGTTGCATATTGGTTACAATTGTAACCTTCCCCTAAAATTTGTTGCATATTGGTTACAATTGTAACCTTTCCTTAAACTTTGTTGCATATTGGTGACAATTGTAACCTTTCGCTAAACTTTGTTGCATATTGGTTACAATTGTAACCTTTCTCTAAACTTTTTTGCATATTGGTTATAATTGTAACCTTTCCCTAAAATTTGTTGCATATTGGTTACAATTGTAACCTTCCCCTTAAATTTGTTGCATATTGGTTACAATTGTAACCTTTCTCTAAACTTTGTTGCATATTGGTTACAATTGTAAACTTTCTAACCTTTGTTGCATATTGGTTACAATTGTAACCTTTCCCTAAACCTTGTTGCATATTGGTTACAATTGTATCCTTCCCCTAAAATTTGTTGCATATTGGTTACAATTGTAACCTTTCCTTAATCTTTGTTGCATATTGGTGACAATTGTAACCTTTCCCTAAACTTTGTTGCATATTGGTTACAATTGTAAACTTTCTTTCTAAACTTTGTTGCATATTGGTTACAATTGTAACCTTTCCTTAATCTTTGTTGCATATTGGTGACAATTGTAACCTTTCGCTAAACTTTGTTGCATATTGGTTACAATTGTAACCTTTCTCGAACCTTTGTTGCATATTGGTTATAATTGTAACCTTTCCCTAAACTTTGTTGCATATTGGTTACAATTGTAACCTTCCCCTAAAATTTGTTGCATATTGGTTACAATTGTAACCTTTCTCTAAACTTTGTTGCATATTGGTTACAATTGTAACCTTTCTCTAACCTTGTTGCATATTGGTTACAATTGTAACCTTTCCCTAAACTTTGTTGCATATTGGTTACAATTGTAACCTTTCTCTAACCTTTGTTGCATATTGGTTATAATTGTAACCTTTCCCTAAACTTTGTTGCATATTGGTTACAATTGTAACCTTTCCCTAAACTTTGTTGCATATTGGTTACAATTGTAACCTTCCCCTAAAATTTGTTGCATATTGGTTACAATTGTAACCTTTCTCTAAACTTTGTTGCATATTGGTTACAATTGTAACCTTTCTCTAACCTTTTTGCATATTGGTTACAATTATAACATTTCCCTAAACTTTGTTGCATATTGGTTACAATTGTAAACTTCCCCTAAAATTTGTTGCATATTGGTCACAATTGTAACCTTTCCTTAATCTTTGTTGCATATTGGTGACAATTGTAAACTTTCCCTAACATTTATTGCATATTGGTTACAATTGTAACCTTTCTCTAACCTTTCTTGCATATTGGTTACAATTGTAAACTTTCTCTTACATTTGTTGCATATTGGTTACAATTGTAACCTTTCCTTAATCTTTGTTGCATATTGGTGACAATTGTATACTTTCCCTAACATTTATTGCATATTGGTTACAATTGTAACCTTTCTCTAACCTTTCTTGCATATTGGTTACAATTGTAACCTTTCTCTTACATTTGTTGCATATTGTTTACAATGTTAACCTTTCTCTAACCTTTGTTGCATATTGGTTACAATTGTAACCTTTCTCTAACATTTGCGGTATATTCGTTACAAATGATCCATTCCCTAACATTTGTTGCATATTGGTTACAATTGTAACCTTTCCCTAACCTTTGTTGCATATTGGTTACAATTGTATCCTTTCTCTAACCTTTGTTGCATATTGGTTATAATTGTAACCTTTCCCTAAACTTTGTTGCATATTGGTTACAATTGTAACCTTTCTCTAACCTTTGTTGCATATTGGTGACAATTGTAACCTTTCTCTAACCTTTGTTGCATATTGGTTATAATTGTAACCTTTCCCTAAACTTTGTTGCATATTGGTTACAATTGTAACCTTCCCCTAAAATTTGTTGCATATTGGTTACTATTGTAAACTTTCCTTAATTTTGTTGCATATTGGTGACAATTGTAAACTTTCCCTAACATTTATTGCATATTGGTTACAATTGTAACCTTTCTCTAACCTTTCTTGCATATTGGTTACAATTGTAACCTTTCTCTTACATTTGTTGCATATTGGTTACAATTTTAACCTTTCTCTAACCTTTGTTGCATATTGGTTACAATTGTAAACTTTCTCTAACATTTGCGGCATATTCGTTACAATTGATCCTTTCCCTAACATTTGTTGCATATTGGTTACAATTGTAACCTTTCCCTAACCTTTGTTGCATATTGGTTACAATTGTATCCTTTCTCTAAACTTTGTTGCATATTGGTTATAATTGTAACCTTTCCCTAAACTTTGTTGCATATTGGTTACAATTGTAACCTTTCCTTAATCTTTGTTGCATATTGGTGACAATTGTAACCTTTCGCTAAAATTTGTTGCATATTGGTTACAATTGTAACCTTTCTCTAACCTTTGTTGCATATTGGTTATAATTGTAACCTTTCCCAAAACTTTGTTGCATATTGGTTACAATTGTAACCTTCCCCTAAAATTTGTTGCATATTGGTTACAATTGTAACCTTTCTCTAAACTTTGTTGCATACTGGTTACAATTGTAACCTTTCTCTAACCTTTGTTGCATATTGGTTACAATTGTAACCTTTCCCTAAACCTTGTTGCATATTGGTTACAATTGTAACCTTCCCCTAAAATTTGTTGCATATTGGTTACAATTGTAACCTTTCCTTAAACTTTGTTGCATATTGGTGACAATTGTAACCTTTCTCTAACCTTTGTTGCATATTGGTTACAATTGTAACCTTTCCCTAAACTTTGTTGCATATTGGTTACAATTGTAACCTTCCCCTAAAAATTGTAGCATAGTGGTTACAATTGTAACCTTTCTCTAACCTTTGTTGCATATTGGTGACAATTGTAACCTTTCCCTAAACTTTGTTGCATATTGGTTACAATTGTAACCTTTCTCTAACCTTTGTTGCATATTGGTTATAATTGTAACCTTTCCCTAACTTTGTTGCATATTGGTTACAATTGTAACCTTCCCCTAAAATTTTTGCATATTGGTTACAATTGTAACCTTTCTCTAAACTTTGTTGCATATTGGTTACAATTGTAACCTTTCTCTAAACTTTTTGCATATTGGTTACAATTGTAACCTTTCTCTAACCTTTCTTGCATATTGGTTACAATTGTAACCTTTCTCTTACATTTGTTGCATATTGGTTACAATTTTAACCTTTCTCGAACCTTTGTTGCATATTGGTTACAATTGTAACCTTTCTCTAACATTTGTTGCATATTGGTTACAATTGTAACCTTTCCCTAAACTTTGTTGCATATTGGTTACAATTGTATCCTTTCTCTAAACTTTGTTGCATATTGGTTATAATTGTAACCTTTCCCTAAACTTTGTTGCATATTGGTTACAATTGTAACCTTTCCTTAATCTTTGTTGCATATTGGTGACAATTGTAACCTTTCTCTAACCTTTGTTGCATATTGGTTACAATTGTAACCTTTCTTTAACATTTGCGGCATATTCGTTACAATTGATCCTTTCCTTAACATTTGTTGCATATTGGTTACAATTGTAACCTTTCTCTAACCTTTGTTGCATATTGGTTACAATTGTATCCTTTCTCTAAACTTTGTTGCATATTGGTTATAATTGTAACCTTTCGCTAAACTTTGTTGCATATTGGTTACAATTGTAACCTTTCTCTAACCTTTGTTGCATATTGGTTATAATTGTAACCTTTCCCAAAACTTTGTTGCATATTGGTTACAATTGTAACCTTTCCCAAAACTTTGTTGCATATTGGTTACAATTGTAACCTTCCCCTAAAATTTGTTGCATATTGGTTACAATTGTAACCTTTCTCTAAACTTTGTTGCATATTGGTTACAATTGTAACCTTCCCCTAAAATTTGTTGCATATTGGTTACAATTGTAACCTTTCCCTAAACCTTGTTGCATATTGGTTACAATTGTAACCTTCCCTAAAATTTGTTGCATATTGGTTACAATTGTAACCTTTCCTTAAACTTTGTTGCATATTGGTTACAATTGTAACCTTTCCTTAAACTTTGTTGCATATTGGTGACAATTGTAAACTTTCTCTAACCTTTTTGCATATTGGTTATAATTGTAACCTTTCCCTAAACTTTGTTGCATATTGGTTACAATTGTAACCTTCCCCTAAAAATTGTTGCATAGTGGTTACAATTGTAACCTTTCCTTAATCTTTGTTGCATATTGGTGACAATTGTAACCTTTCCCTAAACTTTGTTGCATATTGGTTACAATTGTAACCTTTCTCTAACCTTTGTTGCATATTGGTTATAATTGTAACCTTTCCCTAACTTTGTTGCATAATGGTTACAATTGTAACCTTTCCCTAAACTTTGTTGCATATTGGTTACAATTGTAACCTTCCACTAAAATTTTTGCATATTGGTTACAATTGTAACCTTTCTCTAAACTTTGTTGCATATTGGTTACAATTGTAACCTTTCTCTAAACTTTTTGCATATTGGTTACAATTGTAACCTTTCCCTAAACTTTGTTGCATATTGGTTACAATTGTAACCTTCCCCTAAAATTTGTTGCATATTGGTTACAATTGTAACCTTTCCTTAATCTTTGTTGCATATTGGTGACAATTGTAAATTTTCCCTAACATTTATTGCATATTGGTTACAATTGTAGCCTTTCTCTAACCTTTCTTGCATATTGGTTACAATTGTAACCTTTCTCTAACCTTTGTTGCATATTGGTTACAATTGTAACCTTTCTCTTACATTTGTTTCATATTGGTTACAATTGTAACCTTTCCTTAATCTTTGTTGCATATTGGTGACAATTGTAAACTTTCCCTAACATTTATTGCATATTGGTTACTATTGTAACCTTTCTCTAACCTTTCTTGCATATTGGTTACAATTGTAACCTTTCTCTTACATTTGTTGCATATTGTTTACAATTTTAACCTTTCTCTAACCTTTGTTGCATATTGGTTACAATTGTAACCTTTCCCTAACATTTGCGGCATATTCGTTACAATTGATCCTTTCCCTAACATTTGTTGCATATTGGTTACAATTGTAACCTTTCCCTAACCTTTGTTGCATATTGGTTACAATTGTATCCTTTCTCTAACCTTTGTTGCATATTGGTTATAATTGTAACCTTTCCCTAAACTTTGTTGCATATTGGTTACAATTGTAACCTTTCTCTAACCTTTGTTGCATATTGGTTATAATTGTAACTTTTCCTTAATCTTTGTTGCATATTGGTTACAATTGTAACCTTTCCCTAACCTTTGTTGCATATTGGTTATAATTGTAACCTTTCCCTAAAATTTGTTGCATATTGGTTACAATTGTAACCTTTCCTTAATCTTTTTTGCATATTGGTGACAATTGTAACATTTCCCTAACCTTTGTTGCATATTGGTTATAATTGTAACCTTTCCTTAATCTTTGTTGCATATTGGTTACAATTGTAAACTTTCCCTAACCTTTGTTGCATATTGGTTATAATTGTAACCTTTCCTTAATCTTTGTTGCATATTGGTTACAATTGTAACCTTTCCCTAACATTTGTTGCATATTTGTTATAATTGTAACCTTTCCTTAATCTTTGTTGCATATTGGTTACAATTGTAACCTTTCCTTAACCTTTGTTGCATATTGGTTATAATTGTAACCTTTCCCTAAACTTTGTTGCATATTGGTTACAATTGTAACCTTTCCTTAATCTTTGTTGCATATTGGTGACAATTGTAACCTTTCTCTAACCTTTGTTGCATATTGGTTATAATTGTAACCTTTCCCTAAACTTTGTTGCATATTGGTTACAATTGTAACCTTCCCCTAAAATTTGTTGCATATTGTTTACAATTGTAACCTTTCCTTAATCTTTGTTGCATATTGGTGACAATTGTAAACTTTCCCTAACATTTATTGCATATTGGTTACAATTGTAGCCTTTCTCTAACCTTTCTTGCATATTGGTTACAATTGTAACCTTTCTCTCAACCTTTGTTGCATATTGGTTACAATTGTAAACTTTCTCTTACATTTGTTTCATATTGGTTACAATTGTAACCTTTCCTTAATCTTTGTTGCATATTGGTGACAATTGTAAACTTTCCCTAACATTTATTGCATATTGGTTACTATTGTAACCTTTCTCTAACCTTTCTTGCATATTGGTTACAATTGTAACCTTTCTCTTACATTTGTTGCATATTGGTTACAATTTTAACCTTTCTCTAACCTTTGTTGCATATTGGTTACAATTGTAACCTTTCTCTAACATTTGCGGCATATTCGTTACAATTGATCCTTTCCCTAACATTTGTTGCATATTGGTTACAATTGTAACCTTTCCCTAACCTTTGTTGCATATTGGTTACAATTTTATCCTTTCTCTAACCTTTGTTGCATATTGGTTATAATTGTAACCTTTCCCTAAACTTTGTTGCATATTGGTTACAATTGTAACCTTTCTCTAACCTTTGTTGCATATTGGTTATAATTGTAACTTTTCCTTAATCTTTGTTGCATATTGGTTACAATTGTAACCTTTCCCTAACCTTTGTTGCATATTGGTTATAATTGTAACCTTTCCCTAAAATTTGTTGCATATTGGTTACAATTGTAACCTTTCCTTAATCTTTTTTGCATATTGGTGACAATTGTAACATTTCCCTAACCTTTGTTGCATATTGGTTATAATTGTAACCTTTCCTTAATCTTTGTTGCATATTGGTTACAATTGTAACCTTTCCCTAACCTTTGTTGCATATTGGTTATAATTGTAACCTTTCCTTGATCTTTGTTGCATATTGGTTACAATTGTAACCTTTCCCTAACATTTGTTGCATATTGGTTATAATTGTAACCTTTCCTTAATCTTTGTTGCATATTGGTTACAATTGTAACCTTTCCTTAACCTTTGTTGCATATTGGTTATAATTGTAACCTTTCCCTAAACTTTGTTGCATATTGGTTACAATTGTAACCTTCCCCTAAAAATTGTTGCATAGTGGTTACAATTGTAACCTTTCCTTAATCTTTGTTGCATATTGGTGACAATTGTAACCTTTCCCTAAACTTTGTTGCATATTGGTTACAATTGTAACCTTTCTCTAACCTTTGTTGCATATTGGTTATAATTGTAACCTTTCCCTAACTTTGTTGCATAATGGTTACAATTGTAACCTTTCCCTAAACTTTGTTGCATATTGGTTACAATTGTAACCTTCCACTAAAATTTTTGCATATTGGTTACAATTGTAACCTTTCTCTAAACTTTGTTGCATATTGGTTACAATTGTAACCTTTCTCTAAACTTTTTGCATATTGGTTACAATTGTAACCTTTCCCTAAACTTTGTTGCATATTGGTTACAATTGTAACCTTCCCCTAAAATTTGTTGCATATTGGTTACAATTGTAACCTTTCCTTAATCTTTGTTGCATATTGGTGACAATTGTAAACTTTCCCTAACATTTATTGCATATTGGTTACAATTGTAGCCTTTCTCTAACCTTTCTTGCATATTGGTTACAATTGTAACCTTTCTCTAACCTTTGTTGCATATTGGTTACAATTGTAACCTTTCTCTTACATTTGTTTCATATTGGTTACAATTGTAACCTTTCCTTAATCTTTGTTGCATATTGGTGACAATTGTAAACTTTCCCTAACATTTATTGCATATTGGTTACTATTGTAACCTTTCTCTAACCTTTCTTGCATATTGGTTACAATTGTAACCTTTCTCTTACATTTGTTGCATATTGTTTACAATTTTAACCTTTCTCTAACCTTTGTTGCATATTGGTTACAATTGTAACCTTTCCCTAACATTTGCGGCATATTCGTTACAATTGATCCTTTCCCTAACATTTGTTGCATATTGGTTACAATTGTAACCTTTCCTAACCTTTGTTGCATATTGGTTACAATTGTATCCTTTCTCTAACCTTTGTTGCATATTGGTTATAATTGTAACCTTTCCCTAAACTTTGTTGCATATTGGTTACAATTGTAACCTTTCTCTAACCTTTGTTGCATATTGGTTATAATTGTAACTTTTCCTTAATCTTTGTTGCATATTGGTTACAATTGTAACCTTTCCCTAACCTTTGTTGCATATTGGTTATAATTGTAACCTTTCCCTAAAATTTGTTGCATATTGGTTACAATTGTAACCTTTCCTTAATCTTTTTTGCATATTGGTGACAATTGTAACATTACCCTAACCTTTGTTGCATATTGGTTATAATTGTAACCTTTCCTTAATCTTTGTTGCATATTGGTTACAATTGTAAACTTTCCCTAACCTTTGTTGCATATTGGTTATAATTGTAACCTTTCCTTAATCTTTGTTGCATATTGGTTACAATTGTAACCTTTCCCTAACATTTGTTGCATATTTGTTATAATTGTAACCTTTCCTTAATCTTTGTTGCATATTGGTTACAATTGTAACCTTTCCTTAACCTTTGTTGCATATTGGTTATAATTGTAACCTTTCCCTAAACTTTGTTGCATATTGGTTACAATTGTAACCTTTCCTTAATCTTTGTTGCATATTGGTGACAATTGTAACCTTTCTCTAACCTTTGTTGCATATTGGTTATAATTGTAACCTTTCCCTAAACTTTGTTGCATATTGGTTACAATTGTAACCTTCCCCTAAAATTTGTTGCATATTGTTTACAATTGTAACCTTTCCTTAATCTTTGTTGCATATTGGTGACAATTGTAAACTTTCCCTAACATTTATTGCATATTGGTTACAATTGTAGCCTTTCTCTAACCTTTCTTGCATATTGGTTACAATTGTAACCTTTCCCTAACCTTTGTTGCATATTGGTTATAATTGTAACTTTTCCCTAAACTTTGTTGCATATTGGTTACAATTGTAACCTTTCCTTAATCTTTGTTGCATATTGGTGACAATTGTAACCTTTCCCTAACCTTTGTTGCATATTGGTTATAATTGTAACCTTTCCTTAATCTTTGTTGCATATTGGTTACAATTGTAACCTTTCCCTAACCTTTGTTGCATATTGGTTATAATTGTAACCTTTCCCTAAACTTTGTTGCATATTGGTTACAATGGTAACCTTTCCTTAATCTTTGTTGCATATTGGTGACAATTGTAACCTTTCTCTAACCTTTGTTGCATATTGGTTATAATTGTAACCTTTCCCTAAACTTTGTTGCATATTGGTTGCAATTGTAACCTTCCCCTAAAATTTGTTGCATATTGGTTACAATTGTAACCTTTCCTTAATCTTTGTTGCATATTGGTGACAATTGTAACCTTTCGCTAAACTTTGTTGCATATTGGTTATAATTGTAACCTTTCCCTAAACTTTGTTGCATATTGGTTACAATTGTAACCTTCCCCTAAAATTTGTTGCATATTGGTTACGATTGTAACCTTTCTCTAAACTTTGTTGCATATTGGTTACAATTGTAACATTTCTCTAACCTTTGTTGCATATTGGTTACAATTGTATCCTTTCCCTAAACCTTGTTGCATATTGGTTACAATTGTAACCTTCCCCTAAAATTTGTTGCATATTGGTTACAATTGTAACCTTTCCTTAATCTTTGTTGCATATTGGTGACAATTGTAACCTTTCCCTAAACTTTGTTGCATATTGGTTACAATTGTAACCTTTCTCTAACCTTTTTGCATATTGGTTACAATTGTAACCTTTCCCTAAATTTTGTTGCATATTGGTTACAATTGTAACCTTCCCCTAAAATTTGTTGCATATTGGTTACAATTGTAACCTTTCCTTAATCTTTGTTGCATATTGGTGACAATTGTAAACTTTCCCTAACATTTATTGCATATTGGTTACAATTGTAACCTTTCTCTAACCTTTGTTGCTTATTGGTTACAATTGTAACCTTTCTCTAACATTTGCGGCATATTCGTTACAATTGATCCTTTCCCTAACATTTGTTGCATATTGGTTACAATTGTAACCTTTCCCTAACCTTTGTTGCATATTGGTTACAATTGTATCCTTTCTCTTACATTTGTTGCATATTGGTTACAATTTTAACCTTTCTCTAACCTTTGTTGCATATTGGTTACAATTGTAACCTTTCTCTAACATTTGCGGCATATTCGTTACAATTGATCCTTTCCCTAACATTTGTTGCATATTGGTTACAATTGTAACCTTTCCCTAACCTTTGTTGCATATTGGTTACAATTGTATCCTTTCTCTAACATTTGTTGCATATTCTTTACAATTGTAACCTTTCTCTAACCTTTGTTTCATATTGGTTACAATTGTAACCTTTCCCTAACCATTGTTGCATATTGGTTACAATTGTAACCTTTCTCTAACCTTTGTTGCATATTGGTTACAATTGTAACCTTTCTCTAACCTTTGTTGCATATTGGTTACAACTGTAACCTTTCTCTAACCTTTGTTGCATACTGGTTACAATTGTAACCTTTCTCTAAACTTTGTTGCATATTGGTTACAATTGTATCCTTTCCCTAACCTTTGTTGCATATTGGTTACAAGTGTAGCCTTTCTCTAACCTTTGTTGCATATTGGTTACAATTGTAACCTTTCTCTAACCTTTGTTTCATATTGGTTATAATTGTAACCTTTCCCTAACCTTTGTTGCATATTGGTTACAATTGTAACCTTTCCCTAAACTTTGTTGCATATTGGTTACAATTGTAACCTTCCCCTAAAATTTGTTGCATATTTGTTACAATTGTAACCTTTCTCTAACTTTTCTTGCATATTGGTTACAATTGTAACCTTTCTCTAACCTTTGTTGTATATTGGTTATAATTGTAATAACCTTTCCCTAACCTTTGTTGCATATTGGTTACAATTGTAACCTTTCTCTTACCTTTGGTGCATATTGGTTCTAATTGTAACCTTTCCCTAACCTTTGTTGCATATTGGTTACAATTGTAACCTTTCCCTAACCTTTGTTGCATATTGGTTACAATTGTATCCTTTCTCTAACATTTGTTGCATATTGGTTATAATTGTAACCTTTCCCTAACCTTTGTTGCATATTGGTTACAATTGTAACCTTTCTCTAAACTTTCTTGCATATTGGTTACAATTGTAATCTTTCTCTAACCTTTGTTGCATATTGGTTATAATTGTAACCTTTCCCTAAACTTTTTGCATATTGGTTACAATTGTAACCTTTCTTTAAACTTTGTTGCATATTGGTTACAATTGTAACCTTTCTCTAACCTTTGTTGCATATTGGTTACAATTGTAAACTTTCTCTAAACTTTCTTGCATATTGGTTACAATTGTAACATTTCTCTAACCTTTGTTGCATATTGGTTATAATTGTAATCTTTCTCTAACATTTGTTGCATATTGTTTACAATTGTAACCTTTCTCTAACCTTTGTTGCATATTGGTTACAATTGTAACCTTTCTCTAACATTTGTTGCATATTTGTTACAATTGTAACCTTTCTCTAACCTTTGTTGCATATTCGTTACAATTAAACCTTTCTCTAACATTTGTTGCATATTGGTTACAATTGTAACCTTTCCCTAAACTTTGTGCATATTGGTTACAATCGTAACTTTTCTCTAACATTCGTTACATATTGGTTACAATTGTAACCTTTCTCTAACCCTTGCTGCATATTGGTTACAATTGTAATCTTTCTCTAACATTTGTTGCATACTGGTTACAATTGTAACCTTTCTCTAAACTTTGTTGCATATTCGTTACAATTGAACCTTTCTCTAACATTTGTTGCATATTGGTTACAATTGTAACCTTTCCCTAACATTTGTTGCATATTGGTTACAATTGTATCCTTTCTTTAACATTTGTTGCATATTGGTTACAATTGTAACCTTTCCCTAACCTTTGTTGCATATTGGTTACAATTGTAACTTTTCTCTGACATTCGTTACATATTGGTTACAATTGTAACCGTTCTCTAACATTTCTTACATATTGGTTACAATTGTAACCTTTCCTCTAACATTTGTTGCATATTGGTTACAATTGTAACCTTTCTCTAACATTTCTTACATATTGGTTACAATTGTAACCTTTCTCTAACCTTTGTTGCATATTTGTTACAATTGTAACCTTTCTCTAACCCTTTCTGCATATTGGTTTCAATTGTAACGTTTCTCTAACCCTTGCTGCATATTGGTAACAATTGTAACATTTCTCTAACATTTGCTGCATATTGGTTACAATTGTAACCTTTCTCTAACCATTGCTGCACATTGGTTACAATTGTAAATTTTCTCTAACCCTTGCTGCATATTGGTAACAATTGTAACATTTCTCTAATATTTGCTGCATATTGGTTACAATTGTAACCTTTCTCTAACATTTGTTGCATATTGGTTACAATTGTCACCTTTCTCTAAAATTTCTTGCATATTGTTTACAATTGTAACCTTTCTCTAACCTTTGTTGCATATTGGTTACAATTGTAACCTTTCCCTAACCTTTGTTGCATATTGGTTACAATTGTAACCTTTCTCTAACATTCGTTACATATTGGTTACAATTGTAACCTTTCTCTAACCTTTGTTGCATATTGGTTACAATTGTAACCTTTCTCTAACATTTGTTGCATATTGGTTACAATTGTAACCTTTCTCTAACCTTTGTTGCATATAGGTTACATTTGTAACCTTTCTCTAACCTTTGTTGCATATTCGTTACAATTGAACCTTTCTCTAACATTTGTTGCATATTGGTTACAATTGTAACCTTTCCCTAAACTTTGTGCATATTGGTTACAATCGTAACTTTTCTCTAACATTCTTTACATATTGGTTACAATTGTAACCTTTCTCTAACCCTTGCTGCATATTGGTTACAATTGTAATGTTTCTCTAACCATTGCTGCATATTGGTAACAATTGTAACATTTCTCTAACATTTGCTTGCATATTGGTTACAATTGTAACCTTTCTCTAACCTTTGTTGCATATTGGTTACAATTGTAACCTTTCCCTAACCTTTGTTGCATATTGGTTACAATTGTAACCTTTCTCTAACCTTTGTTGCATATTGTTTACAATTGTATCCTTTCTCTAACCTTTGTTGCATATTGGTTATAATTGTAACCTTTCCCTAACCTTTGTTGCATATTGGTTACAATTGTAACCTTTCCTTAACCTTTGTTGCATATTGGTTACAATTGTAACCTTTCCCTAACATTTATTGCATATTGGTTACAATTGTAACCTTTCTCTAACCTTTGTTGCATATTGGTTACAATTGTAACCTTTTTCTAACCTTTGTTGCATATTGGTTACAATTGTAACCTTTCTCTAACCCTTGCTTGCATATTGGTTACAATTGTAACCTTTCTCTAACCTTTGTTGCATATTGGTTATAATTGTAATCTTTCTCTAACATTTGTTGCATATTGGTTACAATTGTAACCTTTCTAACCTTTGTTGCATATTGGTTACAATTTTAACCTTTCTCTAACCCTTGCTGCATATTGGTTACAATTGTAACCTTTCTCTATCCTTTGTTGCATATTGGTTACAATTGTAACCTTTCCTCTAACATTTGTTGCATATTGGTTACAATTGTTTACCTTTCTCTAACCTTTGTTGCATATTGGTTACAATTGTAACCTTTCCTCTAACCTTTGTTGCATATTCTTTACAATTGAACCTTTCTCTAACATTTGTTGCATATTGGTTACAATTGTAACCTTTCCCTAACCTTTGTTGCATATTGGTTACAATTGTATCCTTTCTTTAACATTTGTTGCATATTGGTTACAATTTTAACCTTTCCGTAACCTTTGTTGCACATACGTTACAATTGTAACTTTTCTCTAACATTCTTTACATATTGGTTACAATTTTACCCCCTCTCTAACATTTCTTACATATTGGTTACAATTGTAACCTTTCTCTAACCTTTGTTGCATATTGGTTACAATTGTAACCTTTCTCTAACCCTTGCTGCATATTGGTTACAATTGTAATATTTCTCTAACCCTTGCTGCATATTGGTAACAATTGTAATATTTCTGTAAAATTTGCTGCATATTGGTTACAATTGTAACCTTTCTCTAACCTTTGTTGCATATTGGTTACAATTGTAACCTTTCTCTAACCTTTGTTGCATATTGGTTACAATTGTAACCTTTCTCTAACCTTTGTTGCATATTGGTTACAATTGTATCCTTTCTCTAACATTTGTTGCATATTGGTTACAACTGTAACCTTTCTCTAACATTTGCTGCATATTGGTTACAATTGTAACCTTTTCCTAACCTTTGTTGCATACTGTTTACAATTGTCTCCTTTCTCTAACATTTGTTGCATATTGGTTACAATTGTAACATTTCCCTAACCTTTGTTGCATATTGGTTACAATTGTAACCTTTCTCTAACATTCGTTACATATTGGTTACAATTGTAACCTTTCACTAACCTTTGTTGCATATTGGTTACAATTGTAACCTTTCTCTAACATTTCTTACATATTGGTTACAATTGTAACCTTTCTCTAACCTTTTTTTGCTTATTTGTTACAATTGTAACCTTTCTCTAACCCTTGCTGCATATTGGTTCCAATTGTAAAGTTTCTCTAACCCTTGCTGCATATTGGTAACAATTGTAACATTTCTCTAATATTTGCTGCATATTGGTTACAATTGTAACCTTTCTCTAACCTTTATTGCATATTGGTTACAATTGTAACCTTTCTCTAACCTTTGTTGCTTATTGGTTACAATTGTAACCTTTCTCTAACATTCGTTATATATTGGTTACAATTGTAACCTTTCTCTAACCTTTGTTGCATATTGGTTACAATTGTCACCTTTCTCTAACATTTGTTGCATATTGGTTACAATTGTCACCTTTCTCTAACATTTCTTGCATATTGTTTACAATTGTAACCTTTCTCTAACCTTTGTTGCATATTGGATGCAATTGTAACCTTTCCCTAACCTTTGTTGCATATTGGTTACAATTGTAACCTTTCCCTAACCTTTGTTGCATATTGGTTACAATTGTAACTTTTCTCTAACATTCGTTACATATTGGTTACAATTGTAACCTTTCTCTAACCTTTGTTGCATATTGGTTACAATTGTAACCTTTCCCTAACCTTTGTTGCATATTGGTTACAATTGTAACCTTTCTCTAACATTTCTTACATATTGGTTACAATTGTAACCTTTCTCTAACCTTTGTTGCATATTTGTTACAATTGTAACCTTTCTCTAACCCTTGCTGCATATTGCTTACAATTGTATCGTTTCTCTAACCCTTGCTGCATATTGGTAACAATTGTAACATTTTTCTAAAATTTGCTTGCATATTGGTTACAATTGTAACCTTTCTCTAACCTTTGTTGCATATTGTTTACAATTGTAACCTTCCTCTAACATTTGTTGCATATTGGTTACAATTGTAACCTTTCTCTAACCTTTGTTGCATATTGGTTACAATTTTAACCTTTCTCTAACCCTTGCTGCATATTGGTTACAATTGTAACCTTTCTCTAACCTTTGTTGCATATTGGTTACAATTGTAACCTTTCTCTAACATTTGTTGCATATTGGTTACAATTGTAATTTCCTTTCTAACCTTTGTTGCATATTGGTTACAATTGTAACCTTTCTCTAACCTTTGTTGCATATTCTTTACAATTGAAACTTTCTCTAACATTTGTTGCATATTGGTTACAATTGTAACCTTTCCCTAACCTTTGTTGCATATTGGTTACAATTGTATCCTTTCTTTAACATTTGTTGCATATTGGTTACAATTGTAACCTTTCCCTAACCTTTGTTGCACATACGTTACAATTGTAACTTTTCTCTAACATTCTTTACATATTGGTTACAATTGTAACCCCTCTCTAACATTTCTTACATATTGGTTACAATTGTAACCTTTCTCTAACCTTTGTTGCATATTGGTTACAATTGTAACCTTTCTCTAACCCTTCCTGCATATTGGTTACAATTGTAATATTTCTCTAACCCTTGCTGCATATTGGTAACAATTGTAACATTTCTGTAACATTTGCTGCATATTGGTTACAATTGTAACCTTTCTCTAACCTTTGTTGCATATTGGTTACAATTGTAACCTTTCTCTAACCTTTGTTGCATATTGGTTACAATTGTAACCTTTCTCTAACCTTTGTTGCATATTGGTTACAATTGTATCCTTTCTCTAACATTTGTTGCATATTGGTTACAACTGTAACCTTTCTCTAACATTTGCTGCATATTGGTTACAATTGTAACCTTTTCCTAACCTTTGTTGCATACTGTTTACAATTGTCTCCTTTCTCTAACATTTGTTGCATATTGGTTACAATTGTAACATTTCCCTAACCTTTGTTGCATATTGGTTACAATTGTAACCTTTCTCTAACATTCGTTACATATTGGTTACAATTGTAACCTTTCACTAACCTTTGTTGCATATTGGTTACAATTGTAACCTTTCTCTAACATTTGTTGCATATTGGTTACAATTGTAACCTTTCTCTAACATTTCTTACATATTGGTTACAATTGTAACCTTTCTCTAACCTTTTTTTGCTTATTTGTTACAATTGTAACCTTTCTCTAACCATTGCTGCATATTGGTTCCAATTGTAACGTTTCTCTAACCCTTGCTGCATATTGGTAACAATTGTAACATTTCTCTAACATTTGCTGCATATTGGTTACAATTGTAACCTTTCTCTAACCTTTATTGCATATTGGTTACAATTGTAACCTTTCTCTAACCTTTGTTGCTTATTGGTTACAATTGTAGCCTTTCTCTAACATTCGTTACATATTGGTTACAATTGTAACCTTTCTCTAACCTTTGTTGCATATTGGTTACAATTGTAACCTTTCTCTAACATTTGTTGCATATTGGTTACAATTGTAACCTTTCTCTAACATTTCTTACATATTTGTTACAATTGTAACCTTTCTCCTACCTTTGTTGCATATTTGTTACAATTGTAACCTTTCTCTAACCCTTGCTGCATATTGGTTACAATTGTAACTTTTCTCTAACCCTTGTTGCATATTGGTAACAATTGTAACATGTCTCTAACATTTGCTGCATATTGGTTACAATTGTAACCTTTCTCTAACATTTGTTGCATATTGGTTACAATTGTCACCTTTCTCTAACATTTCTTGCATATTGTTTACAATTGTAACCTTTCTCTAACCTTTGTTGCATATTGGTTACAATTGTAACCTTTCCCTAACCTTTGTTGCATATTGGTTACAATTGTAACCTTTCCCTAACCTTTGTTGCATATTGGTTACAATTGTAACCTTTCTCTAACATTCGTTACATATTGGTTACAATTGTAACCTTTCTCTAACCTTTGTTGCATATTGGTTACAATTGTAACCTTTCCCTAACCTTTGTTGCATATTGGTTACAATTGTAACCTTTCTCTAACATTTTCACATATTGGTTACAATTGTAACCTTTCCTCTAACCTTTTTTGCATATTTGTTACAATTGTAACCTTTCTCTAACCCTTGCTGCATATTGCTTACAATTGTATCGTTTCTCTAACCCTTGCTGCATATTGGTAACAATTGTAACATTTTTCTAAAATTTGCTGCATATTGGTTACAATTGTAACCTTTCTCTAACCTTTGTTGCATATTGTTTACCATTGTAACCTTTCTCTAACATTTGTTGCATATTGGTTACAATTGTAACCTTTCTCTAACATTTCTTGCATATTGGTTACAATTGTAACCTTTCTCTAACCTTTGTTGCATATTGGTTACAATTGTAACCTTTCTCTAACCTTTGTTGCATATTGGTTACAATTGTAACCTTTCTCTAACCTTTGTTGCATATTGGTTACATTTGTAACCTTTCTCTAACCTTTGTTGCATATTGGTTACAATTGTAACATTTCTCTCACCTTTGTTGCATATTGGTTACAATTGTAACCTTTCTCTAACCTTTGTTGCATATTGGTTACAATTGTAACCTTTCTCTAACCTTTGTTGCATATTGGTTGCAATTGTAACCTTTCTCTAACCTTTGTTGCATATTGGTTACAATTGTAACCTTTCCCTAACCTTTGTTGCATATTGTTTACAATTGTAACCTTTCCCTAACCTTTGTTGCATATTGGTTACAATTGTAACCTTTCTCTAACCTTTGTTGCATATTGGTTACAATTGTAACATTTTCTCTAACCTTTGTTGCATATTGGTTACAATTGTAACATTTTCTCTAACCTTTGTTGCATATTGGTTACAATTGTAACATTTTCTCTAACCTTTGTTGCATATTAGTTACAATTGTAACCTTTCCCTAACCTTTGTTGCATATTGGTTACAATTGTATCCTTTCTCTAACCTTTGTTGCATATTGGTTACAATTGTAACCTTTCCCTAACCTTTGTTGCATATTAGTTACAATTGTAACCTTTCTCTAACCTTTGTTGAATATTGGTTACAATTGTAACATTTTCTCTAACCTTTGTTGCATATTGGTTACAATTGTAACATTTTCTCTAACCTTTGTTGCATATTGGTTACAATTGTAACATTTTCTCTAACCTTTGTTGCATATTAGTTACAATTGTAACCTTTCCCTAACCTTTGTTGCATATTGGTTACAATTGTATCCTTTCTCTAACCTTTGTTGCATATTGGTTACAATTGTAACCTTTCCCTAACCTTTGTTGCATATTAGTTACAATTGTAACCTTTCTCTAACCTTTGTTGCATATTGGTTACAATTGTAACATTTTCTCTAACCTTTGTTGCATATTGGTTACAATTGTAACATTTTCTCTAACCTTTGTTGCATATTGGTTACAATTGTAACATTTTCTCTAACCTTTGTTGCATATTAGTTACAATTGTAACCTTTCCCTAACCTTTGTTGCATATTGGTTACAATTGTAACCTTTCCCTAACCTTTGTTGCATATTGGTTACAATTGTAACATTTTCTCTAACCTTTTTTGCATATTGGTTACAATTGTAACCTTTCTCTAACCTTTGTTGCATATTGGTTACAATTGTAACATTTTCTCTAACCTTTGTTGCATATTGGTTACAATTGTAACCTTTCCCTAACCTTTGTTGCATATTGGTTACAATTGTAACCTTTCTCTAACCTTTGTTGCATATTGGTTACAATTGTAACATTTTCTCTAACCTTTGTTGCATATTGGTTACAATTGTAACATTTTCTCTAACCTTTGTTGCATATTGGTTACAATTGTAACATTTTCTCTAACCTTTGTTGCATATTAGTTACAATTGTAACCTTTCCCTAACCTTTGTTGCATATTGGTTACAATTGTAACCTTTCTCTAACCTTTGTTGCATATTGGTTACAATTGTAACCTTTCCCTAACCTTTGTTGCATATTGGTTACAATTGTATCCTTTCTCTAACCTTTGTTGCATATTGGTTACAATTGTAACCTTTCCCTAACCTTTGTTGCATATTAGTTACAATTGTAACCTTTCTCTAACCTTTGTTGCATATTGGTTACAATTGTAACATTTTCTCTAACCTTTGTTGCATATTGGTTACAATTGTAACATTTTCTCTAACCTTTGTTGCATATTGGTTACAATTGTAACATTTTCTCTAACCTTTGTTGCATATTAGTTACAATTGTAACCTTTCCCTAAGCTTTGTTGCATATTGGTTACAATTGTATCCTTTCTCTAACCTTTGTTGCATATTGGTTACAATTGTAACCTTTCCCTAACCTTTGTTGCATATTAGTTACAATTGTAACCTTTCTCTAACCTTTGTTGCATATTGGTTACAATTTTAACATTTTCTCTAACCTTTGTTGCATATTGGTTACAATTGTAACATTTTCTCTAACCTTTGTTGCATATTGGTTACAATTGTAACTTTTTATCTAACCTTTGTTGCATATTAGTTACAATTGTAACCTTTCCCTAACCTTTGTTGCATATTGGTTACAATTGTAACCTTTCCCTAACCTTTGTTGCATATTGGTTACAATTGTAACATTTTCTCTAACCTTTGTTGCATATTGGTTACATTTGTAACCTTTCTCTAACCTTTGTTGCATATTGGTTACAATTGTAACATTTTCTCTAACCTTTGTTGCATATTGGTTACAATTGTAACCTTTTCTCTAACCTTTGTTGCATATTGGTTACAATTGTAACATTTTCTCTAACCTTTTTTGCATATTGGTTACAATTGTAACCTTTCTCTAACCTTTGTTGCATATTTGTTACAATTGTAACCTTTCTCTAACATTTATTGCATATTGGTTACAATTGTAACCTTTCTCTAACCTTTGTTGCATATTGTTTATGATTGTAACCAATATGCAACAAAGGGTTAAACATTATGTATGTAATTTTAATTTTACTTTTCGATTTTATTGATACAACTCTTACTGATTAACCCATAACTTGAGGGACAGATCGATTCATGCTTTACTGAAAGTTACTTGCATGTATGTGAATATAGAGAATCAAACTGAAATTGGAACTCGGCCATCTTAGTAAAAAATCCAAGACTTTTTCCATTATATCACTTTTATATCAAAGCTTACAACACAAATTATTCCCAAGCCATTACTCATCTAGGTAGTGACAACTTTCAAACGTTGCTTAACTTATGTGACCGTACGAGAACGGTTTCATTGCGGTGTGGCCGTAAGCTTAGCATGTATTAGAGTGCAAGAAGCTGATAGTTGAGTTCTGTCTACACCTGATTATTATGATAATATACTATAAATGCTCTGCCATTTTGGTATTGAGCGCTTTCCCCCTTGTAGCATACTATTTGGAAAATTACACACTTTTGTGTGCTCTATATGTGTATATGGATGTGTGTGTGTGTACGTGCGCTTAAACTTATTATGATAAGCATATGCATACACATTAAAAGAATATTAAATAAAACTTTTATTCTAAACCTAACCTCCTACAATTAATACGCCAATAAAACTTAAGATACAACAAAATCAAATAAGAAAACTAAATAATAAGTGAAGACATATAAATATTCTATTTATTATTTAAGCATCATAGTAAAATATTTATGTAAAAAAATGAAATATAATTTTGCTAACTCAAGACAAGATTAGGACGATCAGGAATTAACAAAGACAGCATATGTTTACAAAACCGAAAGTCAAAATGGCTCCAATAACAAGAAATGAGGCGAGAGAGAGAGAGAGAGAGAGAGAGAGAGAGAGAGACAGACAGACAGACAGACAGACAGAGAGAGAAAGAGAGACAGAGAGAGAGACAGAGACAGAGACAGAGAGAATAAAAATAGTGATAACCAGTCAAATGCTAATATCCTCTGACGAGCGGACGGAGTGATTACCAGAGGGTCCATTTACGAAATTCTGGAGAGGATGTGGAAGAAAACATCATTCAGCTAAACGAAAAGCCTTTTAATTCTCCCTTTCTTTCTATCACTATCGCTCTCTCCACACACACACACACACACACACACATATATATATATTTGTGTGTGTGTGTGTTTGTGTGTGTGTGTGTGTGTGTGTGTGTGTGTGTATGGGCAGTATTGTTATTTCCTTCCTGTGTTAACTCTTGTTTCATTTGACCCTCTTCATCTTACTTCGCTTCTTCGGTTTTTTCTTTCTTTTCTCTTTTATTTCATTCATCAAGCTCGTTATTTTCATTCTTCCTATTCGCTTCTACAGCACTCTTTCTTCTCTTTTTTACTTTTCTTCTTCTTCAAATTTTCTTTCTTCTCATTTTTATTCATTTAAATTATTATTTTATTTGTTTTCTTTTCTCTATAAATGTTCATCTCCCTTGGTCTTCCTTATCCTCATCGTCGTCTTGAATTCTCCTCCATTTTCACTCCTCTTCTTACCTTCCTTCATCTTTTCTTTTTTATTCTCTCTTACTCTACGTTTTACACCGTTCTCTAACTTCTTCCTCTTTGCAAACTTTCCTTTTGTTTTTCTTATCTTAACCTCAAGATTCTTTTTCACCTCTTACCATAAAAAATAATTCCACGCCAGCCTTTTCCAATTTTCATTATTTTTTCTTATTTTAATATATCACATTATTTTTCTCCGTTTCTTTTCATGTTTCTAAAATTACCTTTATATTTAAACCAACCTGTCTTTTTCCCGGTCTCTAGTCGTCATCTGCATTTAAAATTATCGACATCTCCACCGTAAACGTTCATTCCCAACAAAGACCGGGCTATTTTTGAGTGATTGCTGTCAAATAATTCACAGTGAAGCGAACATGGTCAGCTAGTTGTCAAAAATATATACATAACACGTCGTTTCCTGTTGAAACGCATTCAAACAGAAGATAAAGTCGAAAGAAAAAACAATAAAAATCACAAACAAAGACGATAAATCTTTATAAAATGTCGAATAATAAATCTTCTTTTTTATCAACAGTTTTTATCGAGGAGAAACGACTAAACATAAACTGAAAGAAAACTGGATACATGGTCAGCAGCAAAAAGGGTAGCCGAAAATACCAATTACATGTCAGGGATACGAAACTCAAACAGGTTCATAAAGTTTAATACTTGGTAAGTATTCTAACGTAGGACGGAATGTACGACACGCAGATCCATATGTGTAATGGGATGGCCAAGGACACATCCCAAAAGCTAAGTAGAGACAGGAACATTTCATTCAAAAATGTACTGAACTAATACATAAAATCTGTCCTCCTGTATGGCAGCGAATACTGCCGTAGGGGCGTCGGTGAAGCTTGTTAAATTGTCCTTGTGCCAAACACGTCTGAAGTCCCCACAATTTAAATATCACAAGGTTGGATGTTGAAAATATTTCGTGTGTTCATTAAAGTAAAGATTTATTAACAGAATTATAAAAGTTGTAAGAAGAAAAATATAAGTGAAATTTTGCTAACTGAACACTATAACCTGTTTGCGAGTACAAAAATGTTCATTGAGAAATGCAAGGATTTGAAATTTCCACAGAAGTTTCGAATTCATGGTTTGATAGAAATAATTGTTAAGTGTATTGGGGCCGTATGCTGATAGTAGTAAAATATAGTCTTATGTTCCTTTGTGTGTAGTAAGCGAATTGTGATTGTAATGTTCCTTTCTCTTTGTGGTAGGTCGGCGACAGAGTGAGAGAGAAGATAAAACAAATAAAGAAATTGTACTTAACGTGTCCTGTTGTTGTTGCTCTCTTCGGCGGCGTGGTGGGAAAAGGAAGAAAAGGAAATTTGGAAGACGAGGTCGAATGAATCTGTGACGTGCCCTACGTCCGTGTGTCGTGGAGAGAAATTTCTTTTGTTACATTGCCACGAGGTCCTTCTGCTAACCGCTTCCAAGTCGGACTGAACTGTCTTGACCAGTCACAGAATGTCCTTAAGTAGTTAAATGTGTTCATGTGACCGGCTCCAGGGAGCATTTTTGCTTTTAGATGGGAAAAAGTTTGACTGACGTCATATTTGAATTCTGTATTTGCTATTAAGTTAGGATCCAGAATTTTACTTTACACACTGACTTGTAAAATTTGCTTTGGTCTGGGTTTTTCCAAAATGTTTTTAGTCGTTTGAATCCGATTTTTCGGGTGTGCAATTTTACTTTGTGTGTTTTAGTTAGCTGTTAGATGATATAGGATTTGTATCCTATATAGGACAATCTCCACAAAGACGAAGAAGAGACTCGAAGCAACAGAAATGTAGTTCTACAGAAGAATGCTGAGGATACCATGCACCGAACATGTAAGCAACAAAGAGGTTTTGAAGAGAAGAGAAACAAAAAGAAAACTCTTACTTAACATCAGGAAGAGCCAGTTGAAATTTTTAGGGTACATAACGAGGAGGGAAGACTTGGAGATTTTGATAATCACATGACGGATATTTGGGAAGAAAGACAGGGGAAAGCAGCGGATGACACACTTGATGCGCTTGAGTAAATGGAACTGGGTTTGGGAGAATTAACAGAACAACAAGACTTATTAAGCGTTACAAGGAACAGGAAATTCTGGAGGACTATGATCGTCTAGGTTTTGAGGAGGCACGCCACATAAAAGAATAATAATACTATAGTTTCAGGTTAAGATCAACATCGTCTCGTAAATGCTAAAGTAAAGAATCTTTGAAATGTGCATATAACACATACGAAAGAGCCGACGGGGAACGGTTAACCAGCAAGAGTGATTTGTTTCTCTCTCTCTCTCTATCTCTCTCTCTCTCTCTCTCTCTCTCTCTCTCTCTCTCTCTCTCTCTCTCTGTCTTTGATCTGGTTTCTTCTTCCCAGTAACTACAGACTTATATAAGTCAAGAATTCCCACGCATTGTAGCTTTTTCGGACTGCTTATTAATTGACGTCAATCAGCTATTGTCTTTTAAGCCTTTGTTGTTACACTCCGTCGCTACCATCCACGGCCGGAATATATTTTTGTCAGTCACATTTTTGTCGGCTATCGCCTGTGTTTTCTGCCTTTGATGTCAATCATATATTTGTCGACTGTCGCCTTTGAAGTCTTTGTTGTTACACTCTGCCGCCGCCGTTGACAGCCGTGACATATTTTTGTCAATCATATTTTTGTCGGACAAGGTAATATATTACACCATCAAACAATGAAAGTTTATATTTACAAACCTATACGCGATACACGCTTGGGTGATCATGTCTCGAAAGAATCATGACTGACTGGGCAGAAGATTTTCCCGTACAATGTTGCCATTACATTCTGTGGTAGACTGGTTGCAAACCAAAGCTAGCCCTGTTATTTAACCCATTGCTCGACGGATTCATACCTTTCCTTTCCCAAGGGTATTTGCGCGTATGTGAAGTGCAACGAATTCAATTGGAATTCAAACTCTGCTCTTTGATTTCTAGTTCTGAAACGTTATGAGATACGCAGTTATAATCAAACTTTGTAAATTATAATAAATATTTTTGAACGGCCGCTCATCTAGATCTCTTAGTCCTAACGTGGATGTTACTCAGGGCTCTATCTTTGATTCTACCCTGTTTTTGATTTTTATTAATGATCTTCCTGATGACAACAGATATCTCCATGGTATCTACGATGATATATACAACCATTTACTTCTTCCTCGAAAATAAGGCTGATCAGACAAAGTAAAATTGCCAACCGATGTCTAAAGTGACTTCAGTTGTGTCGTTAAATGGGGTAAGATTTGGATTGATAATTTTAACATTTTTAAAACTAAACTTCTGCCCATTAATCATCTGAGAAGAGCCTTTGTGCACCCCCCAACCATCAGTATGGCTGACGCTAGCCTCTAGAAAAGAGACTCGTTTCAACTTCTAACGATCTCAGCTGCTATGAAGTAGAAAGGTAAATACTGATTCTATTTTAAGAATGTTCATTCACTCTGTCGTGCGAGCCTTTTTTCTCTATAATTTACTAGTAGTATAGCCCGGCGTTGCCCGGGTGTAATAAAAGCTTTAAAAGTAATCCATGGACCTGGAGCTCAGACTCTTTGGACGTTGGCACGAAAGACTAAAAAGCAATAGTTGTTTCCAGCTAAAGCGAAACTGTAGACTGTAAGAGAAATGGATAGATGTAAGTCAAATTTTAATTTCCTGGTATCGATAGCAAATTAGATTTTTTCGTCGTAAACTGAATTTTGAATTTTTAAATAAGTCGTCTGAGTAAATGGTATCATGGCTGAGACTAAGAACTACAATTATACCTACTTAGGGCAAAACCCGAAGCAAATACTAAAATAAAAGGGCTGAAAAAAATACAGACATACAGGCAGATAAACAGACACACACAAACATCTTGCCTTATATATATATATTATCGATTTTTGCACTATTGTAAAAACTGCAACTTTGAAACTTCTGAATATCGTTTCTTATGTCTCTGTCTATGAGTGTATCAAATTTGATTAAAATCGGACCACTCCTTCTATAACCCGCTTTTTTCGATTATCGATTTTCGATATTTATTGGGGGTACCTCGACACAAAACCTATCTAAGAACACTCGCAGACGCTTATAGTACAACTGTGTAAATTTTCAAGAAAATCGGTTCAGCCGTTTTGTTGTCTGTAGGTAACGGACACACACACACACAGAGACAAAGTTCCATTTATAAATAAGTTTAGATCTTATATATCTTTAAGCCTACCATTCATCCTTGCTCAAAATATTGATGCCACATATGGTCCGGTGCTCCTGAGTTCCTTGATACCATTAAAAGAAGAATCAGCATATTATTGGTCCTGGTCTGGCGACTAAGCTTCAGTCACTTTCCAACCGCCGTAAGGTTACCCGTGTCTTTCCTATGAACAATTTCCTGGTAATTGTTTAGAGGATCTCTTCGCTGTTGTACATAGACTTTTTGGATTTAAGCTCAATACTATGTTAGCGTCGAGATCTTATCAATTTATACTCGAGGTGACTTGATACTAACGTAAATTCTATACTAACAGATTATTTTCTCGCACTTCTCGTGTTTAGAAATCACTTCCGGCTCTATGCTTTTCCCCACAACATTTATCAGTAAAATTTAAATGCAATGTCACTCGCAACATGCTGTTCTCCTTATTACTTAATATTAATGTTACTGATTATTAATGTTTCTGTTCCTTAATCTTCCACGCCTTATATCCAGTTGTCTTACTGGTTTTACTAGCAACCATTGGATGATACCGATTAAAAACCTCTGCTTAGTTGTCTTACTGTTAATTTAGAACGGATTTATTTAGCGCTATAAACGATAATAAATCATTATTTTAGCGAGCATTTTCCCAGAAGTACAGGTTGCTGAGTTCAGCTCAAATCGTGTTCTTAAATTGTCAGGTCAGATCAAGACTTTTATATGGATATCACGCAGGGTGCCAAATCCGGACAGAAATATATAAACTGTTAGAAACACGTTTTAGTTTCACAAAACACTTTCAGTCTCAACCCCAACCACACTCAAGATACCCACAGAAATAGAACACAAACCAATAAACAGTATCAAGCATAAAGATCAGAACGATGTTAAGGAAAAGTCTAAATATGAAATAACTTTTTATTTTAAAGCTTTAAAACCATTTTATCAAGGAATAAGAAGGGTATAAAAGTAAATTATATAATTCCCAAATATAAAGTTCGATAAACTTATTTTGATAAAGTTATAAGAATAATTATATAACATTCGAAAAAAATAGATGATCAAAAACATCAGAACGATTAAATAAATCCATAAAATTTAATAATTATTTTGCATTATTGAAAAGAAATTTTAGGTTAAAAATATAAAATCGGGTACTAAATTACTCCGGTTCTTTACTGTCTCTTGTTTTGTAAACATGGCGAAAAAATTTATGACTTCATTAGAATTTAGAAAACTGATAGTCAAATTACGTAATAAAGATAAACTCTCGACTGGGGATATTTCAAAGAGTGTGGGGAAAACTAAAAGTTTTATTCATAGTATCTTAAGATAACTTGAGAAAACTGGGCCATGTGAAGCCAAGAAACCACCTGGAAAGCCAGGAAAACTACTGCAAGAGAAGACTGAATTAGTAAAGAAACGAAAGAGGAACGCTAACCTTGGCATTAAAATATCAAGGCACACTATTTCACGGAGACTTAATGAAATAAATTTGAACAATCGAGTAGCCTCTACGAAGCCTTACACTTCTAAAAAGAATCAAATGAGCTGATTGAAATTTGCCACTGAATACATCATATGGGCAGAAGAACAGTGAGATTGTGTTCATTTCAGCGATGAGTCAAAGTTTATTCTGTTCGGTTGTGAAAGGAGAAGGTTTGTTCGATGCAATTATAAGAAACAATATTTGCCTCAGTGCAGTAGAAGTAGCGTTAAATTTGAAGGTGGAAGTGCGATGGCGTTTGGCATGATTTCATATGATGGTACAGGGCCTCTTGTTAGGCTACACGTTAAAATTAACGCAACTGTATACAAAGAGATATTGAAGAAACATGTTGTACCTAATTTGAGAACTGCAATTAATCAACTAGCTGTATTTAATTATGATAACGCGCCATGTCACACAGCAAAATCTGTTAAGACATTTCTTTCTGAGGAGGATGTTACTGTTATGGAGAGGCCTGCTCAAAGTTCAGACATTAATTCTATTAAGAATGTTTAGAATTTACTAAATGAAAGAGCTCAGGAAAAGAATCCAACAAACTTCGAAGAACTATGGACTAATTTGAAGGAGAATGGGAGAAAATATCCGTTAATGAATGCAAGACATTAACTCGCTCATGTAGCAAAAGATGTCAAGCTGTTAATGAAAGTAAAGGTTTTTCACATCAAGTGTTAATGAATTATGACCCTTATTTTCATCTGGATATGATGCATCAATTGAAATAGTATGATTTTGTTAATCGTTCTAATATTTTTCATCATCTATTTTTCGAATGTTATATAATTATTCTTATAACTTTATCAAAATAAGATTATTGAGCTTTATATTTTAGAATTATATAATTTACCTTTATATCCTTATTTTCCATAATAAAATGTTCTATGAAGCTTTAAAATAACAAGGTATTTCATATTTAAACTTTTTTCTTAACATCGTTCTGATCTTTATGCTCGCTACTGTACATCGAATCCTGACAAAGTCCGTCTCCAAACATAGACAATAATAAACCTACTGATGAGTTATGAAAGATATTCAAAAACTAAGGCATAATGAAGCATCACTCGATATTGAGATTGACATTTTTAAAATAGCTTATTTCTCACCGAATACAATAATAACAAATTTCTCAATTTTATGAAGGACATCTGGGGACAGAAAAGCACAAAACTGTTGTTTTTTATGAATTAATGCCCTATGTAAACAAAAAGGTAGTCCGCATACCCCTCTTACATAAAGCTGTATCATAATTAGCTTTTTATAGTGAAAGTATTAATGCACATTGTAACAACTTGGCTGTCATAGTTTTACGAAAACAATCTCTTTCATTTTTATCCTGGTAAGATATGTACTGATAGTGTATATATAAAAAACAAAGTCCATACATTTCTAATAAGAAATTGCATAGCTGCTATTTCAATTTTATTACCACATCAAGAGAGACTTGCTTTTTCCATCGATTAAAAACTGTCTTCGAAGCTCCCAATCCGCTGAAATAATCGATTCCAAAGAAAACTTTTATTGGTCCACGACATCTTACATATCTGGTGAGGACCCCAATGCAGAAAGATTACATCATTAGGAGTATGACAAGAAGTAAATACGAGCCCTAGTCTACTTAATAATTTCCTCGATAATGCCCTGTGTATTTATAAATATAGATGTGAAAAACTTGTCACTGATCATTTAAGCATTCCATATAAAATTCCAATTCTACAAGCACCGGAAATGGCTACAAAACAAAGCATTAACTTGAAAACATGTTGTTGAATAGTCAAGTCAAATCGAATTATTTTTACGGATGTCGAAAATGACGACAATTCAATTGACAAATATCTAAGTCATATGTTTTATACAACCGTTTTCTCATATGTATGGTTAAAGTGACTTTGATCACGTAAATCCTTTAGGTTTGGCAAATATCATCCTTCTTCGGAAACAGAATCACAAAAACTGTAACAAAATACAAAAACCACATCGACTGAGAACATTCAACAAAAGCATCAACTGAAATACCACATATAACTCGAAAATAATGACAATCACGTTGTTGACGTTCTACACAACTTCAAGCTAAAATGTATGACTTCAGACTTTATGTATAAGAGAAGAACAGATAACAGTTAGTAGACTTAATAAACCTATTTTCCTGAAGAAAATTTAAAGGAATTACCGAATTGAATGTTGAATATTTTCATTATAAGGAAATGGCTATTATTAGCATGAGCATTAGAGATAAGAATAACAGATACTACATTTTGATCTCAGCGCGATTGCCAAAGACTGAAGAAGAACAGATGTCGCGTACCACTGGCTCCTCGGTCAATGACTGCCGAATAAGACTTACACTACATATGTCTGTTTCAAGTTCGATTACACAGCAACTAGAGGAACATTCCTGTCTACATTTGCGATTTAGAGACATATTAACCGACAATACAGGTAGACTCTACGACGAAAACAACAAAAACAATCTTCAAATTCTTGAAGCTCTCTATACTATAATGAAAACAGACACTAAATAAAATTAGCAACAATGTACCAAAATGACTATAACAGCGAGGTTTAAAAATATCTAAATTGTAATTTAAAAATCATAAATGCAACAGAATGTTTTAAAAAAATCAAAAAATCTTAACAGTCAATTACATTAATTTTTTCTCAGAAAATCAAATCGAAGTTGAGTTGGATGAGATTGAATGTACTTGGGAAAATAAAATGAATGGAAAAATTCTATAGCGCCTTCCTTGTTGGTGTTAATTATAACACAAAGAGATTAATGCTTAATTATGAGAGGATTAAAATAAATATAAATAGGAATAATATATCTAACTTTTTCAACCAAACATGCTTGAATGAAGGTATGTTGTCTCTTTCTCTCTCTCACTCTCTCTCTCTCTCTCTCTCTCTCTCTCTATATATATATATATATATATATATATATATATATATATATTTAGAACATGTACAAACTAAAAACTACTAGAAAATTATACATATTGTTTCGACATTAAAAGAACAATGTTTCATCAGGTAGTTAGTAATGATGGTAATAATGCAACGTCAAAATATTGCAATTCGTTCTATATATATATATATATATATATATATATATATATATATATATATATTTGTGTGAGCGAAATTTCATAGAAACAATTTATTTGCAAAAGGATAATGATAATATATATATATATATATATATATATATATATATAGATGTGTGTGTGTGTGTGTGTGTGTGTGTGTGTGTGTGAATTTAATTTGTGTATATATTATTTTAATTCGTGTATCTTTATTATTTGGGTGTCACATTTGAAAAAGAACGAATTCAAAATTGACACATTCCCATTTTAGTTCTAGTTTCTAGAACGTTCTATTCACATCAAGTGTAATGTTTTGGTGACAGGTGTCAAAACTATCGAACAGTGATCAAGAACAAAACTAACGTTCGTGTTCAAGATACATTGACTGGCTTCTTTGTTCTGCACACAGCAGACGCCCTTTTTTCATGAAACCTCGTTCGGCTCTTTTAATAAATAATAAGTGATAAACGAGAAAGAAAGAAAGAAAGAAAGAAAGAAAGAAAGAAAGAAAAAGAAAGAAAGAAAAGAAGGGATATAGACAGGGAGCTCATCATAAAAATGTGCGTACGTCTGTGTGTGGGGTGGGGCAGTGGTGTAGTTCATGCAGTCTTTGGAAATTCTAAAAGACACTTCCAGACAGTTTAAATTAAATAAGAACAATTTCGAACAAGAAGAATTACCGGATCATTTCAGACATAATAAGTTGAAACGTTCAAGAAAGTGTAATGCCTGTTTAATATTGATAACATATGAAAATAGAAAAAAAAACAGTTATAAATTCTAAGGAATTGATGAATTTTTCAGCATTAAATTCAATAGATACAAACTCAATGAGACAATTATTACGACCGCCTAACTTTCACACAGTTTTTCTTTGTCTTAAGAACTGCTTTTCGTATGTTAAATAATATACTATACTACGGCTAAGGTATTGCTTTCATTTTTGCGCAGAGACTTAAGCTATGGATTAAATAACAGAACTGACTGGGTTCTCTTGACTTGAAGCGGTAAGCAGTCTACAAGGAAATCAGTTAAATGCCATACGTGAAACACGCTTGGGTGATCATGTTTCGAAAGAGACATGACTGACTGGGCAGAAGATTATCCCGCAGTAGGTTGCCATTGCCTTCTGCGGTAGACTGGTTTCCAGCCAAAGATATAGAACCCAATCCGTCCTGTTATTTAACCCATAACTGGAAGGAAGAGACGGATTAATACCTATCCCAAGGCTTATTTGCACGTAAGTGAATGCAAAAAATCAAGTAGAATTCGAACTCGGCACCCCGATTTCTCATTCCGTGCCGATATCCACTACACCAGAACGCACAAAACATGGAGTAAAGCTAATAATTAAACATTAGTAAAAATGTTTTAAAACATTTCCAAACTGTTTTAAGCTTTTGTAGTTCAAAATAAATATGATATAAAAATTTAGTAACCCCACGACCACAAATTTGAATGCGATCTCTATGGGGTCAACAAGCTCTTAGTGATAAAAAAAAACTTGTAAGTTCATTCTTCCTTGTAACATTTCCTTCATTTCAACCACAGGCTAATTATTGTTGCTTCCCAAAAATAATTCCTGTCTCAATTTCTGGGATGAGTAGTTGTCATTATTTGTATTATTTACTCGTATACTGTTATGAGACGTGCATTTTGGTGCAGTGGATATCGGTTCGGATCTAGAAATCAGACAGCCGAGTTTTAATTCCAGTTAAATTCGTTGCATTTACTTTCGCGCAAATTTTTCAAATGCTTCCTGGCACTCCAACACCCACACCCATTTTGAGTCATTCTTCAAAAGTTTATTTAGAGGCTCTTTCAAACAATGCGTGTTTTTCACAAAAAAAAAAAGAAAACATTATAATAGCTAGCTAAGCCCCGGAAACTTAATAGGGAGCTGACATTTTCAGAAACAGGCATGTCCTTATAGCACTAACTCGCACTGAATCCAATTACATTACATCCTTGTCAATAATTTGTCCTAAGTACTAATCTTGTCCATAAAGAATTCACACTTTTCATTTCTTAGATTGAATCCATAGTCCTTGATTCTCTTAAACACTTCAAAAACATTTTTCTTATGTTCTTTTGTGTCTTTACTTCTCAGCAACATATTTTCAAGGTATGCGACTGCGAAGTCGACACCACTTAGAATCGTATCCATGAATTACTGGAAAATAGCTGGAGCGACCTTAATGCCAAACAGCAAACTAATAAATTTATATAATCCTCTGCGTGCATTTATGGTAAAACATTTTAAAACTTCGATTTGAATTTGAAGATATGCGTTGCTAAGTTCTATTTTAGAAAAAAAATCTTAACTTCTCTAAGTTGCGCAAAAACCTCTTCTGTCCAGGGAAGTGAGTCGTGATAATTTTTGAGGGCATAGATTAAACCCGCAGAAAAATCCACGCAGACGCGTATCTTCTTTGAGATTTTTTTAATATATACTGGCGGCGAAGCCCAGTGGCTATGCTCGAATTGGGACAAAACACCGGTTTTTTTCAAGTCTATCAAGCTAGATTTGATTGATCAAAGCAAAGGGTACATTTCTTTTCTTTTTGAAGACAGCTTGTAGGCTTGTTTTCACCTCGAGTTTTGCTTTTAACCTGTTACACCTGTCAAGATCATCAAAAATATCTCTGGAAGTTTCTTTTTTAATTCTTTTTAGAGCTTCTGTTTCGTTGAATGAAATGATTGGACAGCCCAATAATTTTAATTAATCGTGTTTTTTATTACAAATATTTTTAATTTTAATGTATTGTTTAACGTTACATTCGTAATAAATTCGCTTACGATCTGATTTTCTAACCTGTGACAGGACGAATTATTTACTTATTTTTGAAAACATTAATGTTGGGTTTCCTATTTTCCTCCAAGTATATACATTTATTATGCTTAAATTAGAACCGCTGTCTAGCTGTAAGTTGGTATTTTTGTTCAGGATTTTCACCAGTACAAATTTTCTTGTATTCTGACTTCAAGAATCCTTAGCATTAATCACTGTAACACAATTCTCAACTCGCTTTTTGATTTTCGTCTTGAAGTGAGATGTTTTGTGACTTTTTTTGCCACAACGAAACCATTCTTTGTTTTTAAATGAACAAATATTATAGAAACGTAGTCCTCCAATGCAAAACGTACCCAGGTGCTGACTGCGGAAGTGACCACGTCCCAGTCATCTGCAAACTAAAAGTGACACTCCGAAGACTGAAGAAACCCAGCATAACACCAAGACTGCAATACGACACACTAGAGGATGATCTCACCCTGCAGAAAGAATATAATAACAGCGTAAAAAAGAAATATGAAGAACAAATTGGAAAAGGATACTCAAAATGGGAGTCACTAAAAGAAGCAATGGTGACCTCAGCGAACAACATAGCCCCAAAGGAAATCAGACGCAGAAGAAAAAATGAGTGGATGACTGAAGAGATCCTCCACATGATGCAAAGGAGACAAAAAATAACGCCAAGACACGGAGCAGAGTACAAAAAACTTCACAGGGAGATAAGGAACAAATGCAGACAAGCCAAAGAGGAATGGCTCAACAACAAATGTGCAGAAGTAGAGAGACTGAGCAGGAACAACAAAGCAGAAATGCATAAAGAGATAAGAGAGCTGACAGGACAAAAAACCTGTTCCTCAACAGGATGCATAAAATCCAAGGAAGGGACAATCATAGTAGAGAAAGAGGAAATACTCCAGCGATGGGAAGAATACATAAAGGATCTCTTTGGCGACAAGAGAGAACAACCGAGAATACACAAGGAGATTGATGGACCGGAAATACTAAAATCCGAAGTGGAAGCTGCAATGTCCAAAATGAACAGAAATAAAGCACCTGGCCCAGATGGCATAGTGATAGAGCTGCTGACAGCCTTAGAAGAATATGGCATAGAAAAGATTACCGACATAATAAACGAAATTTATAGCAGCGGAATAATACCAGACGACCTATGCAAGTCGATATTTATAGCACTGCCGAAGAAACCTGGTGCAAACGAGTGTGAACTACACAGAACTATCAGCTTAATGAGTCACATTACAAAACTGATTGTCAGAATCCTGATGAATAGAGCGAGAAGCAGAATCAGGCCAGAGATAGGGCAGGAACAGTGCGGGTTCGTCAAAGACACTGGAACAAGGAACGCCATATTCATGATTAGGATGCTCTCTGAAAGGGCATTACAAATGAAGAAAGACTTGTACCTATGCTTCATTGATTACGCAAAAGCATTCGACAAAATACGACACAAAGAATTGATGGAAATGAGAGGCAACCTCGACATTTTCGGCAAAGATATAAGAATAATCAAGAATTTCTACTGGCAGCAAACGGCCTGCATACGGACAGGTAACGACCTCAGTAGATACACAAAGATAGAAAAAGGCGTAAGACAAGGATGTGTCTTTTCACCGGATTTGTTCAACCTATACAGCGAGAATATTTTGAGGACCCTAGATGACACACCAGGATTTATTATTGGAGGCCACAACCTGAACAACATAAGATACGCGGACGATACAGTACTGATTGCGGACACGGAAAGGAAACTGCAAGATCTCATACAGAAAGTAGCAGTGGAGAGTGACAAGAAGGGACTACAAATAAATTTTAAGAAAACTGAGTGCATGGTCATCAGCAAAAGATACAACCCAAAATGCCAAATACAGGTGGGGGATAACAGAATCAAACAAGTCCAAGAATTTAAGTACCTAGGAAGTGTTCTAACAGGAGATGGAAAGTGCGACACGGATATCCGAAGGCGAATTGGCATGGCAAAGGACGCGTTCCAGAAGATGAGCAAAATACTAACACACAGGAAGATCTCAATAGAAACGAAGAAAAGAGTGCTAGACTGCTACGTGATGTCAGTTCTTCAGTACGGCTGTGAATGCTGGACAATATCATCGAAAATGAGGAAAAAACTGGAAGCGGCCGAAATGTGGTTCTACAGAAGGATGCTACGGATATCGTGGACTGAGCATACAAGCAACGACGAAGTGTTAGAAAGAATGGCAACAAAAGGAAATTGATGCTGAGCATCAGGAAGAGACAACTGAAGTTCCTGGGACATGCAATGAGGAAGGAGAGCCTGGAGAACCTGATACTGACTGGTCAGATAGAAGGAAGGAGAGACAGAGGAAGGCAGCGGATAACATATCTGCAGAGTCTGATCAGGTGGATGACGGAACGGGGGTTGCCAGGAGCAACAGGAGCAAACATACTAAGAGCCACAAGGGATAGGGAGACGTGGAGATCCATGATCGCCTACGTCCTGAAGGGACAGGGCACATAGAAGAAGAAGTCCTCAACAAACATAGCAGGGGTTTAGTGTAACGTCTTCTTTTTGAATGTTTTATTTTTATGGCGCACCTTTTTGATGTGAGACACTCTGCTTATTTCAACGTTTATACATTTCTAACAAGCTTCTGCAAGATTTTGCAAAGACAAATTCGGCCTGTTTAGGGTTCATTCAGAACCCACATCCTGATTTCCCAGACTTTAGCTGACACTAAACCTTGCACAAATATTAGATATTAGAAATTGGCAGGGTTTAGTCCTGTCAATTTGATTCCCTCACACTAAATATTCACAATACTAGCAAACGTAGTGAAGTCATCAACGTCATTTTTTAGTAAATTCACACACTTCCATCTTTTGTAGAATAATGACGTTTTCGGGTTAAACATCTCCGAAAGCAACGTAACAGTTCCATTGAATGTTAATTCACTTGTCTTCTTTGTTAAAAAATAATTCATGAACTTCGTCTGTTTGACATTGCCTAATTTTTGTATAACTAGTCTAACCTTTTTCTGGTCCAACAAATTTACGCAGTCCGCCTTGTAAATGTCTTCTTGTCAACAGAAATACAATACAAAAGTTACGTCTTTGTCAGGCCTGCAGTTAAAATCTGTTATCATTTTCACGATATCTTCTTAAGAAAAAATTCGAATTTTTTTTAATGTTGCTTGTAAACATTTTCTGCTGTTTCAGAACAATTTTATTTTAAATTCTAAAATTTAAAATTCAATTTTAAAAGTCGAAATTTTATTAATGTTGCTTGTAAACATTTTCTGCTGTTTCAAAACAATTTTATTTTAAATTTAAAAAATTAAAAATTCTATTTTAAAATTCGAAATTTTATTAATGTTGCTTGTAAACATTTTCTGCTGTTTCAAAACAATTTTATTTTAGATGTAAAAATTTTTAAATTCAATTTTAAAATTCGAAATTTTATTAATGTTGCTTGTAAAAATTTTCTGCTGTTTCAAAACAATTTTATTTTAAATTTTAAAATTTTAAAATTCAATTTTGAAATTCGAAATTTTATTTATGTTGCTTGTTATCATTTCGAAACAATTTTATTTTAAACTTTAAAATTTTATAATTCAGTTTTAAAATTCGAAATTTTATTAATGTTGCTTGTAAACATTTTCTGCTGTTTCAAAACAATTTTATTTTAAATTTTAAAATTTTAAAATCGAATTTTAAAATTCGAAATTTTATTAATTTTTTATTTAATTTTTTAGCCACTGTTCCAGTTGTATTTGCTGTATTTGTTCACAAAACTAATTTCTTCTGCGCATTTTTCCGATACTTTGCTCGTTAAATATAATATCCGCGAAAGTTATGTCGGATTCCTGTCTAAAATTTTCGTCACAAAAATGGTGTGTTGGTGATCATTTCCTGAAGGTCGGCCAAAATCTTCGCCACCAAAAATCCAGTCACCCCCAAAAAATCTAAAATTTTATATTGGTGAACGCCATAATCTTCGTTACCAAAATGTTGTATTTGACGAAAGCCGTCATCTTTGACACCAAAATGTTTTATTTTGTCAACAGCACAATGTTGTAAATCTAAAAGGTTACTGCATGAGCATCACGTAAACGGAGGTTGGGAATAATAGTATATCAACAAGTACAAAATTCACACGCTGCATGAAGTAGATACACTGCTATTGAACTGCTAGTCAGTATCATTACTCTCCTCTACAACCATTTACTCCAATAGTGCCCACGTATTTAAGGGGATAGAAACATTTCAATCCTGTTTATAGGTAGGTATACAACATGTTGTGAGCTCAATTTTCTCTCGGTACTCTATTACATTGAACTTGTACCAGACTAGTTCAGTTTAGATATATCGCATCAATATATTTTTGTAACTTTTGGGTAACGCTAAGTTTTGTGTATTCACTCAAAGTATGATGCGTTCCTTCCCTTTCCTACAGTGTGTGTGTATGTGTGTGTGTGTGTGTGTGTGTATGTGTGTGTGTGTATGTGTGTGTGTGTGTGTGTGTGTGTGTGTGTGTGTGTGTGTGTGTATGTGTGTATGTGTGTGTGTGTGTGTGTGTGTGTGTGTGTGTGTGTGTGTGTGTGTGTGTGTGTGTGTGTGTGTGTGTGTGTGTGTGTGTGTTCAATAATTTCACTACTGTGTGATTGAGTTGTGGTATCTTCACAAAAAATATTGCATTAATTATTGGCTAGTATAAATTTATGGGCAGTAGCAGAAAAGTGTGTAGATAAATTCTGTCTGCAAAGTTTCCTTGCAATGTTAGTGAATCACTTTAACTCAACAAGATTGGCGACCTAGGGTCGAAAAAGTTTCTTACATTCTAACCTATTCTCATTTTTTATCGTAATTTCTTTTAGATCTCTTCTTTTTTTATTGGTTTTGCCTTCATGATTTTAATTTCTTTTTCTTTTTGATTCTTTCATTTCATCAGTATTTGCTTTATTCTTTCCAAATTCAGTCACTATTTTCCAGTTTAACTTTTTCTTTCTTTCTTTCTTTCTTTCTTTCTTTCTTTCTTTCTTTCCTGCTTTGCTTTCTTCCTTTCTTTCTTCCTTTCTTTCTTTTCTTTCCGTCTTACTTTTTTCTTTCTTTTTTCCTTCCTTCTTTCCATCTTTCCTTCATTTCTTTCTTTCTTTCTTTCTTTTTCCTTCTTTCCTTTCTTTCTTTTTTCTTCTCGCCTTCCTTCTTTTCTCTCTTTTCCTTCCTTCCTTCCTTCCTTCCTTCCTTCCTTCCTTCCTTCCTTCCTTCCTTCCTTCCTTCCTTCGTTTGTTTGTTTGTTTGTTTGTTTCTTTCTTTCTTTCTTTCTTTTGTGTGTGGGAAAACGAAATAATAAATATGGATACATAAAATAATATATATATATTTTCCCACGATGCAAGTTATAAAGAAACCGAGTAAATGTTCTGGCCTAATGTGCAATTTTATGATGGCCCCACTTCCACACACACACACACACACACACACACACACACACACCCTCCCCCTCTCTCTCTTTCTGTGTGTGTGTGTGTGTGTGTGTGTGCACGTGAGTGTTTCTGTTTCTCCTTTTGGCTTCAAGATGTGAACCACGCGGTAACAGTGTTCCCGCTGGGTAATGGCAGTTTCGATTGTCTGCTGACGATTGAAATTTTCCTACTTACCAACAACATCGTTGGACGTGTTTTCAGCAGAGAAGACTTCGGTCTTCTCAACACAGCGCTAAGCTGATTTGAGTTCGACCGACTATAAACGTTCGGATCTTTACTTCTCATAAATTATTTCAAAATGAAAAAGAAAAAACAACAACAACAACAACAACAACAACAAAACGGACTTATTCAAGAGATCTTTTAAGTTTGTTTTAATACAGTCAACATAAAAGGAATAATTTCTTTCTGTGCTTCTTCTGTGCTTCTTCTAGTTTCTTTGTTTACATACTGAACACACTGCTTCACCTAAAAATGAACAGAAAATCCACAAACTTGTTAACGTTCAAACATCTTCATTTACCTTTTGTTGTGGTCCTGTTTAAGGAATCACAATTATAAGGTGAAAGAGTCCTGTGTTTACTGTGAGCGGTTAAACTACAAGTGTACTTCTTGGTACTTACCAAACTTCCCACGCAAGGATAGATGTGACACAAGACCTTTTTATTGTGGATCTTCCCGGTTATATAGCCAGGCCAAAAATTTCTGCCTTTTTTCCCCAGTCGTGTTTCTACCCTTGGGCGGAACCACAACTAGGTTAGTGCTCTCTGCTCGGAAGCAGAGAGCGCTCTCTACCCGAAGGCAGAGAGCTGACAGTGTCATAGTAGAGTACAACTAACAAGTGTACTCCTCGATATTTACCAACTTTCCCACGCAAGGATAGATGTGACGCAACGTCTTTTTATTGGGGGTCTTCTCGGCTATATAGCCAGGCCAAAAATATCTGTCTATTTTTCCCCAGTCGTGATTCTACCCTTGGGCGGAGCCACAACTGGGTTAGTGCTCTCTGCTTCCTTGAAGGTAGAAATGTCTAGCATTATATACATCAGACGAATCCATATTGTCCATGGATATAGGGGTGTTAACTACCCCCAGAACACCTTTTCAATGAACTCGAAAATACTATCTGAGCAAATCCTTTGGCCAGTTTGTGTAGACTTAGAGGAACAAGAATATTCATCTCTCGTAGATTAATTTCAAAATTTTCATTATGTTGAACACAGTTATGAGTTCATATTATTTAGACAAGCAACAAGTTGAAAGAAAGACAAACATACTGTTTACCAAATGCAAAATACATTTTTGATATCTGAACATTGGCGTGTTCTCGTTGGACTAAAAGTTGATTATGTGCAAAGCGCGTGCGTATTGGCAAGAGTATCCGCGTCATTTGTGTGCATTATCATTGATAGGCAGTAGTGACATGTGACGCATGTATGTGAACCGGAGAATCTGGCGTCCCTGAGGTGGGTTGTTACAGATTTTGGCATTTTGCGGGGTGCGTTGTCTTGGGCATCCGTCCTCTTCGGTTAGCAGGATAAAATCTTCCCTTGTTCATTTTTGGCGGGTTATTTATGACGTAGCGTGTTGACGTAGTTAAGAGCAAAACTCCTCACGTACTTAGTGTTTTGAGTTGAATGTTTGGTCCAAAGAAAATGTGTGGTGGTCTAAGGAGAAAGGAAAACTTATTTTTCAACCAATCGTTTTTCAGTCCAGTAGAAAGATATCCCGATCCACAAATATCTGAAGATCTGAATTAGCGCAAATGCTATGTAAATATTTTGTTACAGGAAGGCTTGGTTGTTTAGGTAGAAACATGTCTCCGGGAATATTTATTCCCCAACAAATATGGCGGACTCATTTTGAGTCTAAGTAAAAAATATGTAACACAAAACAAGGAAAAGAATTCACATACATATAGAGTTATGATAAAGGAAGAAAACATTCAAAGTAGTTACAATGAAAAAAGTTTAAGCTATAAGAATATGTGCGGTTTGGGTGTACGAAATTCGTGTGTGTGTGATAGACACGTGTGTATATGTAAATTTACGAGAATTTCTAAGAAATAAACGTGTCCGACAAAAACGTGCAAGGGAGAGTTCAAAAGTCAAAAAGAAACGCATGTGAGCCGAGCGTCTGCATTCCAACTGTACTAACAATTACACTTGAAAGCATGTGCAGAAAAAAGTGAAAAGAAAGGCTAGGGAGATAAATGCACGCCTTTTTATAGGCGGTTCTTAGCGAGGGTGTTTTAGCAAAGTCAAGTGGGATAACCCCAAATCTATTGTTCTAGAGGTATAAATAAAAACTACCGTTAAATGGACATTCCAGAAAAATTAAATCAATGTAAAACCAATTTTCTCATCAAAGATTCGTAATATGATTAGAATAAAAGATCGGAGAAAATTCTGATATAAAATCATTTCCTTGCATTCTTTAAAAGTGGAGATAACTGTGAAAACTATATTGTACATTTTTATTTTACCTTTGAACTTATACGTGCGGTATTATTTGGTATTCAATAATTTTATAGTGAAAATTCACAATTTTAAAAAGCTATCAAAACCAACAAATTAATGCATTTAAATTAAATGTTGGTACATATTTAATAACATGACCTTCTTAAAGGAAATTTCAATCGAAATAATAGTGGGAAAAAAGCAAAAGACGCACACACGAAGGAGTTGCATGTGAACCAAAAACAATGCTCGAGAGAGACTGAAAGTCTGTCATATTTCGAGTTTGTCGACGTATTATTACGCTTGCGGTGAATCAAATGCAAATTTTACTTCATGGAACATTTCTAAATATTTTTCGAACTTTTTCGAAGCGCAGTTTATTGGATTTCTAACTGCTGAACTTCAGAGTACAAAAATCCAATTTTATCTTGTGGAACGTTCTGAGACTATGCTTGCAAATGTTGCAATCTTGGGTATATTGTTTGCTTCATACAGAGACACAAGAAGTTTATTTTGTGCGGAAGAATGAAAAAAACAGAAACATTACCAAGGAGCAAGAACAAAAGAAAAGTAATCAGGAAGGCATTAGATAGCGTTGCCATTGCATTTAAAGTTTTTAAGATTAAAATTGATTGTACGTCATTGAGTCGGAAGAGAGTTCTACAAGCGAGAAGCCTGAATAAAGAAACTGTTAGCATAAAACTTCCGATAACATCTGACCAACTCAACTGTAAATTCGTGTGACCTTGTCTAGGGGCTACTGTGAGGGGTTCATGCCAACAATTACATGAAATTATTTACAGAAAATGCAAAGCGTGGTAAGAAAAACTACGGCTTGTGAGTTTTCTTTAAGAAGCAGTAATATGCGCGTTATGCAGTAGATATCGGCTCGTAACGAGAAATCGGAGAGCCGAGTTCGAATTTCAGTTGAATTCGATGCATTTACTTATGCGCAAATACCTTTGGGAAACATTTTAACCCGTCTTTTCTCTCTATTAATGTCTCAAATAATAGAAAGGATTGGTTTTCGTAGTCTTGTTTGGCAACCAGTCTACTGCAGAAAGTAATGGCAAACTACTGCAGAAAAATCTTCCCAGTCAATCATGTTTTATTCAAGACATGAGCGCCAAAGCGTCTTTTACGTATGGCCCTCAACTGACAGACTGAATATAACTTCGAATTAAATTAATATTACTTCTCATCTTAATATTAATTTCTTTCAACAGAAGGGATTTAAAACAGAAGGGATTTTAAAATGTGCTAAATGCACATGATAGTTATAGTGAATATTAGTCTAGTAATTTTTTCAAATTTCAGTTGCTTTTCATTGTAAAAACAAAACGAAAATTACAGATTTTTTTGTCAGAATGATAAATAATAGAATTATTTGTTTCGTAAATCTGTCAGTTTTTTCTTCATTAACTTTTCACTTTTATTACTGCCTTGTTATCTATTCATATTCATTCTATTAAAATCCCTCGTGTGCTTCCATCTTTTCCTTTCTCCAATCAATATTCTAGCCGTCACACTTCTGTCCTGTAATTCCTCAAAAATTTACCTCTCGCTCATACTTCCATTCTTCTTTGCATTTTCTCTCTTCATAAACCGCAGTCTCCATTTGTAAACAATGGTCGACCAACTTCTGCCTCTTTTCTATCTTCTTTTTGTTATTTCGTCTCACCACTGAGTTTATATACGAAAGCCTCTGAAGAGAAATTCCAGACATAGGGCGAGCACCGGTCACTCGCTTTCCATACACATATCTGTCAAAATGGGGCCTGCCATAAATCCCCGGCTGCATGAACTTTACCTTTTGTAGATCGGCTGCTTTATATTTGAAAGCTATCATTTCTGATCTGCTTCAGCGTCCATAACGGACGTTGTCTGGTTTGAAATTTGTGTATGTGTGTATAAAGGGAGATTAGAGTTTTTATGAATGAAAACCAATATGTATGAGAGTAAATTCACTACAGGAGTATTTTTTATGTCATAGAGATGCTAGTTTGTGAATGCTTTTAAGTTTTTATAAATGAAACTCTAGAAAATGTGTAATCGAATGCCACTAACAGTCAGTGAATACCTTTTTTATAATGAATTTCATCCAAAGTAAGAGCCAAGAGCTACTTAGGTAAGGGTTCCTGAATGAGGTGTGTAATACGAACGTACGATAAAGAAGGACATTAAATATTTCGAGAATGTGGCGGAGAGATAATTGTTTTCACTAGACTTGGAGAGTTTAAGAAAGTATGTAGCATTCTGGAGAGCAACCCCGTGGGATTTGCTACACAAAATACTGATTCTTGGAAAGAAGATTTCAGACTGGACTAGCATTATTATTAAAGAAATAAGTTGAAACATTACACTACCGCACATCCATCCGTGTAAGTCATCTAAGTTTTAAACTGAAACGTTGGATATATATATATATATATATATATATATATATATATATATATATATATATATATATATATATATACTAATTTATTTAAACATGATTTTTTAATTGATACCAATATTTCAGTAGATGCTCTGTTTTCTTTTTAATTACTAAACATTATATTTATTTTACCTCTACTGGCCTGAATAATCAAGAAATCTTGTTAAGAAAATATGCTTTCGTGTAGTAACAATTACAAATATTAGTTGTATTTTGATTTTTAATATTTATTTCGTTTATTAGTTTAAAGTTATATGTAATTTATTAATATTAAAAGGTTTATTTCAGTATATTAGGTGGCAATCTAGTTTTATCTTCGGGTATTTTAGAACTGTTTTTTGAAGTTTTTTCTTTGCATGCAATTCAAAAAGATTTCCAGTTAGATTGCGTGAGTTTACTTGTTGTACGATTTTCCATTTGATTTGCAGTTGAAATGAAAAAAAGATTGGTTTATAGTAAGATTGTGCTTTATATTACATATATATTTTCTTTATTTATTTATTTGAAGTTTATGTTATAATTTTATTTATAGCTTTTGTTTTAATTACAGTTTAGTTGGCAAATAAGTATGTATTTATTTATGTGTCTACATTTATATACTATTTCATTTTTCTTGTTTACGCGTTTATTTAGGTCTTTAAAAGTAATTTTTCTTCTTTTTCCGGTAAGCATAATTTGAAGATTCTGATATTGTTATTGTGTAGGGCTGCTCTTTTTATGATTTCCTATTTGATTTTCTTTTTTTTTTGTTTATATGTATTTTGATATGGTTGTATTATTTGTTCATTTTTCTGTTTTAAATAACAATTCTAGTTGTTTTATCTTTCTAGTTATTTTATCTTTCTTTAAAAGCTATTTCTGTGGCGACCATGTAAATTGTTTTCTGTGTGAATGTTATTTGTCACAATATATATTATGTTTTTGGTTTGACATTTGTTACGTGAAGAGGTTTCTTTGTTTTGGAAGTTACATTTATTGATTTTATTCTGTTGTTTATTATTGTGGTGGCTGTTATTTTTCTATTGAGCATTTTCAATTGTGGTTTTGGTTATTTTTCTATGTTTCCTTTGCAGCTGTAACTGATTTTGCTTGTATTTTTTGAGGATTTGTGATAGTTTGCTGCTTTTAGGGAAATGCCTTTCAATTATTTTGAAAAATATTTTTCCTATTTTGGTTTTTAGATCCTTTTGTAGGTATTTTGAACCAAATTATATTCCTTTTTCGGGCTGTTTAAAAGTGCTGATTTGTATAGTTCATTGTTTGCCTTGAATGTTTTTAGGTTGCTGAAATTTGTTGAGATCTTTCATTTATAGATATGGGTATTTGGTTGAGTACCTTAAGAGGTGATTGGAGGATTTTTTTTAATATTATTAGATTAGTTGATTGATTGTTTTTTGTGGGGTGTGTTTCATTGTTTAGATTGAATCTTATATCAAGTAAATTTACTATTTTTAGTGGATTTTGTATCTTTGGTAGATCCTAGTGTTTTGAAGGTTTTTTTATTTTTTTTATTTTTCTGTGGTTCTGCCATTATATTTTGTTATGGTTTATAGGCCGTATTCCGTTTATAAAACTATATCTTTTTATTAATAATATCTCTGATATTATTGATAATGTATATGCCTATTATTTCGCATGAACTACGCCATCACAGCTAACCCCTTTACATCAATGTTATTATTATTATATCATTTTTCATCATATTTCGATTTTTGCTAGGGTCGCACTACCTTCCAGGTCTTTATATTTTAACAGTTCTTTGAATTCTGTGTTTGCTATGTTACAATTCGCCGGACAATCCATATCAATTAATAGGCAAGTTTTTTCTTCTTTCTGGTTTTTAACAATAATGTCCGGCCTATTTGCTTCAATCTTTCTGAGAGTGTAGATGGTGTAATTGCATAGAATGGTGACATCATCTATTTCTGTAACAGGTGCTGGGTGATGTTCATAACAGTGTTTGTTTATATATTTTCCGTAGTATTGGCACATTTGACGATTTTATATTCATTTGGGGCAGATACAGAACAGCCTGAGATTAGATGGTCTATTGTTTCTTGGGCTTTATCACAGAATCTGCATTTTGAATCCACATGATTACGTATAATATTTGCCTGAAAGTTCCTAGTGAAAAGACTTTGATCTTGCGCTGCAAGAATAAAGCCTTCAGTTTCAGACTTTAACCCAAAAGCCTGTAACCATCGATGAGTATTAACTTTATCAACCTCGGGTTTATAAGCACATTCTGGATATTGGCCATGCAGAGGTTTATCCTGCCAGCGTTGTTCCATGTGTTCAAGAGCTTTATCTTTGGCTTTCATTTTCATCTTTTTTGCTGCAATAGTTGGTTCTTGGCTTCTGTTTTGCTTTTCTACAGAATCTACTAATTGCAAATCTTGTTTGTATTTAGTGCCTTCTTTCATTGTTGAATATTTTTCTATCTGTTTTCATGTTGTTTGACCAACCGTATCATCCAGTCTTTTGTTATTTTTATGTATGTTAGTAAGCCAATAGTTGTTGTCTTGTATGACAATTCTAGTTGAATAAGACCTCTTCCACCTTCTTTACGAGGTATGTATAGACGGTCTACACCAGGCTTTGGATGATGCATCTTAAGCTTAGAAAGAAGCTTTCTTGTCTAAGAATCCATTCGTCTGATGTCGTTTAGAGTTCAGTTCAAGATGTTAAAACTATATTGGACCACTGGGATGGCAATCTTTACACACTATTTCTTTCATTCTTTTATGGCGAATTTTTTCACTCTTATTTACACCTAGGTATTTATAAGCGTTATCTGGCTCTAAAACTTTTATTGGTACAGCAGGATCTAAGCTAATTGAGGATGTTTGTTGTAGCGATCCTCGTAAAAATGTCGCTTTAGCACATTTATTCAAATTGAATTTCATTCCAATGTCTTCGCTGAAGTATTTCACAGTTTGCAGAAGACGTTCCGGCTCATTATCATTCTTAGCATACAACTTTAAATCATCCATGTAAAATAGATGGCTTATTTTCTTTGAGCTATTTAATAGCCACATTCTGTCTTGTTAAGTTGACTGGTTAATGCTGTTAATGATATGCAAAATAGTAAGGGAGACAAAGAGTCACCTTGAAATATACCTTTTTTGATGTTTATTTTACCAGACTTATAGTTCCATTTATATGATTGCGGTAAAGGGTTGTTTTCTATATCGACGTCCATTGTTTGATGAAATTGATGATGACGGATGATACCGTGTACATATTTAAAGTCTGTAAGATCCAGGAATGGGGTATACTGTCGAATGCCTTAGGATTATTTATCCAGGCAGTACTAAGATTTTTCTTTGCATGAAAGCAGTTTTCCAAGATCATCCTATTAATAAGTAATTGGTCTTCACATCCGTAACAGCAACGTTTGCACCCTTTTTGTTCAAGCGGCAGTATGTCATTTCTTTCCAAGAAGAAATATGTCTGTTTTGTTAAAATAGATGTTAATAGTTTATATGTTGTCGGAAGGCATGTAGTTGATCTTTAGTTTTTCGGGTTATTTTTGTCACTATTTTTGGGTAGAAGAAATGTAATTCCTTTGGTCATTCATGCAGGAATTTGAGTGGGATCGTTAACCATCTCTTGAAGTTCTTTGTGTAGTTTTTATGCCCTGTATTTAAATAATATAGCCAAAATTTAAGAATCTTATCTATTCCTGGAAATTTCCACTTGTGTGCTTTTTTCAGTGCAAATTTAACATCCTCTTCTGTGATTCCAGCCTATGTCTGTTCTGGTTTATTTTTCATTCGTTCTATCTCTTGCGAAATCCAGGCTGCTTCTTTGTTATGTTCTTTAGGGCAAGCCCATATTTTTTCCCAGAACTGTATAACTTCTTCCATTTTTAGTGGTACTGTCACTTCAATTCATTTTTATCTATTTCCCTGTAAAATTTCTTTGAATCGGTTTGAAAAATCTTGTTTTGTCTGTAGAATCTTGATCTTTTCTTATAGCGTCTTAGACTTCCGGTGACGACCCGGAAGTACCCATTGCTCATACTACGTCTTACGACGGTTGAGACGATTAACCTTTATTCTTGTATTGGATACTAATAACCTTTGTAAATACTATTTTCACGGAATACAACAATTAACCTATTCCTGTTGTTGAGTTATTTATTCTTACTCACGACATAATATTTTCTCATAGCGTCTTATTCTTTGAGCCTTCAGTTGTATTGTTTGCTTTACTTTTCTTTAGTTGATAGGACTTCATTTTCATTTCTAATATATTTTCATTCGATTCTTCCGCCTTTTCTAGTTTTTACATTTATTCCACTTGTCAGTTCATCGAGCACTGATAATTCACTTCTAAGTTGTTCGATTTCTTTTTCTATTTTTCTTTTCCAAGGTGGATCTTCATGTTTGTGAAACTGCCTTGTTTTTAATTTGATGTTCAGTTTTTTTTTGCTGCTATTTCTGGTGCATATATTGCTTCGTTGAGATTTATATGAGTGTCTTCTTCATTCAAAATTACTTTGGGTGCTGCATTGTAGAGCTTAATAGTTTCGATATTATGCATTGTTGGTTGTACTTTTGGGAGTTGTTCTCGTTCCTCCATTGCAATATTCTGTATCTGACTTATATTGTTCTTGATTTATTCCTTGGACTCTTGTATAATGTTCTTGTTTTCCGCAAAATAATTCTGTTCAATGTGTTTTGAACTCGTTTTATTGCCGCCATATAACTGACTCAAATCATACCTTTCCAGCACATCTAAACTTACAGCATTATCTTCACAGTGATTTGTGTGTATCATGGTTTCTACATTATGACCTGTGGCTTGTTTGATGTTATTACTTTTTATTTCTGATTCCGGTTCTTTTTCATATTTATCTCATTAATTTCAGCCTCTGTCAATTGGTTATTTCGCATGGTGTATCTTCGTACATTAGCTAATTTATTTTCGTCAATGTAATTTCTATTTGTTTGCCCAACCTTTTTTCACCAAATGTCATATGTTTGGCGAGTGATGGTTTTTTTTAGGTTTGAGTAATGCTTCATGAAATGCAGTCATAACTACTTTGTAATTCTCACGAGACCATTTTTCTCTTTCTTTAAATATACGGTTACAGATCTAGCTGGAGAATTTTCAGGGCCATCATTAGGATTATCCTGGTTGTGGGAACCTGAAGATTCATTCTTTGTGTTGGAGTTTGTTCTTATGTCAGATTTTTCGACCTCAGGTAGGTTCCCTCCTGAAGGACCGGCTGCCTTTTTATCCACTGGAAGAGCCATACTGGACTTTTTATTTCTATTTGTAATTCTCATATTTTTCCCACAAGTGACGCACGGGTCGAAAAGTTCACCCAAATTTGCCCAGCACGTTGGGTAACGGTCTTTTACAAACAGGGTTTCGCAACCTGTAGGGGATCGTTTGTGAACTCATAACGCAGTAGCCACGATTAACACCTTGAGTTGTGGGTTACTGTTCGGAGATTTAATTCTCACTAAATTGGTTGCCAAGCAACAGTTGACAGAGACGCGATTGGAATTCAAAGAGAAAGACGGTTTTTCAAGAGCTTCAGAAGAACACGTCATTCTCGTTGTAATTCCAATCGCGTTATTATTATTATTATTATTATTATTATTATTGTGCTTTTTGTCCATATTTTGTTATTATGGTATAATATTAATTTTCGGCAATATTTAATTAAAATTATTTTTTCGTTAGGGATATTTATGTATTGATTTGCTAAATTTAGTTATTTGTTTGGTCGGGTCTCATTGGTAAATGGATAGATGTCTTTTATCTTTAGTTGTACGAAGGAACATTTTGGTTATTGGTAATTTTGAACCATTTGATTTTTTCTTTTGTATTTCTTCACTGGTTTACGTTTAGTATATTTCTTAATTGTGAATAGAAAAATCCGAAATACACAACAGAAAGAATGAAAACCGATATAAGACAGAAAAAGAAAACCAAAGCGAAGAGGAATCAGGGACAAAGCCAGAATAAAAATGATTAATCAGAGTGGACAGAGATGAAGGAAAGATACACGGGAAAAATAAATTGTGGCGAGGTGAAAAAAAACTAAAGAAGGCATGAAAAATAAAGAAAAGAAGAAATATATAAACTAGAGATAATAATTCTTTGTAAAAAAGAAAGAAAGGAAGGAAGAGAGAAAGCAAAAAGAAAGAAAGAAAAACGACAAAGAAAAAAGAAAAATAAATGAAAGAAAATAAAGAAACAAAAAGAAATAAAGCAAAAGAAAGAATGAAAGAAAAAGAAAAGAAGTATATAAACAAAAGAATATCATACTTTATAATAAAGGAAGATAGTAAAAAATCTAAGAAAAAGAACGAAAGAAAAAAATTAACGAAAGAAAATAAAGAAAGAAAAAGAAAATTAATTTATAAAATTTGAGATTATGTGATGTCTTGACTACAAAGAAAAAAAGAAAGAAAAAGATAAAGTAAAAATGCTAAGTAATTGAGATCATTTTTCATTACAAAAAAAAAGAAAATGAAGAATGAGAGACAGAAGAAAAAAAGAATGAGTTTTTTGTTTAATATGTAAACCTGTAAATAAATCAAAATCGTGATAAACAAGATAAGAATAACAAAGGCGAAACCTTGATTTCCGTTTTACAAGGAAAGAAAGAAACACTTTAGGGAAGAACTTGATTTCCTGAGAGGAACAAAACAAAATCTAAAGCGAGGCTCGAAAACAGAAGCAAGTTCGTTTTTACTCGCACGTATAATTCGACTAATCTAACAAATAAATTCAAACCTATTTTTAATAGTAGACTGGACAGTAATTCCTATCGCTTTTTGTTAAAACATATAAAAAATGTTTTCAAATATAGAAGGTTTGCTTAAACAAAAGAACTGGGAAAGGCCAAGATTTTATTTCCTCCACTTTGCTTAATCACCAAGTAAACTATATATAGAGTCACTGAAATAAGCAGTGTTAGATGATGTGATCACTTCAGGAGTACAGAGCTGGCCATCTTAGTCCACAATGTCTATGTTTCTCACTTTCACTCATTGATTCTCACACGCACTCTTACTCACGTTCTCTTTCGCTCTTTAAATATATATATATATATATATATATATATATATATATATATATATATATTAGTATATATAAATATAATTTTATCTAATGTATACGAAGGTGTTTGTCTTTTAGCCGTTTTTTACCGTTTTCAGGAATTTCTTTTTGTTTAAGTTATAAAGTCGTTTCGTAAGTTGTCTGTTGGACATACCAACATGGTTGATTTTAGTATATATATATATATATATATATATAGTCATCCGCAGACATATCTGTTTCGCTATATATATATATATATATATATGTGTGTGTGTGTGTGTGTGTGTGTGTGTGTGTGCGCGTGTGTGTGTGTGTGTGTGTGTATGTGTGCATTAGTCATTTACATACAAGCCTGTTACGCTATATCACATCTCATCAGTGTGGCTAGACATTCACTTGTTTCCAGCCGAGATCGAAACTCGACCGATATAGTGTCAGTCGCAGTCCTACTCCCTAAGCTATAAGAGTGGAGGCAATTCACACGCCAGCCACCGGAAGAACTCAAATCATTACTAAAGAGTAATGCGTAAATTGCAGAAATGGTAACTGTTTTAATATATATATATATATATATATATATATATATGTATATATGTGTGTGTGTGTGTGTGTGTGCGTGCGTGCGTGCGTGTGTGTGTGTATGTGTCCAAAGGAATAAGGAACGAAGAAAATATTAACAACGTTCAAAACATTAATTTTAAACAGTGCTCAATATAGAAATAGAGCTATGAATATTTATTATAAATTATAGTTTAGAACATGTACAAATTATTATCCACTACAAAGTGTACATTTTGTTTTGACATTGATATTTTGAATATGTTTTAAATTATAATATATATATATATATGTGTGTGTGTGTTTGTGTGTGTGTTAGTGTGTGTGTGTGTGTGTGTGTGTGTGTGTGTGTGTGTGTGTGTGTGTGTGTGTGTCTGTCTGTCTGTCGTCTTTTTAAATTTTTTATTTCGTGCCTGTGCGTTGTTTGTTTTCCATTTTGTCGACGGCACAGTATAGTAGGGTCGGTTGGGTACCAAATATGAAAATAAGAATATGAGGAGGCAATTCCTCCTGCTAGAAATTTGGATATATACTGTACTGCTTGGAATTCGTGGTGGAGTCTCCAGTACGAATATTTAAGAATGTTTTTATTTCGATTTGATTACAGTACTGATGATTCGCAAAGAGTTCGATGAGTCTCATGGTCACTATGAACGCGTCTTTCCACAAGATCTCAGACTAGAGGTCTACATCAAGTGTTTTGAGGAGGTAGTGTTACTCTGAGTTAAGAGAGTGGCTGTTGGAAGACCTTATGTCTGGCAACATAACTCTGTACCGTGCTACACAAGAAGAAGAACAATCTTCGATGTCAGACAATTTCTACGACCACATCACCTTTTTATATGGCCCTGTAACTACACAGACTGAACCGAAGACAAGGGTTATTGCAGAAAACCAGAAAATTTTCAAATAGTGATACAGAAGATTCCAAAGTCGTCCGGAGGCCATGGGAGAAGCCAATGGCGATTTTATTGAATAAATTTACTCTTTAATATTTCTATATATTTTTGTGTAATTTTAGTAAATATATCTGTTAAGATGAGACGTCAGTGTTATTTTCATTTTTGTGTCATTTAGACGACAATTCATCCATCGCGCCCTGCAGAGCATTTATAGATATAGACATTGAGGACATAGGAATCAGTACTGCATGGTTGAAGCCAATGGTGATTTTATTGAACAAATTTACTCTTTAGTATTTCAAGATATTTTTGTGTAATTTTGCTAAATATATCAGTTAAAATGAGATGCCAGTTTTATTTTCTTTTGTGAGGAACTAGACTTACCACTTATCAATCACGTAGATTAATAGAAGAATAATTTCATTTAATCTACAAAGTTTTAAAGATATTTATTCATAGAGTGGTTTAATAAGTTTGTACAATTTTTATATTAATAAATAAAAACAATGGCGAAGATTTTGAATAAATTTACTCGTTAATATTTCAATATATTTTTGTGTAATTTTAGTAAATATATCTGTTAATAACAGTGGGATGCCAGTGTTATTTTCATTTTTGCGTAATAGACGAAAATTTATCCATTTCACCCTGTATACGGTTTGAAGACATTTTCATATTGTCATAAAATACAAAAATATACATTTTCTCATATATTCATTTAATAAATATGAAAATATATTTTCTTTGTGAATATTGCAAGTAGAAAGAGATTTTCTCATGTTCCAAGACTTGTTTTCCAAGACGTGTGTTTGGAATTGAAACAAGAACTTATTAATATGTCCTTGTCAAGAAAGTAATATAGAAAATAAAAGGAAACGTGTGGAATAAAATTGGAAATTGTGTTGGAATCGGTTTACTGGGACAAAATACATAATTTATAATTTGACGGTTATACACAAAAAGTTTCACAAGAAAGAAAATTTCTCAGCGCAGCAGGCGGGGGTAACCTCATCTATATTTATGGAGAAAGGCTTTTTGTCGCCTTTCGAAGGAAACATCACGACTGTTGTACATTCGGGACCACACACGGAGACACGCACACGCAGCTTCACAAACACACACACACGCTTATATATATATATATATATATATATATATATATATATATATATACAGAAGTTAATATAAGTAAAAGTTTAACACTTGGCAGATTGATGTTACCTTCAACATCTCGACGACAGAATTTCCGAGACGGACCTGTCCGTTCACTCTTCAGGGGTTAGCAATTGACTGCTTATATTTCTCGATTTTTTATGCACCATTTTATGCATAATTGGCGTAAGTTTTTCCGTATTGTCTGTGCCGATGTGCTTTTGCGCGCGTACACCGGTCTTCGCTGATGTGCGTACGTATAGGATGTCGTGGTCATTTGTTCTTTTTTTTTCTACTTTAGACTCTCTCCTTAACTTTTTTTTCCTTTTTACCTTTTCCTCTTTCCTTTCAATTATAACGGTTTGTAGTCATTTATATTCGGTTTAGTCTCTAGATATATAAACGTTTTTTTATTGTTAAACTTTGAGCCTTCCAGTTTTTTTTTTGTTTTTTTTTTTTTTGAGCTAGGAATGTTGTATTTTAGTTTTTACATCCTGGACTTTTTGTAGTACCCGAATTGAAATGATTTCATATTCAGCAACAGAGTCTTGGTTCTATAAATCTCCTAGACATGTAATGAGGAATAATTTGTCTGTTTCCATACGTTAAATGTGTGAGCGCCTTTTTACTTCTACGATTTACTTTCCTTCTTTCTTTCTTTCTTTCCTTCTTTCTTTCTTTCTTTCTTTCTTTCTTTTTTTCTCGCTAAAACCAATTTTTCTTGTATATCCATTTCTTTCGTCTTTCCTCGCATTCAAAACATTCAAAACAAAATAATCCATTATTTATTCGAGGTAGTGGCAAAATACACGTTATTTAAGTCAAGAATAAAGAGAATTATAATGTAGAGTGCGGCAAAAACACGTCCCACATAATTATACGGCATTAGTGACAGTGGTGTCTTCATCGAGCTACTCTGTCCTACCATTCTGTTTTAGGTATTTCTAAGAGGTATTTCTGGTCGGTATATATCTGACGTATTTATGGGAGGTATATGTGGAAAGTATTTATGGGAGGTATATGTGGAAAGTATTTATGGGAGTTATATGTGAAAGGTATTTCTGGGTGGTATTTCTGAGAGGTATATATGGGAGATTTATGAGTAATATATGTAAGATGTATTTCTTAGAGGTATATGTTTGAGGTGTATGTGCGAGGTATTTCTGGGACGGATATGCAGGTGGTATTTCTAGGAGGTTTATGCGTTAGGTATTTCTAGGAGTTATATGTGGGAAGTATTCAAGAGAGGTATATATGAGAGAATGTGCGTTGTGGCGCAGTTGATATCCTCTCGGAACGAGAAATCGGGGAGCCGAGTTCGAATTCCATTTGAATTCGCTGCATTCGCTTACGCAGAAATACCCTTATGAAAGCTATTAATCCGTCTCTTCTCTCCAGTTATGGGTTAAATAACAGTTCAGATTGGCACTTAACTGACTGACTGAATACAACACTTGAAAACATGATTATGAAGTGGTGTGAAGTGGAAGATCAGTTTTATATTCTTCTGAAGTAATAAACTGACCCCACACTATTTACTACTTAAACATATATTACATCTCTTCTCCCCCTAGCTATGAGTCAAATAACAGGACAGATCAAGTCCCAAGTAGGCATCTACGCAGATGACACTACAATATACTCCCGCTCCAGTAAGAAACCTGTCGTGGTGGACAGACATAATCTCGCTGCTGACCTTGAGCGGGATCTACACTCTGTGGTGAACTGGGGCAAGAAGTGGCTTGTCAACTTCAATTCATCTAAGACCAAGGTGTTGTCTGTCAACCATTACAGGCAACCTCTTCTGCCTCCCATAAGCATGGACCAGATGATTCTCCCGGAGAGTAATACACTACGCCTCCTCGGACTTACCCTGTCCTCAGACCTCAAATGGAACCACTATATTGAATCCATAGCAAAATCTACTGCTAAGAAGGTTGGGTCACTTCGATCCAGGATGTTTTTTCCACCTGAATCCATCTTGCATATATACAAGTCAACCATCCGTCCGTGCATGGAGTACTGCTGCCATTTATGGTCAGGCGCCCCTGCCGTTCTCCTCAGTGTTATTGACAAGCTCCAAAGGAGAGTCTGTAATGTGATAGGTACTGATCTGGCGACTCAACTGCAGCCACTTCCCCATCGTCGAAATGTGGCCTCCCTTTGTCTCTTCCATAAATCCTTTCATGGCTTCTGCTCGGATGAGCTTAAGTCACTGATGCCTCCTCAACAGGTGTTTTCTCGTGCAACCAGACTGGCAACTAGGTCCCACCCATTCACAGTCAGGTTAGCCAAATGCAGATGACAATTCTACTCCTGCAGCTTCCTCTCTCGCACTTCCCGCCTGTGGAACTCGCTCCCGTATTCTTGCTTTCCTGACGGCTACAACCTCCAGAAATTTAAATGCAAAGTCAATACTCATCTACTAACCACTGGACTCTAGCTCTCTCCCCTCACCTGTATAACCTTCTCTTTCTCTCCACCTATGTATCTGTCATCGCACCTGCTTTCTCAGCTTTCTGTTGTTCCTTTCTAACTAGTTTGTACTCCTCACTCTTTTCTAATATATCTTTTTACATTTATGTAACCCCCTGCACATCAGTGGCGTTTCCGCCTTGCTCGGGGTGAAATGATTAAAAAAAAAAAAAAAAAAGATTGGATTCTATAACCTTAGCTAGCAACAAATCTACCGCAGAAAGTAATGGCAACCTACTGCGGTATCATCTTCTGCCCAGTCAGTCATGTCTCTTTCGAGACATGATTGCCCAAAGCGTATATCACATATGGCACTTAACTAACTGACTGAATATAATAGTTGAAAACATGATTATGCTTCTACTGAGCATAAAGTGGGGGATCAGTTTTATATTGTTTGGAAATAACTGATCCCCCGCTAATTACTACTTAATAATATAATACAACTCTTCCTCCTCTAGCTATGAGTCAAATAACAGGACAGACTGGGTTCTATAGCTTTGGCTGGCAACCAGTCAACTGCAGAAAGTAATGGCAACCTACTACGGGATAATCTTCTATCCAGTCAGTCATGTCTCTTTCGGGACATGATCGTCCACGCGTGTATCACGTATGGCACTTAACTGACTGATATGAGAGAGGTGTATGTGGAACGTATTTCTGTGATATATATATGTGACAGGTATTTCTAGGAGGTATGTGTGGTAGGCGTTTCTGGGAGGTATATGTGGGACGTATTTCTGGGATATATGTATGGGAAGTATTTCTGGCTGGTGTATATAGAAGCTATTTCTAGGTGACATATGTGGGTTGCATTTCTGGGAGGCATATGTAACAGGTACTTCTGCTGCATTCTCCATGATGCTAACCAAAGACCGCGGATTATTGAAGCGCTTAAAATTTACATAAAATACCTGAAGTGGAATAAATCCGTTTGTTTTTCTTCGCTGAATGCATTTAACAGTTGACGGATAAATTTACTTAGTTTGACACATATTCAGTATCATGATAACTGCAATTGTCACAATGCCGGCGATTAAAAAGTGAATAAAAAGGAAAACTAATAATAACTTATCTTGTCTGTTAGCAGTAATATTGTGGTGATACCGAGCAAGCGAGGGACCGGATGTTTGGATTCAGAGGTCTAGATAGCAAACTGGTCTTTGCGCATCTGGGTTCCACGCTGAAGTTCCGATGTTAAACCAAAAATAAATAAATATCAAATTCCTTTTACGGACCCTTGTCGCGAGCCGACGGTAATTTAGTTTATCGTCCAATGGGAAGCCCAGAATTAAATCCGGGTGTGAGTTCCCAAATGCCCCGAAGACGAAATAAAAGAACGACACAAGGAAACAAACACAGTTGAGAAAATACGAGCATAATTAACACGTCAAGCGACCGTATTATATTGCCTCTCCTTTCTCTCTCATCTTCTTTCACTGTTTACTGGGCCACCTAGACGAGTTAGGATGTACATAGTGGGAGAGTTAGAAAGAATGGGAGGGTTAGTGTGTTAGGAGGTGTCTATTGACCTTACATTTAAACTCCTGGAGGTTATAGCCGTCGGGAAGCAAGAATGCGGAAGGGAATTCCACAGGCGGGAAGTGCGAGAAAAGAAGATGTTGGAGTAGAAATTGCAGTTACATTTCATCGGTTTCACTGTAAAAGGGTGGGACCTAATTGCCAATCTAGTATCTTGCAAACTCACACCTAGGGGGCACCAGTGGTTTAAGTTCATCAGAGCAGAAGCCACGAAAGTATTTATAGAAGAGGCACAGGGATGCTACGTCACGCCGGTGGGAGAGTGACTGCAGGCGGTCAGCTAAGTCGGTATCAATCACGTTACAGATTCTGTATTTTGTCAAGAAGCCCGAGGAGAATAGTAGGGGCACCCAACCAGATGTGGCAACAGTATTCAAAACACGGACGGATGGTTGATTCGTATAAGTGTAGGATAGATTTAGGCGGAAAGAATTTCCGGGCCCTGCACTGAGAGCCAATTTTCATAGCAGCGGATTTAGCAATGGATTCGACGTAGTCAGTACACTTGAGGTCCACTGAGAGTGTCAGGCCAAGCAGGCGTAGTGTTTTACTCTCTGGGAGGCATGCCTGTTCCATGCTAATGGGAGGGAGGTGCGGTCTTCTGTGACGGTTAATTGACAGCAGCTTCGTTTTGGAAGAATTGAATTTTACGAGCCATTTCCTACCCCAATCCACCACGGATTGGGGGTCCTTTTCAAGCTCGGCCGCGAGGTTCGCCTTATCATCAACACCAGATTTTTGATCTAGGCGAGTGTATACTGTGGTATCATCGGCGTACATGCCTACTTGTGATCTTATGGCATCGGGGAGTTCATTGATGTAGATTAGAAAGAGCGTAGGACCTAGGATAGAGCCTTGGGTAGTTCTTCTGGGAGGCATGTCCGTTTAAAACCACCTTCAGTGTGCGGTTGGAGAGGAATGACTGGATTAAGTCCAACAAAAGTCCAGTAATGCCGTAGCTTCGCAATTTCCGTAGAAGGCCGGCATGCCATACTCTGTCGAATGCTTTAGAGATATCCAGGGCGACAGTAGTTCGGGCTTCACCATTCTTGTCGAGAGCCTGGTATATATACTCGGTGATGGTCGTTAGCATATCAGCAGTAGACCTGGTGAAGCGGAAGCCATACTGTTTGTCCAATAGGAGCCCGTGGGCCGTGAGATGCTGAACGACCTCGGCATTGATAATGGCTTCGAACACTTTGTCGAAGATCGGAAGAAGTCTGATAGGGTGGTAATTTGAGGGGTCCGAGGGTTCACCAGTGTTCTTGAATATTGGAACCACAGAGAGAAGACTTCCAACAGGCAGGAAAGCAGGAGGAAGATAGGCAGAGGTTGTAGAGCTTAGAAAGGACAGAGAAGAGTTCAGGGGCACATTTCTTCAAGACTATGACTGGGATTCCGTCCACACCACTCGCTTTGTGAGGGTCAAGTTTTGATATTATGCTAGAAATCAGCGAGGGCGTGATGTGGATGTCATTCATTTGGGCCTCAGTACTAGATGGGAAATCGGGCGTCTGGACTCCAGACGAATCCAGACACGAATTGGTCGAGTATCTACGGGCAAAGCATTCAGCCTTGTTCGCTGAGGAGGTGAGGATCTCAACCTCGTTGATTAGTGTGGGTATTGAGGACTTACTCTTGTTGAGCACGCTTTTACAGAGGTGCCAGAAGTCTTTGGCTCCGAACTTAGAGGATGCTATGCGCTGCTTCATTCTGGCAGCAAACAGCATCTTAGCTTCGTTAAGTATCTTTTTACACTTATTACGAGCTGAGGCGAAAAGACGCCTGTTTTGGTCCGACGCGTGGCTACGATAAAGCCGGAAGAAGTGATTCCGGTGGGCAATGGCGGCCGAGCAAGTGGGCGAGAACCAGGGAGACGAATGGGATTTAAGCTGAAATTTCCTGGCAAGAATGAAAGCATCGATGCCAGCCTTGACCCAGGAGGAAACCTCTGATGCACAGTCTTCGACGGGAAGACTAAAAACATTGTTCCAAGGGACGTCGCAGAGGAAGTCACGGAACGAATCCTAGTCTGCTCTTTGATAGCAGTAGGATATTCTGCTGGTCTGGGTTTCTTGGATAGGGGTGGAGTGGAACGAGATGTTGACAGAAACTACGGCGTGGTCAGAGTTTCCGAGAGGGCAGAGCTGTCTGGTGGTGCAAGAATTTGGGGTGGAAGTGAAGCAGAGGTCTAGTAGCGAGTCCCTTCTGTTAGGGCTATTGGAGAAATGGGATTGGGAGATTGAAAAATTAAAGGTGTGAACACCAGCATTGTCGGTTACAGAGTTTTCGAGCCACTTAGTGTGGTGGGCGTTAAAGTCACAAAACACGAAAATATGGGCAGATGAGTGAGAAGAAATGGCCTTGTCGATATTGTCAGAGATGCTGTCAAGTACTGAACAGTCAGAGGAGGAGGGGGAGCGGTAGAGGAAGAAGAGATAGCTAACGGAGCTTAGAAGTGAGAAACGGAAACATATGAAAGACTAGTCCAGGGATTCAAGAGATGTTACTCTAGCTAGGGGGAGGTGTTCGCTGACATATACACCAAGCCCGTGCATATGGACGTTGGAGTCCTTCCTGAAGAGGGGAAGGTAACCAGGAACATAGAACTCAGAGGAGGGGATAGACGGGTCAAGGTTAGTTTCACACCGGCCTAAGATATCAGGTGAGTTAGTTTGGAGGAATGATTCTAGTGAGGTTAGTGAGGATACCGCGAATGTTAGTGAACGTGACACAGTTGTTTCTATACACCATTTGATTTTCTTGTTTTGTGCCCCTCTTATAATGGGCTATCTATTAACAAGGCCAAATTCAGTTAATCTGTTTCAACACAAAAATACACTCCACTATAACGGATAACCCACAATAATATAACGCAATGCCTAAAAATTGTTGAGACCCCCTACTCAAAATGTTTTGGATAGTTCTTAACTACTCTATTAATTAAATAATATGCTTAAACATTTTTGTATTTATTAATTTCAGAGACGCAAATATACATTTTGAATTCTCAAAATATCGAAAATATTAAAAGTGGTCGTTTTACTTTAAACATGTTTTTAAAATTCTTTGGTTGTTCCAAATATTTGAATATCTATTCAATTATAAATTTCACCAATCAACAAAGTCGTCAAATTTTTCTTTTATACATATCACTAAAACAATATTGGAAACTCATTTTTTTCTGATAAAATATTAATTTCTAAAGATGAATATAAAAAGTGTTTACCGAATAAAGAAAGAACAACGAAATTTTGCAATATATGCTAATGCCTTTAAAGGAAAGAATATTACTACAAATATTTGATGTGATTGTTTAAACTACTGGACGGTTTTCGAATGGATGTACACTCCAAAAAATCCTTAAGTTTGATATATTAAAAAAGTATAAAATTAGGATTTGAAAAATGAAACAGGTGCTTGAAATCCGTAAATATCAGCAAAGTTTATAAATCCATATAGATAGGGATTAAATTTTCAAATTTTTACATCTTAAAAAAATGTATTATCTTTTAAAAGTTTATAATTATGGTAGCCCATCTATACTACGATGATATTCAACTTCTTTTGTAACTTCAGTACGTCTTCTTGTGCCTGTTGCTGTTGTTTCGTACGTGGCTGAATAAGTTTTTATATCATGCAAGATAGAACTTCATTACATGGCTGAAAGTGATCATGTTCTCTACGTTCCTAATGTTCAGTGAATTATTGTATTATTATAATATTATATTATACGAAAACATGTCAAAGACGTTTGTTCGTATTAAAAGCGTATGTCTTAATTTTATTGTTTCACAGAGTCGGTCATTTTGACGAATTTTTTCAAGAAGAATTTGCCAATAGCGTAAAAAAATATCATCTCAATGTTACAGACATTATATATAAAACAATACAAAAGAAATCCAACAGTGCCTGTCTATAAGTCGAGTACAACTATAGATAAGAAACAAGTCTCACGGCTCATTCTTATATTTGGGATTTCTATCGCCTATGAGCACACTCACACTTAGAATTCTCAGCTTAGAAGGAGGTGACAGTAATGACGGTCTCCAAAATTACACTCTCATAAAAACAGTTTTATTTCCAGAGGCTGTAGTAGATTGTAGGTAGACTCGTGACATTATAAAGTAAGCTAGAGACAATAAAGAATTAATATAGAAAAAAAATGAAAAGAAAAATAGCGTAATAATCATATATATATATATATATATATATATATATACAAGAAAAATTAAGACAGACACGTTATTTCAGGCGAACCATTGTCAGCTTCCCTCTTTATTTTACAAAAACAGGATACTCCTTTAGATTCTTCTATACCTACACTGCATGCTGATATATATATATATATATATATATATATATATATATACAGTTTTGTGCAAAGGTATTAGGACAAGAACTATTTCATCTTTTATGAGGCATATTGACAGAAAATAAACAATTTAATTAAAGCCATTTTATATGATTTACTGAACAAATGCTTTCACAAGAAAAATACTTGTTCTAAAATAAATTTAATATTTAGTATAATAACCTTTGGCTTTGATCCCAGCCTTCATTCTGTCAGGCATTTACATCACAAGCTTCTTCATTGTATCTAATGGTATCTCCTGCCAAGCAGCTTGTATTTATTCCCAAAGTGTGTCTTGCGAAGTAACATTAGATTTATCAATTCCAGAGGAGGTAATAAGAAAAATGTCAGTCATATCCAAGGATAATAGAAGAATGAGTAGTTTCAAAATAATTTGTTTAATAGAAAATAGGAAAAATTAAATATAACTTCTTTTTGATACATTTCTTTTCCACCTAGTTTTAAATAAGCAATATTTATTAGCAATTTACTTGGCTTTTCGCCCTGTATTTGAATTTCAGTGAGATTTTTAGGAAAATCACCCCTGTCCTAATACTTTTTGCACACTACCGGTAGTGTGCAATGGTGTTAGGACAGGGGTGATTTTAAAATTTATTTTGATCCCTCATAAATGATAAAATAGTTCTTGTCCTAATACTTTTGCACAGTACTCTCTCTCTCTCTCCCTATATATATATATATATATATATATATATATATATATATATGGTCATCCGCAGACAGATCTGTTTCGCTGTATCACAGCTCATCAGTACAGTTAGACTCCGATTGCTTTTTAACCCAGTATTGAAACCCGGCCGAATTGGAGTCAGTCGGCGATTCTACCTCTGAGATATGGGCGCTCGGTAGAAGGAGGCAGTCTTTTTCGCGTGTATATTATCATTATACACACCCAATAGCTATATAAATATACTAGAAAAGTATTGGGGAAATTGTAAAACTAAATAAAAATGTGTACGCGTTTTATCCATGAGGACATAAACTTGGTTTGTTGAGATGCGTATGAACGAGAGTTGCTGGAAGTTTTAAAATTTTTTAAATATAGTTTTGAAAGTTAGGACAATACATTGGTTGTCTACCTTAACGAAACTGATCACAATGTTTTATATAAAACATGCTACTCTAATTAAAACAGAAAATACTTAATGAAGATGTCTAGAAATTAGATTATTCTCTAATTTTATACTTTATATTCTTTGCTACAACTGCAAGAAATTTTGGCAAGATTCCTCACGTGTTCAGTTTTACTCGAAAAGCATTTCTTTGTAGAGTTTTTTTTTTTAATCATTTCACCCCAAGTAAGGCATTCCACTGCCACTATTGCGCAGGGGGTTATATAGGGGAAAGGGATGAGAAAGACTGTTTAGTTATAGGAAATGTCGGAAGGAGGGTGATAGACGGGTAAGGATACCGAGGATGGGGGTTGGGTAGATGGGAGAGTGTTTGAGAGAATGGATGCGATTTAGTGTGATAAAGAGGTGTCTATTGATCTTACATTTAAATTCCTGGAGATTGTATCTGTCGGGGAAGCAAGTATATGGAAGGGAATTCCACAAGCGGGAAGTGCGAGAAAAGAAGCTGTTAGAGTAGAAATTGCGTTTATATCTTATCTGTTACACTGTAAAAAAGTGGGACCTAATTGCTAATCTAGTATCTCGTGAAAAGTCATACCTAGAGGGCACAAGTGATCTAAGTTCATTAGTGTAGAAGCCGTGATAGTATTTATAGAAGTGGCACAGGGAAACTACCTCACGCCGGTGGGAGAGTGACTGCAGCCGGTCTGCCAAATCGGTATTGAACACATTACAGATTTTCCGTTGTATTTTGTCAAGAACCCCGAGGAGAATAGCAGGGGCACCCGACCAGATGTGGCAGCAGTATTCAATACACGGGCGGATGGTAGAGTTATATATGTGCAGGATGGACTCAGACGGGAAAAACATCCGGTCACTTTCATAGCAGCGTATTTAGCAATGGATTTCATATAGTCATTCCACTTGACGTCCTCTGATAGTGTGAGGCAAGAGAGGCGTAGTGTTTTACTCTCAGAGAGGCTAGCTTGTTCCATGCTAATGGGAGGTAGGAGCGATTGTCTTTGATGGTTAATTGATAGCAGTTTCGTTTTGGAAGCATTAAAATTTACGAGTCATTTCTTACCCCAGTGAAACACGGATTGGAGGTCTTTTCAAGCTCGGCAGCGAAGTCCACTTTATCGCCCACACCAGATTTTGATCGAGGCGAGAGTATACTGTGGTATCGTCGGCTTACATGCCTAGTTGTTTCTGAATATTTTTATGGGCTGTACATTTTTTAATCTTCTTCAATAAGCCCTTGGCGTAAGGTAGAAAGACTCTGGCAAATTTGTGTTCCTTCACCTTAAACCAGCTGTTTCCATCTGCAAACTGTGACGTTAGGTTTGCATGGAAGTTGTTATTCTGAAAGATACATTTGATGCTAATAATTTATTGCTGCTATATATACAGGCCTCACTTCTCATCCTAGAAATTCAAACCCTAAAAGAAAAGATTTAAAATGTCGACACAAAAATCGACAAAGTATGATGACTGGCACTTTCATGCCTTAGGTGTTCATGATTTACACACACACACACACACACACACACACATATATATATATATATATAATAAAAATGTGAGAGGCCGTGAACGTTTTGTTTAAAGTGTATATTGTTGTTGTTATTATACATGTTATGATACTTTAAGTGTCCATAATGGATTTGTGACGCTACACGTGTTTCGAGTTTAAGTTTGATTCTCTTCAGGCGAATAAATTTGTGGCTTTACGTATCGAGTTCCTTTAGTTTCTGAGGGCCAAGTTGTTATTTATAAATAAGTATGTAAGTAGGAAAATAAAAACAAAAAACAAAAAATAAATCAAACCAGTAAAATAAAATTAAATAAGAAAAGATAAAATAAAGCAAATGTTGGCGTGTTGAATTGTCTGTTTTCTCACATCAGAACGTGTTTAAATGGATAAACAGATAAATAAATAAATAGATGAATGAATGAATCAAGTGCTTACCCAAATTTGAAATGATTTTGGTTCGGGGTTTCCCTCATTAATACGTTAAAATTATCATCTCGGCTCCTTCCTTATCTACAAGTCTCTTCATCGGTCAGTTGGTTGTTTTTATTGCTTTGACGATATTTTGAATTTGGGGTGTGTGTGTGTGTGTGTGTGTGTGTGTGTGTGTGTGTGTGTGTGTGAGCGTTCTTTTCATTCGTCTTTATGTTTTAGAATTGTTTTTTGTGGGTCATCTGGTTCTTTTTTAATGTTTGGGGTTACCATATTCTATAATTCAAGCATTGTGTCGCTCACTTCTATATCTTTGCGCATCTGTCGCATTTTAGAACGTAAACTACATTTTCCTAGTTGCAGCTCCGATCCGATTTTTATTTCGAATGTAGTTGTGTTTTCGAATTGGAAGTATTTTCCTTCTATTATTATGTTGCAAACTCCACATCTTTTTCTGTTGCATTTTGTGACCCCCTGTGTTGTGTGTTGTTCGAATTTCGATGAGGTTAGGATGTGTTTTAAATATTTGGACTGGCATTTTCTATTAATTATTTTAGTTATCTTTAAGATTTTTTTATTTTTTCCATTATTATTAATTCCATGTATGTTTTGATCTTTGTAAATAATTCTGGATTGTTTTTGTTGTGTGTGGAAACGTATACTAGAATGTTTTCTTATTTTTCCTGTTTTTCTTGCTATTTTTTTGGATTCAGGAGGGATTCTTATAGTATTTTTTCTGCTAGTTGGAAACCCTTGTTTATTAATGGAGTGGGGTATCGTCTTATTTGTAATGTTTTTCGTAGTTCTTCTAGGCGTATTTTACGAAGAGCTTCGTCAGTTACTATCGTGCAAATTCGTCGTGCTAAGGAATAGGGGATGGATATTAAATAGCCTTTTGGATGGTGACTCTTGAAGTGGAGGTATTGTTGGGTGTCTGTGGGTTTGTGGTAAATGTCCGTGATGATGTGAGTGTTTTCGTTTTTATGAGTATATCTAGGAACGATAATTCTTTATAACTATATTCTAGCATGAACTTGATTTTGGGGTGCAAGTGTTGTAGTATATGTGTAGTTTGTTTATGCCCCCCCCCCCATGTTGATTTCCAAAAGATAAAAGATAAGAGTCATCCAGGAATCTCTTCCATGGTTTCGTGAATTTTGTTTTTATGTTTTCCCCATATTTATGCCCTATTTGGTTGTATAGGTTTTCTTCTAGATATGCTAGGGTGAGTATTGCATATGTCGGTGCCATTTTTGTCTATATATAATTTTTGTTGTTAAACTGGAAGGAATAGTTGCCTAAAATTAGTTTTATACATTGTATAATAATTTCTTTTGTGGAATGTGGGGAGTATTTATGGGTGTTTCTCTATCCAAAATGCAATGCTTGTTTTCCTAGTTCATGGGGTATGTTGCTGTACAGGCAGTTCACGTCAAATATTACGATGAGTATATCTGGGTCTACTTTTTGTGGCATGACGCTTAGGAAATGTATGCTGTCTCTGCGACCACATCATCTCTTATATTTGCGACCTCACACTGAAGGACTGCAACCTTTTTTTTTATTATGTGTGATGAGAAGTTGAACGAGAGAACAACAAAACTATTTATAGCACCAATGATGGACTAAGGCATGGATTATGGCAGCATTCATTAACTTAAGAATGCCGAGATGATATATGGTGATTTTATTGAATAAAATTATTCTTTAGCATTTCAAGATATTTTGTATAATTTTGTTAAAGTATGTGCGTTGTGGTCCAGTGGATATCGGCTCGGAACGAAAAACCGGGTGAGCCAAGCTCGAATTCCAATTGAATCCATTGTATTCACTTACGCGCAAATACCCTTGGGAAAGGTATTAATCCGTCTCTTCCATCAAGTTATGGGTTAAATAGCAGGACAGATTGGGTTCTATAGCCAGTCTACCACAGAAAGCAATGGCAAACTACTGCGGAATAATCTTCTGCCCAGTCAGTCATGTCTCTTTCGAGACATGATCGCCCAAGCGTGTATGATACCTTAACTGACACTGACTGATATCTGTTAAAATGAGATGTCAGATTTGTTTTCATGATGTAGACTTCGCGCCCTATATATATATATATATATATATGAAATGAATTATTTGAACATTATTTTTTATCGATATAAACTATAAACGAGGTTTTAATCAAGCCTTTATAACTATATACGACTGGGGATCATTCGTGGTTGAGCGGTCTAAGACGTTGCCAGATCAAATGGTAGCTTCCCTTATGTAGATAGGGGTCGCAGGTTCGAATCCTACCGAATGACACACATTTTTGTAATAAAAATTTATCGTAAATAATCAGGCCAGTAGATATAAATATATAATACTGTTTAATTAAAATACAGAATATCTACTTAAATACGAGTATGGATAAAAAATAATCTTCAAACAATTCATTTCAAATTGTTGGTTGTTTATAACCAAGTTTCGTTAAAATTCGTTAATTTCCGTAACATGTTTATATATATATAAATATACACGCACACACACTTGTTTCGACACTACTTGTGTTATATCAGGTGATCACTTGATAAGACACATGTAATGTCGAAAAAAAATAGCCACTTTTATAGTGATATAACATATTTATGTTATTATTTTTAAATAAATATTATATATATAATGAAAATATCAATAAGCAGCTCTCAGATGTCTATGCTAAGATCAGAAACTGAAAAAGAGTGTGTTCTCCTATATTAAATTACAGATATTCATTAAATTTCAAATCAAATTTCATGAAATCACTGATAATTGCGTGAAAATATGGGTAACTGGCAAGTGTGGTCGGTCACTTCCCAATTGAAATTTGATTAAATATATTTATTATGCATTATTTGCCACAGAATTTAGAAATATGAAACTATTATTAATCAACTTTATTCAAAAATTTTTTTTTATAATCACATCGCCCCAATCAAGGCATTTTACTGCCACTGTTTTGCAGAGGTTCCATAGGAGGTAAGTTATGAGAATGAGTGACAGGCTACAGGGGTTTTCAGAAAGTGGGCAAGAGAAGGGTAAGTCTACTGATGAGAGTGGAATGGACGGTGAAATTAAATGGAAGTAAATGGAAAGGAATTCCACAGTGCGAGAAAAGAAGCTGATGGAGTAGAATTTGCGTTTACAATTTATTAGTTTCACAGTAAAAGGGAGAGACCTCGTTGCTAATCTTGTGGCTCGAGTAAATTCATATCTAGGGGTCAACAGTGAGCTAAGTAAAAGAAAAATGTTATATACTAATATTTGCATTTGATAACTGTACCTATGACCATAGAAAGAAGCAAAAATTAACATGAGAAAGTGAGGCTATATTCCACCACATCGTTTTTCCCACCGATTTATATACGATCTTTCTCTTCAGGACAATGCATTTACACCCATCTTGATTAGTAAGTGTCATCCTTTCTTTGGTTATATTAACTCCTTAGCTAGTATGGCAGAATTATTTCACTTCAAATGTACGAAACGACCGTTTTGAAAATTACAATGAAATGTGTGGAAAAAAATAAGTTATTTTCTTCTGTAATAAAAATATCTTTTAAAAGAATTTTAAATGGGAAATATTTGTGTAAAGAAGAAACGGAATATACAAATCACACATAAATACGTATCTGCCTGCGTGTGTATATGAGTAGATATTTACCCTTCTCTCCCACTGGAGCGAGATGTGACACAAGGTATTTTTAACGAGGGGAACCTGTGCGCGAACGTCCAGGCCATTGGCCAAACATTACCCAGCCGCCGCTTACGCGGCAAAAGGGTACTAAACTGGTCTTTTCTGGTCAGATCTAATCATAGCTGGTTAGACCTGGTCATATACCACCCACCACAAAATGTGGCAGGTGAGTAGGCGAGTGTCTCATGAGTATGTGTGAACATAGGTATAACAATTTGGAAGAATTTACTGTGAAAATGTTTGGGCAACAGTCATAATACTTTTAATTTGAATAAATTAAAATGTACATTATCAAAACCATTCAAATTCATCAATATTTTTAATTATCTCACATTATTTTAGTTAGTAAAAAAAAAATTGTAATATCCCGACCGTATATTAATCGTGACGGCCTCATAAATATTTGCACTTAAATTAATTCTAAAACATGTGTTTTAATTAAACCAAATATCCTTTTCTCGTTGTGGTGCAGTGGATATCGACTAGGAACGACAAATTGGGAAGCCGAGTTTGAATTCCAGTTGAATTTCTTGCATTCACTTACGCACAAATAATTCTGGGAAAGGTATTAATCTGTCTCTTCCCGCTAGTTATAGGTTAAATAATAAGACGGATTAGGGTTTATTGCCTTGTCTGGCAACCAGTCTACCGCAGAAAGCAATGGCTACCTACTGCGGAAAAATCGTCTACCCAGTCAGTTTCGTCTCTTTCGAGACATGATCTCCCAAAGCGTGTATCACATATGATACTGAACTGACTGAATATAATAATTGTAAACATGATTAAGGCTTCTACTGGGCTTAAGGTGGGAGATAAGTTTTATATTGTTTTGACGTAATAAACTGATCCCCCACTAATTACTACTTAATAATATGATACATCTCTTCTCCCTGTAGCTATGAGTCAAATAACAGGACAGATTGTGTTCTATAGCCTTGGCTGGCAACCAGTCGACCGCAGAGATAATCTTCTGCCCAGTCAGTCATGTCTCTTTCGAAACATGATCGCTCAAAGCTTGTATCACGTATGGCACTGAACTGACTGATCCTTTTCTCACATTACTGATTTAACATAAGACAATTCGAATTCACTGCTTTCAAGATTAAATTCTGTTTACCATCCGTTTTATTTACTGTATTTTTGCAGTTTCTGTATTTCCTGATTTGAACTTTAGAACTTACCATTTTTCTCGTGGAACACAAAACTGAGAACTGCTCAGTTATTTACACTCACAGCTGGGTAAGGGCCAAGGGACAGAGCGTTACAAGCGTCGCTCGTCTGTTTTTCATTACATTTTAACCTTTTTCTTGGCGACTTCTTCCCAACGCGGTGATGGAATTCGCTTTTTCTCTTTTATTTTTCTTTCTACAATTGCTGGCACTTTACCATCAAATCATCTTTGCTCTCATCACTGAAGACAAAATTGTTAATGTTATCTCGTTTCTTATTAACTTGATGGCCCTTTAAGAAAATACACCAAAAGGAGGTTTCCATCCTGATGCAGGTCATATATTTTGTAAAATAATTTTGAATCATTTCATTGAAAGTAAATTAAAATCTCCTAAGACACAAGTGTGAAAGAATATGAGTAAAAGAAAAATATTATCAAGGAAAATAAAAGATGAGGATTTCTTTAAAAATAGAAGATAACGATTAACATTGTATTTAAATTTAACAGAAACAAGCCGGTTGATATTAAGGAGCTGGAAGGGAGTTTCAGAAAAGAGAATTGCCAAAGTTCTGTTCAAGTATAACGAACATTAATGTTGGAGCCATAATAACAGACAGGGTTATCTTTCTAGATATTTCCCTCTCGGTTAGATTCAACGCTTAAGGGACTTAATTATTTAGGAATTCCTGGTGTCTTTCTCAGATACATATTCGCAAATGGCAATATATTTCAAGGATGAGTGTTTTTATTATAAGTCCATCTTTAGATAAACTGCCAATCAATTCTCTCTCAGTGTACCGTGCTATCACAGCTATCGTCGATTTCCGAAAAGTTTCGTTTAACCAATTTTACAACACGTGACTTAGCCCGCGTTTTTTTTTTTTTTAGACATTTATAAAATGTGCTGAATCTGCGTTGTGATGCAGTGGATATCAGTTCGGAACGAGAAATCTGAGAGCCGAGTTTGAATTCCAGTTGAATTCGTTGCATTCACTTACGCACAAATACTATTGGGAACGATATTAATCTGTCACTTCTCTCTTCAACTATGAGTTAAATAGCTAGAAAGATTGGGTTTTATAGCCTTGTTTGGCAACCAATCTAGAGTAGAAAAATCTTCTGCCCAATTATTCATGACTCTTTTTCAGGACACTATCGCCCAGGGCGTGTTTTACGTATAGCACTGACTAACCGTTCCACACATTGGGATTGTATTCAGAAGCCGATAATATGACGAAGTTACCTCTTTGACGAATCGACAATGGTGAGATTCCAACTAGGGTTTCATAGACGGAGCGACAACGTTCTAACCACTAGGCCACTCGGTCATGTGCACAGAGTGAAGCACTAATAACAAATTTATGTTTTACGAAGAGAGGGATGTGCGTTGTGGTACAGTGGATATCGGCTTGGAACGAGAAACCGGGGAGCCGAGTTCGAATTCCAGTTGGATCCATTGTATTCACTTACGCGCAAATACCCTTGGGAAAGGTATTAATCCGTCTCTTCCTTCCAGTTATGGGTTAAATAGCAGGACAGATTGGGTACTATAGCCTTGGTCGGCAACCAGTCTACCGCAGAAAGCAATGGCAACCTACTGCGGAATAATGTTCTGCCCAGTCAGTTATGTCTCTTTCGAGACATGATCGCCTAAGCGTGTATCACGTATGGCACTTAACTGACTGACTGATCGGCTGCTAGTTATCCCCCGGAATATTACCCACCCTCCAAATTGCTCTGTACAATGCTAATTAATCCCACCTGAATAAATGTACAGTGAAACGCTATATTTTTATTTCGATATCATAAATCTTGGTTGAAATATTATTCGCAATAGTAATTTCGACGCGATGTTATGTAAATACAAGTAAGTAATACTGTGAATGCACTTTGATCCTCACTGAGTGTCCCATACTTGTGAATTTGTACTCAAACTATGCAACTATTACCACTAATTCTTCTGGTCGGGAAACTCAAAGTTATATCATTTATGATTTATCAACCCTTTTTCGTTTAATCGAAACATTTTTGATTCAATATTGCAGTAACAATTCTTTGACGATTATAATAATTTTCTCAAATGCAGTGCTTATTATTTAACCCATAGACGGGAGATAATAGGAGAGTATCTTTTTCCAAAGGTATTTACGCGTCAGTGAATGTTGTTTTTCAAGGAAGGCAGAAATCTTCTACACTGAATATCACCTGAAGAAAAACGTCGTACAAATGGCAAAGATGAGGACAATAGTCCGAATAATGTAAATACTGAATGTGACATATCACAATATTTCTTCCTTATTATCTCAGATGGAACTCAGTCAACAAATGTGAATGTATTCCTAAAATTTCGTTGGCTTGTTTTATTATTATTTCTGTGTAATATACAAAAATTCAATCAAATAATTACGTATTTTTTATCGGTGCAATCATAAAATATGCCAAATCTTGTTTTTTTTGGTAGCCACGTCATCTCTTGTTACCATATTGATATATAATTATAATAATATTTTAATATTATAATAATATTATAATAATATATTATAATAATATTATAATAATATATTGATATATAATTATAATAATATTTCGCCTATTTTCAGTAAGACTACAAAGCGATAAATATCTCCAAAATGTGTTTGTACAAAAAAGGGAAAACAAGAGTTAGTATTACGGCATACATAATGAGTTAATAAGCGTATGACAAAAACAACGCTTTCAGGTAGAGATGTATCTATATGTACATGAAGTAAAGAAAAGAAGTCTAAGTTTAAGAAGGAGTCATGGTTAGAAATGAAAAGAATCGACTTATCTAATAAATAATTGGAAAAAAGAAGCTATTAAACATTGCATTGGAATTACGTCGAATTTCTGACGGTGCTACATAAAATATTGCGTTAACATAGTTTAATAAAGATCCTGATATGATCATTTTAAAGAAAATTTAGCAAGCTTGATATTACGTTTTCAAAGCTCTCTTCTGGGTTTCTACAAACCAAATAGCAGCATTGGGGAGTCAACTACAAAGATAATTAATAGGTTATTAAAGGTTAATTAATTATCTTTAACATAGTTATATAGAGACGTCGACTGTGTTTATTAAATTGGCCTTCTGCCAAACACAACTGAAATCCCTACAATTTACTCCAGATCAGAATTTAAGAGAATATAAGACTGTTTCGATTTATAAATAAATGAAAATTTATTTATCGAAGAGCATAACATGAAATTGCAAGTATGAAATTATTAACTGTGGAAATGTTCTAAGTGAAAGTGTAGAAAGGTGAAGTTTGTTTTCTCTCTTTTTTCTGTAAGGCGGGTAGGTGAAGAAGAAGGAGAGGGGAAAAAGAAAACAACACGAAAGAGAAAGTGAAAGGGTGCGAATGTAGGCCGTAGGGGGCGGCCTGATTATTTTCTTGCTACATTGTGTCCTCTCTGTTTTCTGTTCCCTTGTACTCTCTGCTTGCATTGGCCGGGAAACGTGTACAAATAGCCAAATCGGATCACATGGCAAACTGATTTTGGGGTGGGAAGAAACATAACACACATATCTCTCTCTTTTCATTGGTTAATTAGTAATTTCGCACTGGCTCACGAATTTGCAGGCAATGAAGAAAAGAGAATTATATTAATTTCATACTCACGGCAACCCTATATATAAGTGGACACTGATGTCAAAACAGAGCATGAAAAAGATTGTCGCCATTCGATATTGATCTCAGTGTCCACTTTTATTTTTATGTTTCTAAACGCTCAGTACCTGTCACTAAACAATTTGACCATAAATATTGCATATTTACTGTAGCTAATATACACGGTGCGACAGATAAATTGTTGTCTAAATTATGCATAAATTTAAATTATACTGACATTTCTTTTTAATAGATATATTTACCAAAACTGCTCAAAATATCTTGAAATGCTAAAGCGTAAATTTATTCAATGCAATCTCCATTGGCTTCAACGATGACCTCAAGATGACTTCAGAATTTCCTGCAACTTTTCTGGATAGTCTCTTTGTTTAAGTTGGTGACTACTGCCATTATCTGTGTCTTCAGTTCATCTTTGGGGTGACAAGTAGTTTTGTTGGTCTATCGTTCAACTGCGCCTTACACATGATAAGAGGGTTACAGTCTGGGGAGTTAAGTGGTCAGATTTAAGGGGTTCATCACCCCTTACATATTGTCTTATAAATGATTTGACAGCCCTAACTGGTTAACTTACTTATGTTGCAAGATTCAGAGTTCTATTGCCAGCAGCCATCCACTTGACCCAGGGCAGAAATTTCTCACACCGTCACGTTTCGACCATCAATAGAAAATTTATTGTATTTTTCAACGCTTCATTTGTTTATTTATATATACTCAACGGAAGGTATGATAGAAAGAAATGGGCAGAACATGAGTAGAGGAAATGGAAGGGAAAAGGGACTCATCTGGATTCATACAAACACGAAATATATTTTCTTTTGTGCTTACAAGACATCACTTCAGATTTCTCATTTAACAGCTTATTTTGTTCTGAATATAACATAACATGCGGTGTGTATTTGTTATATATATATACAGCGACGATTGATTAAATATTAGGGGAAGTAACAATGAAAGTTGAAATTGACATACTTATTGAAAAAAAATTATACCTTGCAGTCATAAATACTGTTATGTAGGAAGATAGTGTAGATACCGAAATCTGTGGTCGAACAGGGATCTCCAGGCAACAAACATAATTGGGGAATGAATTGTGTTATTGGGATCACGTGACCACTCATATTTAGTATATAAAGCACTCAGGTGTGTTCGGCGGTGCATATCAACTCGAACTCTAACATCGTTGCATACTCTGCCTCCGGGCGGAGAGGAACCAAGACGAGGCTCAGCTGAAGTGCAGAGTTCTGTCTGGGGAAAATTAGACTAAGTACCCGATCTTGACATATTCAGGATCTATAGTAAATTTTTGCCCAGGTCTTAGAACACGGATTATCCACTATAAAAAAGGCCTTGTGCTACATTCCACCTTGTTTGGGAGGCAGACAAATATTGTTCGGTCTTATGCATCAGCTTAAACACTAACCTCGTCAGAATCCTTGCCTCCGGGCAGGGAGGAACCTGGGTGAAGCTCAACGCCTCTTCGGCCTCACTCTGCCGATCTCAAGTGGAATGAATACATTGAATAACTACATCTGCTGCTAGGAAATGTTGAATCACTGTACAAAGTTAGTATTTTTCTCGTCAGATCTCATCTTGCACATTTATAAATCAAGCATTTATCCGTTGATTGAATACTGTTACAATGTCTGGTCGAGTTCTCTTGTTATTTATCTCGGGATATTCGACAAAATCCAAAGAAGGATATGTAATGCATTCGGTCCTGATTTGGCAGCTCGCCTTCAGTCACTTTCTCATCGACGGCAAAAATTACCGTCAAAATAGGCAAAAATAACTGCCACTTCTCTAGTAATTTCTTTCGTAGCACTTCGAGCCTGTGGAACTCACTTTCTCATGCTTTCTTCCCTTATAGCTACAATCTTCAAAGTTTTAAGTGCAATGTCAATTGCCATCTTCTATGTCTTCAGCTCCCACGTCTCTCTTATCCTTTCTTTAATATTCCCTGTACGCTTAATGTTTTCTTTTCTCCATTTTCTTCTTCTCTCACTGTAACCCCCTGTGAACCAGTGGCAGTAATACCTTGCTTGAAATGAAACGATTATAAAAATAATATAAAATATAAAGTATGTCTTAATTAAATACAACCTGAAGAATGTTTATCCATCCAAAACTGAATAGGAGTTGCTGAAGCATTAATGTTTGCTAAGGATTTTGTTGACATAAAACCCGAACAGGTAGAAATAATTCTATATTTTCAAAAACGGTTGCCTATGGCTGAAGAAACAAAATAAACGTTGGTGCTTTTGATGTTCCCAGAGGTTTGTTTGATGGCGCTGAGGTTTCCGAATTGATGAGTCATTGCGTATTAAGTTAGATTAGCGAAATAGTCCCTATAAATGATCATGATTTTTATAGGGACCCTAGATAGATAGTAGTAAGAGATAATAGAAAAGTCAATTATAATAAGAACTTCTATTTAAACTCGTCAAAAGCCTCGGGTTTGAAATTGAGGTTGATATAATTCAAAAAGTGGTCCATTACTCGGACGTAGAATTAAATCTACAAACAGGAAGCTAGGGTTAGGTTTAGGGTTATTGATGAAACGCAATAGCAAGCTGAAATATATGAAGACAAGATCCAACCACCCTAAAATTATAATTTAGCATATCCCCAAAGGAATAGAATGCAGGCTATCAAAGAAATGTTTCAAGCAAAATATTTTTGAAGAAAAAATTGTGCAGAAGTCTAAACTTTGTGCAGAGTTCGTTACTCACAAAAATATAAGTTGCGCTAGATATATCGAAATCGTTTAGCAGGGTTAGGGTTAGGGTTAGGTTTAGTATGCCCGTCTTCTGCGCAAGCTCCAGGGCTAAGATGTTTCTGGACGATTGTTTCATTTACTTCAATCTTTATTATGAATCGTTAAATGAATGTCGTTTCGAACGGACAAGCTTTCAGATCCTTTCACACAAACGCGAGTGTTCCTCAAGGCTCAATCTAAAGTCCTACACTGTTTCTGGTCTTTATCAATGATCTTCCTGATATTATCAGCTCCCAAGTAGGCATCTAAGTAAATGATGCCACCATTTACACCCTTAGAAATAAGAAATCTGCCTTGGCTGTCAAAGCAAACCTGGTTGCTGCTCTTGAAACGAACGTCTAACCAATGATTAAGTGGAGCAGGAAATGGTTTCTAAAAGTTAAGGCTTCTAAAACTAAACTGCTTTTCTTTAACTTGAATAGAGAAACTTTCCAGCTCGCCATGGAAGGCAACTACTTCTTAGCTTCACTTTTTCAACCGACCTGAAATGAAACGAATATATTGGATCTGCATTTAGTTGCACCTACTGCTACGAAAGTTGGTTCCATGTATCGGACCAGAAGGGTTTTTCTCGTCATAATTGATCTTGCAGATTTATAAAACTAAAGTTTGGCTATGCATTGAATAATGTTGACATATCTGGTCAGTTGCTTCTGCTTTTCATTTTGAGATTTTCAACTAAATTCAAAGAACCTATAATGACAAATTAAAAAAATCATTTTAGTGTATTTTTCCATTTACTATTAAGAAATATATTGGTGCTAATATGCGTTGTAGTGCAGTGGATATCTGCTGGTAACAAGAAAATCGGAGAGTCGAGTTCGAATTCCAGTTGAGTTCGTTGCATTCACTTACGCGCAAATCATCTGGGAAAAACTATTAATCCATCGGTTCCCTCTCTGTGGGTTAAATAGCAGGACAAACCGGATTCTGTGTCCTTGGCTGGCAACCAGTCTGCCTCAGAATGTAATAGCGACTTACTGCGAGTAATTCTTCCATCCAGTTTGTCTTGTCTCCTTCGAGACATGATCGCCCACGATTGTATCACGTATGGCACTTAACTGACCGACTGATATATATTGGTAACTAGGTAGACACATCTCGATTTATAAATTATTTTTCGAGATTTGTTAACAAAAAATGTTAAACGCAATTTATTGTTTATTTAAAATATTAATGTGGCAAAGTTTAACAAATGTCGCCGCCAAATGTAGAATATAATTGGCACTTAACAACTGAGTTGTTAAGAGAAACAAAATAAACGCCTTTTTTACACGTTGTAATTTTGCAGGTATATTTGTTAAACTTGCTTAGACGCCCCTTAATAATTAAAACCAGTGAAAGTAGCTATTCCGCACCAAACCATACAGAAGTCGTAGCTTATTTAAATCTGAGAACCATCCATGTTTTAAGCATTAACAGTCTTCTATAATGAGTTGTATCTCTTCAGGATGTGGGGAAACTTGCAAAATTAAGAGAATTCCCTAAAAGAAGAATAAAATAAAATTACAGTATCCAAGAGTGGAACAAAAAGTGGAGAGAATTTTATAATTTTTTTTTAATCATATCACCCCGAGCAAGGCGGTAATGCCACTGATGTGCAGGGGGCTACATAAGAGTAAAAGGATTAGAGGAGAGTGATGAACCAGTTAGAAAGGAGCAAGAGAAGGATAGGAATACAGGTGTGATGACAGTTGCCGAGGTGGAGAGAAAAGAAAGGATATACAGGATGGTGAAGAAAGAACTAGGGTCAAGTAGTTAAGAGATGAGAATTGACCTTGCATTTAAATTCCTGGAGGTTGTAGCCGTCAAGAAATAAGGAAGTGAGTTTCACAGGCGGGAAGTACGGGAAAAGAAGCTTATGGAGTAGAATTGTCGTCTGCATTTGGTCGTTCTAACTGTGAAAGGGTGAGACCCAGTTGCCAGTCTGGTTGCACGAGTAAACACCTGTTGCGGAGACACCAGTAACTCAAACTCGTTGGAGCAGAAGCCATGGAAGTATTTATAGAAAAGACAAAGGGAAGCCACATTTCGTCGGTGGGAAAGTGGAAAACTGAACTTGTTTGCCTGGTGATTCTTTTTTATTTTAAACTCAAGGTAAATGCAAACCCATTGGATTCAGAGACTATCAAATGGGTTTAACTAAAATCACATCGGTATTGGCAGTGATTAACGATAGTCGCTTCAGCCTATATTCCCACTCAAAGACTACAACGGGCATCTACGATCACTTTTATTAGATCCAACACGAGATATTTCAACACAAGAACATTACAAACATGCCGGCCAATTTTAGAGTAGTAATACGTGTCGTCACCGTATAAACTGGTTAATATTGCTATTTACTCAGCTAAGGAAGGTAGGAGGGCATGACGAAATGAGAGCTAGCAAGAAATTATTGCATTAAAAGAAGCCGGGCTAATACGACCGGCTTATAGGAAGAAAAACAATTCAAAACTTAGCAATCATATGCCTGTAAATGTTGTACAATCCATTCGTTTTAGCAGAGTGAGGCAGATATGAAATAGAAATGGACTACAAATTGCTTTTTTAGAGGAATGCATTGTAAATAATTTTACCAAGCAAGCGTATTGCAGAGGACTTTGCTATGAGAATTCGTTGTAAAAAGATTAAAATATGAATGCATTGCAAAGAGCTTTACTACAAGAATTCTATGTAAAAATGTATTGTAGAAACCTTACTAGAAGAATTGTTTGTTAATCATTTTATACTATAAATGTATTGCAGAAAACGTTTCCATAAGAAATAAATTGCAAAGATCTCGTCTTCCATATCGATGTCACGTGTGGTGTCCAACCCGTTTAGAAATATCTAAACAATGAGCCATATATAACTGCTTTCCTGTGTCATTGATTAAATGTGAATTCAAAAAGAATTTATGGTGATAGCGATAAACAACCAGAAACATTACCAAATAACAAAAAAACATCATCAATTGAAGAATTTCAATAGAAACAATAATTTTAGCTCATATAATACTATAAGAAAAACAGGACATAATCAAGGTGTTGATATTCCCCATTACCTTAAACAAAATGGTAGAAAGAAAACTCCTGGCAATATTAACAACTGAGCGGTTGTCCTCAGAAATTCCCGAGGAACTGTTTAAAAAATATTTGATGAATTCCAAGCAAAAGAAACTCTAACTCTCTGCTCAATGAATGACAAAAGTTTCCTTGTAAAGAAACTGTGAAAAAGTTTTCTTGTAAGGAAAGATTTTACATCACTATACGTGTTCGATGCAATAGAAAGAATTCAAAGACAGAATGTTTTGGATTGCCGTATATTTTACGCTGGGAATGCAATCGCAATCTCTATTAATTAATCTAAATGACACGAAAAAGACCGAGGAATACAACGTCCTAAATTCAGCAAAGATAAGGATATTAGTCCGAATGTAAATTATATAAATGCATCATACATGATATCATCGGTGGATACAATAATATATCTTTTATTTCATACGAAAATAGTGCGGTATATTCTGTGTTGAAGTGCATATTTTTGCATAACATATTAAGACTAACTGTTGTCGGGTGTTACCCACTTTATAATGGACTCTTCTTTGCCTATATTAACCGAGAGTTAATTACTCTCGGGAACAGAGCCAGGGCGACAAAGACATTGCTTTCTAGTACGACTTCAGTTCAGCTCAGCCTAGTCTGTCTGTCTGTCTGTCTGTCACTTGTAGCCAAGCTATTATTACTCTTTCTCTTTGTATCTCTTGTTGACGTAATATAAGTTTTTGACCTAACACCGTGTTGACTCATTATTCTAGGGTCCTATACCGCGTCCATATCACGAGCCCCGGGCTTTGTATATACTATACGATGTTACAATGGCAATACAGAAACGTAATTTTCTATCTGTAAAACCCGAGTTTGTTTATATTTACTAAGATGAACCTGTACTGATGCATATGTTATTTGTTGAACTAAAATGGTGTAGATTTAATATAACTGGATTGTCAAAATTAACACGAGTCATCGAAGAATCACGCGACAAAATAACGACACGTCACCAACCTTTCGGCTAGATAATGCATATAGACTGTGAGATTTTATTAGTTAACTTGATATGTCAAAATAAAACGATATTGATCACATTTTCAGAATATAGTGATATAAACGGTGTATGTGATGACTTTGAACCTGTCTCTCTCCATTTAGAATATTATGTCTTAAGGGTGTCATTATGCAAACGAAGTGCAACATAGATTTAATACGCAAATCAAAAATATATATATATTATCTAAGGCCGATAAAAATTTATTGATATTCTTTAACTAGAATCAAATAAAGCTCATCAAAATGAACACAGAAGTCTCTATAGTACGAAATTAGAACTCAACATAGTCGCTTTCCTCGCCCTCGTTGGATTCGATCTTCGTCGAAGCTTTATGGCTGCTTTCTCAGTAATGTGCGTGTTGTGTCTTTTATGTCATTCTGTTTAGATAAGCGTTGTCCTCTGAGTGCCAAATGAAAGTCTGAGAATGTCAGATTAAATATCTAGGACGGACGAGGCAAAGTTGTTCAGCCACGCACTGCAATTGCATGTCATGATTCCTAAGCCGTTGTGAAACCTTTCATTGTCGTACAGCAAATGTACATTACTCTTCTTCAAATGTGACCTTGACAAAGATTTTAACTCTGGAAAATTGTACTCTCAACGGTGTCAAGATTCTGCTTGGTGTTATGGTGCTTAAACACTAATAACATGGCTTATATCTGATCCTTAAACACAGAATAATTACTTCCTCGGAAGAACTGCTTTGTTGAACCTACTCCCAAGGGGATGCTTTCTAGAACACTACACTTTCAAGTGTAGGGTTAACTATTACCTCACATATAACTGCGGCTCTTACCTCGTAATATTACAGCTGACGCAGTAACCCTATAATTTGAGCTGATTTTGGGCTATCCACTGATGTGCATTTGCCTATTTTTGACTAGAAAGAATTCTTAACACTCATCCACTTTGAGTCTCGTTCTGAAAAAGATGCTACCCGTTTTCTATACCTTCAGAAAGCCTTGGTCAAAACAATCTCACCTACACCTTCATTGTTCCAGTAAGCTTTCTGGGTACTCAATATACACAAACATTTAAGTATCCAATACACTGCTGTGAATTTCAGGTCCTAAAACTTTTGTTATATCGCGAGAACGATATGAATAACAAGGTAAATCCCAAGTGGAAAAATGTACACAAAACGTAAAGGGTAAAAAGATAATAGTGTTTATTGTACAGGAAAGTACAATTAACAGAGAGTTCAATAAACTGGTAAGCTAAGACGGAATGGAAGCGGAAGCCGAATCGTCTCGTACTTCCTTGCTTCTTAGTCACTTCGAAGAGTCATCAGTCGGGGGTGATAGGATGTTCAATTATAACAATTTTATTGATTCGATCAGGTTTCTGGGTACTCAATATACACAAACATTTAAGTATCCAATACACTGCTGTGAATTTCAGGTCCTAAAACTTTTGTTATATCGCGAGAACGATATGAATAACAAGGTAAATCCCAAGTGGAAAAATGTACACAAAACGTAAAGGGTAAAAAGATAATAGTGTTTATTGTACAGGAAAGTACAATTAACAGAGAGTTCAATAAACTGGTAAGCTAAGACGGAATGGAAGCGAAGACGAATCGTCTCGTACTTCCTTGCTTCTTAGTCACTTCGAAGAGTCATCAGTCGGGGGTGATAGGATGTTCAATTATAACAATTTTATTGATTCGATCAGGTTTCTGGGTACTCAATATACACAAACATTTAAGTATCCAAGACACTGCTGTGAATTTCAGGTCCTAAATCTTTTGTTATATCGCGAGAACGATATGAATAACAAGGTAAATCCCAAGTGGAAAAATGTACACAAAACGTAAAGGGTAAAAAGATAATAGTGTTTATTGTACAGGAAAGTACAATTAACAGAGAGTTCAATAAACTGGTAAGCTAAGACGGAATGGAAGCGGAAGCCGAATCGTCTCGTACTTCCTTGCTTCTTAGTCACTTCGAAGAGTCATCAGTCGGGGGTGATAGGATGTTCAATTATAACAATTTTATTGATTCGATCAGGTTTCTGGGTACTCAATATACACAAACATTTAAGTATCCAATACACTGCTGTGAATTTCAGGTCCTAAAACTTTTGTTATATCGCGAGAACGATATGAATAACAAGGTAAATCCCAAGTGGAAAAATGTACACAAAACGTAAAGATAATAGTGTTTATTGTACAGGAAAGTACAATTAACAGAGAGTTCAATAAACTGGTAAGCTAAGACGGAATGGAAGCGGAAGCTGAATCGTCTCGTACTTCCTTGCTTCTTAGTCACTTCGAAGAGTCATCAGTCGGGGGTGATAGGATGTTCAATTATAACAATTTTATTGATTCGATCAGGTTTCTGGGTACTCAATATACACAAACATTTAAGTATCCAAGACACTGCTGTGAATTTCAGGTCCTAAAACTTTTGTTATATCGCGAGAACGATATGAATAACAAGGTAAATCCCAAGTGGAAAAATGTACACAAAACGTAAAGATAATAGTGTTTATTGTACAGGAAAGTACAATTAACAGAGAGTTCAATAAACTGGTAAGCTAAGACGGAATGGAAGCGGAAGCCGAATCGTCTCGTACTTCCTTGCTTCTTAGTCACTTCGAAGAGTCATCAGTCGGGGGTGATAGGATGTTCAATTATAACAATTTTATTGATTCGATCAGGTTTCTGGGTACTCAATATACACAAACATTTAAGTATCCAATACACTGCTGTGAATTTCAGGTCCTAAAACTTTTGTTATATCGCGAGAACGATATGAATAACAAGGTAAATCCCAAGTGGAAAAATGTACACAAAACGTAAAGATAATAGTGTTTATTGTACAGGAAAGTACAATTAACAGAGAGTTCAATAAACTGGTAAGCTAAGACGGAATGGAAGCGGAAGCCGAATCGTCTCGTACTTCCTTGCTTCTTAGTCACTTCGAAGAGTCATCAGTCGGGGGTGATAGGATGTTCAATTATAACAATTTTATTGATTCGATCAGGTTTCTGGGTACTCAATATACACAAACATTTAAGTATCCAAGACACTGCTGTGAATTTCAGGTCCTAAAACTTTTGTTATATCGCGAGAACGATATGAATAACAAGGTAAATCCCAAGTGGAAAAATGTACACAAAACGTAAAAAGATAATAGTGTTTATTGTACAGGAAAGTACAATTAACAGAGAGTTCAATAAACTGGTAAGCTAAGACGGAATGGAAGCGGAAGCCGAATCGTCTCGTACTTCCTTGCTTCTTAGTCACTTCGAAGAGTCATCAGTCGGGGGTGATAGGATGTTCAATTATAACAATTTTATTGATTCGATCAGGTTTCTGGGTACTCAATATACACAAACATTTAAGTATCCAATACACTGCTGTGAATTTCAGGTCCTAAAACTTTTGTTATATCGCGAGAACGATATGAATAACAAGGTAAATCCCAAGTGGAAAAATGTACACAAAACGTAAAAAGATAATAGTGTTTATTGTACAGGAAAGTACAATTAACAGAGAGTTCAATAAACTGGTAAGCTAAGACGGAATGGAAGCGGAAGCGGAAGCCGAATCGTCTCGTACTTCCTTGCTTCTTAGTCACTTCGAAGAGTCATCAGTCGGGGGTGATAGGATGTTCAATTATAACAATTTTATTGATTCGATCAGGTTTCTGGGTACTCAATATACACAAACATTTAAGTATCCAAGACACTGCTGTGAATTTCAGGTCCTAAAACTTTTGTTATATCGCGAGAACGATATGAATAACAAGGTAAATCCCAAGTGGAAAAATGTACACAAAACGTAAAAAGATAATAGTGTTTATTGTACAGGAAAGTACAATTAACAGAGAGTTCAATAAACTGGTAAGCTAAGACGGAATGGAAGCGGAAGCCGAATCGTCTCGTACTTCCTTGCTTCTTAGTCACTTCGAAGAGTCATCAGTCGGGGGTGATAGGATGTTCAATTATAACAATTTTATTGATTCGATCAGGTTTCTGGGTACTCAATATACACAAACATTTAAGTATCCAAGACACTGCTGTGAATTTCAGGTCCTAAAACTTTTGTTATATCGCGAGAACGATATGAATAACAAGGTAAATCCCAAGTGGAAAAATGTACACAAAACGTAAAAAGATAATAGTGTTTATTGTACAGGAAAGTACAATTAACAGAGAGTTCAATAAACTGGTAAGCTAAGACGGAATGGAAGCGGAAGCCGAATCGTCTCGTACTTCCTTGCTTCTTAGTCACTTCGAAGAGTCATCAGTCGGGGGTGATAGGATGTTCAATTATAACAATTTTATTGATTCGATCAGGTTTCTGGGTACTCAATATACACAAACATTTAAGTATCCAATACACTGCTGTGAATTTCAGGTCCTAAAACTTTTGTTATATCGCGAGAACGATATGAATAACAAGGTAAATCCCAAGTGGAAAAATGTACACAAAACGTAAAAAGATAATAGTGTTTATTGTACAGGAAAGTACAATTAACAGAGAGTTCAATAAACTGGTAAGCTAAGACGGAATGGAAGCGGAAGCGGAAGCCGAATCGTCTCGTACTTCCTTGCTTCTTAGTCACTTCGAAGAGTCATCAGTCGGGGGTGATAGGATGTTAAATTATAACAATTTTATTGATTCGATCAGGTTTCTGGGTACTCAATATACACAAACATTTAAGTATCCAAGACACTGCTGTGAATTTCAGGTCCTAAAACTTTTGTTATATCGCGAGAACGATATGAATAACAAGGTAAATCCCAAGTGGAAAAATGTACACAAAACGTAAAAAGATAATAGTGTTTATTGTACAGGAAAGTACAATTAACAGAGAGTTCAATAAACTGGTAAGCTAAGACGGAATGGAAGGGGGAAGCCGAATCGTCTCGTACTTCCTTGCTTCTTAGTCACTTCGAAGAGTCATCAGTCGGGGGTGATAGGATGTTCAATTATAACAATTTTATTGATTCGATCAGGTTTCTGGGTACTCAATATACACAAACATTTAAGTATCCAATACACTGCTGTGAATTTCAGGTCCTAAAACTTTTGTTATATCGCGAGAACGATATGAATAACAAGGTAAATCCCAAGTGGAAAAATGTACACAAAACGTAAAGATAATAGTGTTTATTGTACAGGAAAGTACAATTAACAGAGAGTTCAATAAACTGGTAAGCTAAGACGGAATGGAAGCGGAAGCCGAATCGTCTCGTACTTCCTTGCTTCTTAGTCACTTCGAAGAGTCATCAGTCGGGGGTGATAGGATGTTCAATTATAACAATTTTATTGATTCGATCAGGTTTCTGGGTACTCAATATACACAAACATTTAAGTATCCAAGACACTGCTGTGAATTTCAGGTCCTAAAACTTTTGTTATATCGCGAGAACGATATGAATAACAAGGTAAATCCCAAGTGGAAAAATGTACACAAAACGTAAAAAGATAATAGTGTTTATTGTACAGGAAAGTACAATTAACAGAGAGTTCAATAAACTGGTAAGCTAAGACGGAATGGAAGGGGAAGCCGAATCGTCTCGTACTTCCTTGCTTCTTAGTCACTTCGAAGAGTCATCAGTCGGGGGTGATAGGATGTTCAATTATAACAATTTTATTGATTCGATCAGGTTTCTGGGTACTCAATATACACAAACATTTAAGTATCCAATACACTGCTGTGAATTTCAGGTCCTAAAACTTTTGTTATATCGCGAGAACGATATGAATAACAAGGTAAATCCCAAGTGGAAAAATGTACACAAAACGTAAAGATAATAGTGTTTATTGTACAGGAAAGTACAATTAACAGAGAGTTCAATAAACTGGTAAGCTAAGACGGAATGGAAGCGGAAGCCGAATCGTCTCGTACTTCCTTGCTTCTTAGTCACTTCGAAGAGTCATCAGTCGGGGGTGATAGGATGTTCAATTATAACAATTTTATTGATTCGATCAGGTTTCTGGGTACTCAATATACACAAACATTTAAGTATCCAAGACACTGCTGTGAATTTCAGGTCCTAAAACTTTTGTTATATCGCGAGAACGATATGAATAACAAGGTAAATCCCAAGTGGAAAAATGTACACAAAACGTAAAAAGATAATAGTGTTTATTGTACAGGAAAGTACAATTAACAGAGAGTTCAATAAACTGGTAAGCTAAGACGGAATGGAAGCGGAAGCCGAATCGTCTCGTACTTCCTTGCTTCTTAGTCACTTCGAAGAGTCATCAGTCGGGGGTGATAGGATGTTCAATTATAACAATTTTATTGATTCGATCAGGTTTCTGGGTACTCAATATACACAAACATTTAAGTATCCAATACACTGCTGTGAATTTCAGGTCCTAAAACTTTTGTTATATCGCGAGAACGATATGAATAACAAGGTAAATCCCAAGTGGAAAAATGTACACAAAACGTAAAAAGATAATAGTGTTTATTGTATAGGAAAGTACAATTAACAGAGAGTTCAATAAACTGGTAAGCTAAGACGGAATGGAAGCGGAAGCCGAATCGTCTCGTACTTCCTTGCTTCTTAGTCACTTCGAAGAGTCATCAGTCGGGGGTGATAGGATGTTCAATTATAACAATTTTATTGATTCGATCAGGTTTCTGGGTACTCAATATACACAAACATTTAAGTATCCAAGACACTGCTGTGAATTTCAGGTCCTAAAACTTTTGTTATATCGCGAGAACGATATGAATAACAAGGTAAATCCCAAGTGGAAAAATGTACACAAAACGTAAAGATAATAGTGTTTATTGTACAGGAAAGTACAATTTACAGAGAGTTCAATAAACTGGTAAGCTAAGACGGAATGGAAGCGGAAGCCGAATCGTCTCGTACTTCCTTGCTTCTTAGTCACTTCGAAGAGTCATCAGTCGGGGGTGATAGGATGTTCAATTATAACAATTTTATTGATTCGATCAGGTTTCTGGGTACTCAATATACACAAACATTTAAGTATCCAAGACACTGCTGTGAATTTCAGGTCCTAAAACTTTTGTTATATCGCGAGAACGATATGAATAACAAGGTAAATCCCAAGTGGAAAAATGTACACAAAACGTAAAAAGATAATAGTGTTTATTGTACAGGAAAGTACAATTAACAGAGAGTTCAATAAACTGGTAAGCTAAGACGGAATGGAAGCGGAAGCGGAAGCCGAATCGTCTCGTACTTCCTTGCTTCTTAGTCACTTCGAAGAGTCATCAGTCGGGGGTGATAGGATGTTCAATTATAACAATTTTATTGATTCGATCAGGTTTCTGGGTACTCAATATACACAAACATTTAAGTATCCAATACACTGCTGTGAATTTCAGGTCCTAAAACTTTTGTTATATCGCGAGAACGATATGAATAACAAGGTAAATCCCAAGTGGAAAAATGTACACAAAACGTAAAGATAATAGTGTTTATTGTACAGGAAAGTACAATTAACAGAGAGTTCAATAAACTGGTAAGCTAAGACGGAATGGAAGCGGAAGCCGAATCGTCTCGTACTTCCTTGCTTCTTAGTCACTTCGAAGAGTCATCAGTCGGGGGTGATAGGATGTTCAATTATAACAATTTTATTGATTCGATCAGGTTTCTGGGTACTCAATATACACAAACATTTAAGTATCCAAGACACTGCTGTGAATTTCAGGTCCTAAAACTTTTGTTATATCGCGAGAGCGATATGAATAACAAGGTAAATCCCAAGTGGAAAAATGTGCACAAAACGTAAAAAGATAATAGTGTTTATTGTACAGGAAAGTACAATTAACAGAGAGTTCAATAAACTGGTAAGCTAAGACGGAATGGAAGCGGAAGCCGAATCGTCTCGTACTTCCTTGCTTCTTAGTCACTTCGAAGAGTCATCAGTCGGGGGTGATAGGATGTTCAATTATAACAATTTTATTGATTCGATCAGGTTTCTGGGTACTCAATATACACAAACATTTAAGTATCCAATACACTGCTGTGAATTTCAGGTCCTAAAACTTTTGTTATATCGCGAGAACGATATGAATAACAAGGTAAATCCCAAGTGGAAAAATGTACACAAAACGTAAAGATAATAGTGTTTATTGTACAGGAAAGTACAATTAACAGAAAGTTCAATAAACTGGTAAGCTAAGACGGAATGGAAGCGGAAGCCGAATCGTCTCGTACTTCCTTGCTTCTTAGTCACTTCGAAGAGTCATCAGTCGGGGGTGATAGGATGTTCAATTATAACAATTTTATTGATTCGATCAGGTTTCTGGGTACTCAATATACACAAACATTTAAGTATCCAAGACACTGCTGTGAATTTCAGGTCCTAAAACTTTTGTTATATCGCGAGAACGATATGAATAACAAGGTAAATCCCAAGTGGAAAAATGTACACAAAACGTAAAGATAATAGTGTTTATTGTACAGGAAAGTACAATTTACAGAGAGTTCAATAAACTGGTAAGCTAAGACGGAATGGAAGCGGAAGCCGAATCGTCTCGTACTTCCTTGCTTCTTAGTCACTTCGAAGAGTCATCAGTCGGGGGTGATAGGATGTTCAATTATAACAATTTTATTGATTCGATCAGGTTTCTGGGTACTCAATATACACAAACATTTAAGTATCCAAGACACTGCTGTGAATTTCAGGTCCTAAAACTTTTGTTATATCGCGAGAACGATATGAATAACAAGGTAAATCCCAAGTGGAAAAATGTACACAAAACGTAAAAAGATAATAGTGTTTATTGTACAGGAAAGTACAATTAACAGAGAGTTCAATAAACTGGTAAGCTAAGACGGAATGGAAGCGGAAGCCGAATCGTCTCGTACTTCCTTGCTTCTTAGTCACTTCGAAGAGTCATCAGTCGGGGGTGATAGGATGTTCAATTATAACAATTTTATTGATTCGATCAGGTTTCTGGGTACTCAATATACACAAACATTTAAGTATCCAATACACTGCTGTGAATTTCAGGTCCTAAAACTTTTGTTATATCGCGAGAACGATATGAATAACAAGGTAAATCCCAAGTGGAAAAATGTACACAAAACGTAAAGATAATAGTGTTTATTGTACAGGAAAGTACAATTAACAGAGAGTTCAATAAACTGGTAAGCTAAGACGGAATGGAAGCGGAAGCCGAATCGTCTCGTACTTCCTTGCTTCTTAGTCACTTCGAAGAGTCATCAGTCGGGGGTGATAGGATGTTCAATTATAACAATTTTATTGATTCGATCAGGTTTCTGGGTACTCAATATACACAAACATTTAAGTATCCAAGACACTGCTGTGAATTTCAGGTCCTAAAACTTTTGTTATATCGCGAGAACGATATGAATAACAAGGTAAATCCCAAGTGGAAAAATGTACACAAAACGTAAAGATAATAGTGTTTATTGTACAGGAAAGTACAATTAACAGAGAGTTCAATAAACTGGTAAGCTAAGACGGAATGGAAGCGGAAGCCGAATCGTCTCGTACTTCCTTGCTTCTTAGTCACTTCGAAGAGTCATCAGTCGGGGGTGATAGGATGTTCAATTATAACAATTTTATTGATTCGATCAGGTTTCTCGGTACTCAATTTACACAAACATTTAAGTATCCAATACACTGCTGGAAATTGCAGGTTCTACTAAAATTTACCCGAAATTGTTCTTCCTTTCTTGTACTGCACTGAAATCTACTAACCCACCCCTTTATTGTGCTTAAATTCAAATAATTCGATACAAAAAGGGGTAATCAGAATATGCAAGATCAAGTGAGCATGGTGAATGAAGTCGGGTATCCAAGCTCATCTTTACCAATTTTTACCGTTTTTTTTAAAGAGGCGTGGAATCTGGTGTTCTGATAGAATCGAATACCTTTCTAATCGTTCCATAGCCTGGTCTATTAAAAAGCCACATTGATCAATTCACGTCCGTCCATGGCATTCTGCCGAGTGGACCATATTTTTAATGTTGTCTTGTCTGCGGCTGGCTTCAAAGCGCACTTTATACGCCGACTGTATGCGACTCTAAGTTATGGAATAAGTAAACGCTTTAACTCAGAAACCATTCTCAGCGTTATCCACTTTCATTCATACTGAAGGTTCTTGCACTGGAACCTATCCTGCACAATTTAACAAAGACCTATGTGGAATTTCCGTACGTGCCTTTAATCCGTTGGCATGTTTTTTTTTCTGCTTAAGTTGACGGTGCCCTCACCCTTGTAGCGAACAGTGACATATGAGCGATGAAAAACACATTGGGAAATATGAGATATCTGTTCGGATTCCTCAAAATTTAGGCAAAGAAATGATAATAAACTGCATTTCCATCAGCAAACAAAATTGACAAAGTTTGCAATAAAAGATAAAAAAGAAACAACAGAACAGCAAACAATTCAAGATGAAATAGATGAGGCATCAGCAATAAAGCAGAATTTATCTTCGTATTCTGACTTCAAAACAAGAAACAGCAAAATATGGCAAATAAGACCGAAACGTGCTCTATTTTATTGACTAGGACAAAATATCAACATGATTTTGTATGTTTGGTCGATAAATTTTCGTAGGTGGATGTTTTGCATACATTCTTATGCCATTTGTAACCAACTAAATTATTTACATTTGGAATATTGTCGTCGTCATCGTTGTTTTTATCCTAAAGCTTCGGCTCTGGCATTCATAATGGACATATTAATCTGTGTAACGTACAGGAAATTTTGAACTGATCTCTTTGTGTAATCTGCTAGGTACACAGTTCTCGTTCCATTGCCTACATAAGAGGCTCATCCCTTGTTCCCTGTTTAGGATGTGGTTTCCGGCTTTCTCTTTTCCAATCTTTTCACTCTTTTATTTATTTATTTATTTATCTATTTTAAATTGGAGTAGATAGACTAATCTATCACCCGATTCACACTCCACCCACGTCTATTGAACAGGTGAAGAGGCTCATCCCTTGTTCCTTGTTTAGGATGTGGTTTCCGGCTTTCTCTTTTCCAATCTTTTCACTCTCACGTAGCCACCTGCGCTTCAGTGGCATTACCGCCTTGCTCGGGGAGATAATTAAATATATATATATATATATATATATATATATATATATATATATATATATCGTTTATTTCTTACAGAAATTTAGCAGAAACAATCAAATGATAAATACTAATGTTATTTTGAAAACATTGGCAGTAGATGAAATTAACTAGAAAACCGTTGCATTTAGACGCCTTTTCCCTGTCAAAGTTGTCAGACGATTTGAAATAAAGAGTCTTGCTCTTTATAGATTCTTTTTATCCAGCCTGCACCCGAATGAACAGAAGTTGCTACGAACCATATAGCAGTCGCTTACGTTGTTCTTGATATGTACTAGTGTCATTATCATTAGAGCTAATATTAAAATAAATAAACATATTTTAAATGTCTGCCATGTAATTGTATAACATTTTACCACAATGTAAAAAATATTCGTTTTACAATTTGCTTATTAGTGTATATATATATATATATATATATATATATATATATATATATATATATATATATATAATCATTTCAAGGTCACCCTGAATATAACGATAAATTACGTTATATAACGATAAACTACGTTAGGCAGCAACATCCGGAGGTTTTGATGAAAATAGAAAAAAACTCTTAACTGATGTTTTTCCTAGGTCCACCTTGACCCGTTATGTTATAATAACAGCTAAGGGGAAATAACAATACGAAAATATGAAAATACATTTTTATAGTAAAAATACCAGCATTGTGTTTTCATAGTAAAAACAAATTACTATCAATTCATTTTTGTAACAAAAGAAATTACCAACAAAACATTTGTCAAGGAAATTACGAATGCTCCCAAGAACATTAAATTTCAACTTTAAATGACCCATAAAGTGTTAATATGCTACTAAGCAAACAAAAAATATCTACCAAAGACTCACTAATAGTGTTATTTCCCATGGTTTATCTAATCAATAATCAAGGCAAATCGATACTTTTATTGATTAACATAGGAATGAAGCCTACGTTTTTGTTTTCATTTTTCGAGGTGGTATTTAGGTTCGAACCAGGCTTTCAACATCTATTCTGGGTCGGGAAAGTAAAGCGTTTGACCTTTGGTTTCAATTACCAATCTTGTATTTTTGTGGAAATGGTGAGGAAGTTTAACCCCGAAGTAAGATCATTACAGTATACAGACTTGCCGAAACGATGCGTAGCAAATTATTCAGCTCTGCAGGACAAAAAGGTCAGGAAGCCAAAATGGATTGAATCTCAAAAATCGAAAGATGCATTGAGTTCGTTCCATAGCCTGGCCTATTAAAAAGCCGCATTGATCAATTCACGTCCGTCCATAGCATTCTGCCGAGTGGACCATATTTTTAATGTTGTCTTGTCTGCGGCTGGCTTCAAAGCGCACTTTATACGCCGACTGTATGCGACTCTAAGTTATGGAATAAGTAAACGCTTTAACTCAGAAACCATTCTCAGCGTTATCCGCTTTCATTCATACTGAAGGTTCTTGCACTGGAACCTATCCTGCACAATTTAACAAAGACCTATGTGGAATTTCCGTACGTGCCTTTAATCCGTTGGCATGTTTTTTTTTCTGCTTAAGTTGACGGTGCCCTCACCCTTGTAGCGAACAGTGACAAGACTGAGGGGTCTGTAAAGAAATCAGATTTTACGAAACAGTGAAAACGGCTGAAATTAATTTCAATAATTCTGTTAGTTTGAAAGTAAGTTGCTAGAACGTTTCTCTTCAGCGCCGACTCCATTACCTATAAAGACGAGCTGTGAGAGACAGAAAATGACTAGGTGAAGAATTCCAGCTGAAAAATTGGTCAGAGGTATTGGAAAATGTTGTGACTGCAAATAATCTTTTGTTTCACTGGGTTCTCCTGGTGTGACATCTGGTACCATGATCCTTCCGAGGAAGATGTTGAAAGAAAAATATCGAAATTCGTCAACAATTATTGTTAGATTTACACAGATATATAAGCATCCAAAATGGTAATTCCAGCATATTCTGTGAAAAGAGCACGCCTTTGGATGGGGCGCGGTTCCTTAAAACAGCTAACTAATTTTACTTTAAATGTTGCCATACTTTCTTTCAAGGAAGAACTATCACTGACATAAACAGGTATTCGTTTTAATAATATGGATGACGCTATTGAGGTCGCCTTCTTTACTCTAAGGACGCCTGCCTTCCTTGCAAGCTTGTTGAAGTTTATCTGCTTCAGGGTTTTTTCTTAATTATCTGTCAAGCAATGTAGGTTGGTTGCTTGAAATTAAGAAACACTACGTATTTCTGTGTTTTCTACGAATGATGATATGGATGAGAACAAAAGAGTGCTGGATTGCTATGTGATGTCAGTTCTTCAATACATATTATCGAAAATGAGGACAATACTCGAAGCAGTGGAAATGTGGTTCTACAGAAGGATGCTGCGAATGCCGTGGACTGAGCATGCAAGCAACGGTAACGAAAAGGAAATTAATACTGAGCATCAGGAAGAGACAGCTGAAGTTCCTGGGACATGCAATGAGGAAGGAGGGCTTGGAGAACTTGATATTGACAGACCAGATAGAAGAAAAAAGATACGAAAAATACCAATGTAGTGTTCCAATTTACATGCCCATTCAGAGATTGTATCTTTGATACTAATCAAAAACCTAGTACATATATTGGTTTTGCTACAACCACGCTCTCCCGTAGACTTACATGTCATCTTTCTGATCAGAGTACTATTAAACAACATTTCTCTGAAAAACATAAACATGTAGGTAATATCAGACAGATTTTGGTCAACAATACGGTGATCCTTACTCATACACACAGTAAGAGGAACCTGCAGATATTGGAGGCCATGTACATCAAATCAAAACAACCAACACTCAATAAAATCAACTTTAAAACAGGAAATAACATATTACATTGCATTTGACTACATGGTTTTGTTGTCATTTCGCGCTATCCCGCGGTGTGACGTCATAAAATCGCATCGCAAACTTAAGAACTGCGTTTATTATTTTTGGTAAGCGGAGTTTTATGTCAACACAAAATAAAATCGTCAGTGATGGTGGATTTTATAATATTTCAGTTTAAACAACCTCTCTGAAGATGGCTCATGTGAGCTGAAAGCTTAAGAGAAAACCAATAAATAATTATCCAAATGTTGGAGAATTTTTGTCTTTATTTTCAACTGAAATTAAAGCAAAAATACGACGTTTAGAACGGCTCATGATTAAACATAATAGACATTCATTGTCTCTTATATTTAACAGCATATGTTTAGAAAATTAATTGCTGCCTCGATATACTAAATAAACATATTTATGTATTTGCATATGGGATTTATATATATGTATTTATATATGTACAAGTTGTAGCAGATAGTTATGTTTATAAGCAAGATGGGAAATGCGAGGTACCTATTTTATTACTCAGCTTTTTGTAGAACAACATCTCTTTCTTTCCAAGTCTGGTCATCTTCATCTGTGAAAACATTGTTCAATATTCATTGTTTTATATATATATATATATATATATATAAACATAACTTATAAATATAACTTGCTTATAAACATAACTATCTACTATAACTTGTACAACAAGACTATTATGAGGACCCTAGAAGTTATGCCAGGATTCGTTATCGGAGGCCACATTTTAAACAGTATAAGGCACGCAGATGATACAGTGCTGATAGCAGACATGGAAAGGAAACTACTAAACTTCCTATAGAAGATAGCTGAAGTAAGTGACAAGAAAGGACTATAAATAAACTGCAAGTAAACCGAATGCATGGTCATCAGCTAAAAGGGCAGCCGAAAATGCCAAAGACAGCTAGGGGATACTAAAAACAAGCAGGTACAAAAGATTAAATACCTGAGAAGTATTCTAGGACGGAAAATGCGACACAGACATCTAAAGGATAATTGGCATGGCAAAGGAAGCATTCTAGAAGATGAGTAAAGTATTAAGAAACAGGACAATTTCGCTAGAAACAAAGAAAAGAGTACTGGATTGCTATGTGATGTCGGTTCTTCAATATGGCGGTGAATGTTGGACAATATCTTCGAAGATGATGGAAAAACTTGAAGCAATTAAAATGTGGTTCTACAGAAAGATGCTGCGAATATCATGGGTCGAGCTGGTGAGGAATGATGAGATTTTGAAAAAGACGGAAACGAAAAGGAAATTAATACTGAGCATCAGGAAGAGACAGCTAAAGTTCCTGGGATATACAATGAAGAAGGGTGGCTTGGAAAACCTGATACTAAATGTGGTTCTACAGAAGGATGCTGAGTATACCATGGATAAAACATGTGAGCAACAACGAGTTTTTGGAGAGGATGGAAACGAAAAGGAACCAGATACCTAAAATCAGTAAAAAGTTAGCTAAAGTTTCTGGGTTCTGAGGAAGAAAGGTTAGAATAGTCTGATACTCATAAGGCGAATTGAAGGAAAGAGAAAAGGGGGAAAGCAACGGTTGACATATTTGATTGGCCTAAGCAAATTAGATGGCAGATAAGGTTTCGGTAGGGGTAAAAAAGAAAGGATGTTAAGAGCTGCAAGGGACAATGAACTGTGGAGGGCCATGTTCGCCTATGTCATGAAGGGACACGACACACAGAAGAAGAAGAAGATTAAGGTATAGGAAAACAATAAACGAAGCAAGTAGAGCTGAACTGATATATAATATGAATCCTTTCATATGGCAATAGATGATGGACTGTTTCCTCACTGAGAGAAAGGTAACAAAGCCTTTTGGTTTTATAGAAGAATACTAAGAATATAGATCATCGGATTGAAGAGGAATTTTTCAGGAAAACTAAAGATGACAATTATTAAATCATAAGAATGAAATTTATAATACACAGAAAGTAAAGAAAGCTTGCAAAATTCAACGCTCACTGGACATTGTTGGCGACAGCGAGAAAGGAAAACAGTGAGAAATTTACTTTAAAAGTTTTTTAGACAAGGCAGGGAGTGGAAGCTGCTGTAATAAAGAAAAATAAAAGATTTTCGAAGTTAAAGAAGTCGTGGAAAGCCGTGATCTCTTATATACTGAAAGATCATAGCACAGAAAATTTTCTATAAAGAGTACCAATTAAAATTATAGGACACATCACAAGTAAATAAAGCCTTGAAAAATTCAATACTTACAGGACATTGATGGCATAATTGACAAACCAAAACGTAGAGAAATCTACCTAACAATCTTGATTGGCAAGTCAGGGAACGGAAAGCATAATAAAACAGAACAAGCATTGCTAAGGTCTACTAAATTTAAGATGTCGTAGAGAGCAATGATTGCTTACATACTAAAGAGTCAAGGCGCTTAGAAAAACAATTTTCTACAAAAAAGAATACTGTATGAACTCATTACTCATTGTGGGTTAGCTGAACGGAAAAATATATGAAATTGTTGGGACCCTCGAGATTTCGGATAGCAATTAAAAAGAAACATTACAGACTTTCTGCAGCTGAATTAATATTTGCTGTCATGCGTAGTACGAAATACTGTGCCAAACTGGAGGCATCTAAAGAATTCTAGCAAATCTTTCTAAGAAAGATCTCACATCACCGCGTAAGAGAAATCTCGCTTTACTTGACGACTTTACTTGATACATTATGCTAGCAAACCATTCGAAATTGAAGTAACACGATTTATTAAAGGTATTGAACGAAGAACATATTCCCAAGCCGATAGCATGATCTTGTACCCAAGAATCTCGCGAGATTAAACCTCTGATCGATCAATTACGAGAACATGGACTCAAACTCAGTCCAAATGTATTTTATTGCATTTGTAGCTATTGCTAATATGTCAAATCCTGACTGTAAGGTGAACCTATGGCAATATTTTGAGATGATGAAGTACATCTGAAACCTTTACAGAATTATTTTGAGTTCATAGTACCATTTCGTTTATTTTCCCAAAGGAGCTTTGTAAAGTTCATCGATAAAACTCAAAGTGAAGCTATACGAAAGCTGAAAGAAATAATTATGAGCTCACATGAATTGCAAATTTATGAGCCAACGTAAGTGAAAGACGAAAGCAAAATAAAATATGGAATTGACGCTGTTGTTGAAGAATATAACGATATTAAATAGTTGCCAATTGCGCATTACAAAACCTGCCGAGCAAAATTACTACGCGACAGACAGACAGAGGGAGAGAGTGTGAGAGAGGGGCTGAAGGAGAGAGTGATAGAGAGTGAGAGTGGAAGACGGAGGCAGTATTTGAGTTTTCGGTTGCTAATATTTCATGAATTTCCCTAAAGTATTAATTTTGAAATAGAGAAATGTCTGAAACAGATTTTCATAAAAATCATTCACCAAATTAAAGATTTTAAATGCATTATTATTACAGTTCCGCAGCAAAATTCCTCGTCACCAAAAAGCATATTCCATCATCTGTTGAGACCAATGGTCATTCACTTCCTGAAGAGAAAATGTGTATATCCGAAAGAGTCTTGTTACTCTTTTTTGGGTTAATATTCTCGGCTTATATGAATTAAAACGACTATAATGAATCCATTGCTAGGTGTGTTACCAAGAAGTTTGATTCATTGTGTCGTGATTGACATTTTTTTTTATTCTGAATCTATCTTACATATCTATAAAACTTCCATTCGTACACACCTCGAATATTACTGCCACATATGGTCTAGTGGTCTTGACTTATATTTAGGGATTCTTGAAAAATCCAAAGACAAATGAGCAATATTATTAATTTGGAGCTGGCGTGACGATTTCCGTCAATTTTCCTATCACCGTCTCATGATTCCCTCTGCCTTTTATATGAATACTTTCATGGTAATGGTTTAGGTGAGCTTTTTTCCGATGGTACCGAGACTTTAATAATTTCAAAGCAGTACTAGATTAGCATGAATGCACGTTGTGGGGTAGTAGATATCGGCTTGGAACAAAAAATCGGAAAGCCGAGTTCAAATTCCAGTTAAATCCACTGCATGACCTTACATGCATATACCCTTGGAAAAGATATTAATCTGTTGTTTCTCCCTCTAGCTATGGGTTAAATAGCAGAACATATTGATTTCTATAGTCTTGCTAGTCTACCCCAGAGAAAACTGGAGCGTACTGCGGGAAAATCTTTTGTCCAGTCAGTCACATCTCTTCCAAGACATGATCGCCTAAGCATGTATCACGTATGACATTTAACTTACTGACCAATTAGACGAGGAACAAGTTCCCGTCGGTTTAAATTTGATGTAATCGCAAGTTCTATGCTAAATATTTCTTTTCTCACACTTTTCGCTTATAGAATTCTCTTCCAGCTTCCTTCTTTCCAGACAAATTTGATTCTCAAAAATTTAAGTTCAATATTCTCATTCCTGGTTACTCTTATATTGTTCTTGCTCCTAAACAATAATTCATATACCCACAGTAAAGTCTTGTGTCTCAGCGGCTTTACTACCTTATTTGAAGCGAATCTGATTGAGAGAGAGAGAGAGAGAGAGAGAGAGAGAGAGAGAGAGAGAGAGAAATTTCAAACGTATATTTCCGTTCATTAGCATTTTCTTTCTTGTACCATTTCCGTTCATAGCTCTCCCCAATTTCCTATTTTTTGACGCTTTTAGTAAGTTTTGTCTTTTTCTGTTTCGTTTAAATACCTTTCTACCAACCAAGCACGTTAGATAAATTATTTCCTGCTTTCTTCTGTCTTTATCTTCCGCGTAACCCGTGAGTGTCAAATTCTCTAAGCTCACTTTCTGCATTATGTAACATCAAATTGCTAACTGCCTCTTTCTGATGATATTTTTACTTGTTTTTTGCTTTCATTTTCCATAAAACATCCTCGATACTAACATGCTAGGTCCGCGTCATCCTCAGTATCCTTCTGTATAACTACATTCCTGTTGCATCAAGTCTCTTTTTTATTTGTGAAGAAATTGTCCAACATTCCCTGCAATATAGGTGTACAAACATTTCTTACTATTTCAGTACACTTTTCTTTGTTTCTAATGAACTTTTTCTATTTCTTAATATTTTGTTTATCTTTTCGAAGACATCTTTCGTTACTTCGAATTTCGGTGTCACATCTTCTGCCCTCTGTTAAAAACACTTCCTAGATATATATTTTTAGTTTTTATGTCATTTAGCCTCTTGGGCTGTGTCTTTTTCTGACAACCAAATATCTTGTATTTTTAAGTTTAATAGTGCAAGGTAAAATGCGATTTATTCAAGACATTCCCTCAGAATTATCACTAAAAAAATTACCCATGGAAGTCAAGTGAGTTGGATCATGACAGTTTTAAGGCTTTTCCATTTATGTAAAAATATCTCGTCTAGGTTGCTAGTGGAACCTTTGTTATTCAATACATTGGCAGGTATCAGAAATAATGGTTAGTAATGTATCTATAGCTTGAAACGATGAGCAAGTATTTACGTTTAAATCCTTAAAAGGACGCGAGCTAATATTCAGACCTTATAAAAAAATCTATAGTATGTAAATCCCTACAAGAAATACCAGAGGTCAAAATATAATTTTATGTCATTAATGCCCCATTATTCTAAAAGGAATTGATTTGTGGTGACTCTAATATATACCAAATATACCAAGTTCGTCGCAAATGATACCAAAATAGACTTGGCACTCGCTGCTATGCGAGGTTATAAAAAGAGCCACGTGCCACAGAAGGTTAACCTGGTGCATAATTAAAGTAAGAAAAAGAGAATGAGCCAGCTAATCTTATCACGTGCACACACGTGACAACAGGGTGACAAAAAATTTATATAAACGCCTCTCCTGATAAAAAATTAGATTTCAACGCCTTACAAAAAGAACAAACCAAAGTTCTAAAAACCACACACCCTTACGTCGATAATAATTGACGATGTCTAAAAGGGAGCAAACAATATAGTCTCGTATTCCTTACAGCGATAATGTTAGAAAAGAAAAAGATTGTAAGATATCAGAGTTCAAAATGAAAGAGCTGGTATTTTTTATATCTGAGTTTCTTTTTTTTTTTTCTACACATTTTGATGTTAGTTGCCGAATCACCTGACTGAAAATGAACTTCGTGAGACACGATATTGGAAAAATAAAAGAAGCGAAAGAGCGAAAGTCTCTTGGCACCTGAACTCTTGATTGTATCTGATTTTATTGGCAGGGATTGTGTGGGTATCCGAACTTGAAATCTCGTCAGATTTATAGACGCACATTACTGACATCTGTTGTTATAGGGAAGGGCGTTAGACAGACCGAGATCGCGTTGAGAAACCAGTACACCATCTTTGATGTTATTTTACTTCACTAGAATTACCGACACTTTGGAAGTAAAACAATCCATCTGACTGCTTGGATAACCGCAATCACAAATACCAAATAACAAATAGCAAAAGAAAAAAGAAAGAAAAAGAATGAACCAAATAAAGAAAACATTAAAAAACATTTACAAAATAAAGAAGCTAACGCCTTAAATTCCTATAAGCGTGAAACACTATGTACATTTTGTTACAGAGCAATATTCAGCTAATAAAAAACACCACCTGTTATCTCAATGAATATGAAAGGCAAAACTTTGGTTAAAAATTAAAAAAATGTAGGCTTTGCAAAGTTTTAGCAATATTCAGCACCGTCAACTTCTTGGACATCTTATCAGAATAAAAATTGCATTCACATACACTATAATAGCATAGGAAAGGCATGAACCCGTTGCTTGCTCTCCATATATGGGTAAAATTGCAGATAAGTTCTATAGCTTTTGGTTGGCAACGTCTACCGCAGAATGTAATGGCAACCTACTGCGGGAAAATCTTTTGCCCAGTCAGTCATGTCTCTTCGAAACAGTATCACCTAAGCATGTATGACGTATGGGACTTAACTTATTCTTCCTGAAGTTATTTTTATTTTATCTTTTTAATCGTATCACCCCGAGCAAGGCGGTAACGCCACTGATGTGCAGGGGGCTACGTAATAGTGAAAAGATCGGAAAAGAGAAAGCCGGAAACCATATCCTAAACAGGGAACAAGCGATGAGCCTCTTAACCTGTTCAATAGACATGGGTGGAGTGTGAACCGGGTGATAGATCTGTCTACTCCAATTGAAAAAAAAAACAAAACAAAGCGAGAAGATTGGAAAAGAGAAAGCCGGAAACCACATCCTAAACAGGGAACAAGGGATGAGCCTCTTAACCTGTTCAATAGACATGGGTAGAGTGGGAACCGGGCGATAGATAGATCTATCTACTCCAATTAAATTATCCTAAAATGTAGGAAAAATTGGATCGGTAAGTAACGTTAGAATTTCAACTGAAATTGAATTAGTCTCCTGAGATAGGCGGTAGATATTCAAATATATTCTGTCACTTTTTTCTTGGATGAATTTGTTTTTAATTAATTGATATGTTATTTTACAACTTTTGCAGGTAATTCAAAATCAGAAATTAAGTTTTACATTCTAATAAATTTGTAAGGAGAAGATAATGATCTATTGATACAAAACCTACTAATTAATGCATACCTGGAAGGTGTAAATCTCTTTAAACAACTCGCACATTCAAGCTTACAGAGCCTGGTATTAACAAGCGGTAATCCGTCCAGGTAATCCATATATATGAATGTTAGACTTACGGCCATACCACGATTGAAACACCAGTTGTCATTAAATCACCGAAATTTAGCGCGTATCTAACGATCATAAATATAATAAATTTTGGAGAACACAAAATGACGTCATTATATAAACAAAATTGAGTAAATACTGTTGATATATATATATATATATATATATATATATATATATATCAACAGTATTTACTCACTCTTGTTTATTAAATGAAATCATTTTGTATTTTCCAAAATATATACTTTTGTTGACCTCTTGTATATTGTCTGCCGATATATATAGTCATCCGCAGACAGATTTGTTCCACTGTATCACAGCTCAGCAGTACTGTTAGATATCCGATTGCTTTTTACCCAGGGGTGAAACCCGACCAAATCTGGCGTCAGTCAGCGATTCTACCTCTAAGCTATGGGCGCTCGGTAGAAAGAGGCAGACTTTTAGCGCATGATGTATCATACGCCAATAGCTAGAGTGATCTAATTCATTAGTGAATGAGCGATATATATATATAAATGATTTGTTCCCGGATTGTTGGATGAAGAACTTAGTAATTTGCAAAGAATCTTTGAATGTAATGGTTATCACATTAATGTTATTAAACGCATGATTCCTAGAAAGATCAAGAGTTTTAAAGAATCAGTGACATTTGGACCTAGTCGTTGTCCCATTTATTTGAAGTTGCCTTGGCTTGGAGGAAAAAGTCTGTTAATAACTGACAAGTTTTCGGTGTGTGTTTCGTCGTGTTATTTTTCAGTTAAATTGCGTCCTGTGTTTCAGATTCGAACTGTGTTTCCTTCTTTTAGTAAAGATCGGTTCTCCTATTTTCGTCAAAATTCAGTTGTATACAAGTTCAAATGCCGTTGCGATAGGACGAACCAATATGAGATTGGAATCACAAGTAGCGCAGCGCGTTCCCGAAAATGTACTTTCGGGTAGTCCAAGTCGGCCTTTAAGAACCACTCAGACTGTTCACGACTCGGCCATCGGACAACATTTACTTGACAGTCAAGACTGAACCTCTTGTTATGAGAATGCATGAATTTCTGTTCTGCACAGTGCCCGCTCGGCATATCATCTACCTGTTCTGGAGGCTGTGTATTTAAAAATCCACCAGCCTAGCCTGTGCAAACAGAAGGAACACTTCATTCAACTGTTAGAGAGAATGTGAGTCCCTTTTTTCATTTTATTGCTCTTTGTGGAACTTTTCGTTTATACCCCACTTGCATTTTAATTAATGTTGATTAAAATTTTGTTCTTAAGCGAGTTTCACTTTCTCTTTATCAATTGAAATTAATGTATCCTGTCTATTATTCAAAATTTTGCCAATGAGCACTTTGATGATATTTTGACCGAAAGGGTCCGAAGGTCTTATTTGCAGTATGACATTCATTCTGTTTCAGTCCATTTGTTATTTCTGCGGGTACAAGTTTCTCCTTTATATATATATATATATATATATATATATATGAGAAATAGGGAATGTTTCAACGAGATAAATTAATATAGATGGAAAAGTGCGAGAAGCCGTGAATGTTTTGTTTAAAGTGTGGATTTATTATTATTAACATTATTATTAATACTTGCTTTTGTATAATAAATAAGTGTCCATAATGTTATTTGTGTCACTACAGGTGTTCCGAGTTTCTGTATAAAAGAGTTAACATGAACATTAGTAACATTTAACTATCCCAAAACAGAATATTGCGTGTTTTCCAGCACTTACACAAATGTAGTAGAGGTAAATTCAGCGTAATGTCTATCTACCAAAATGCAGACTATGACACGCTCATGATGCAGGAAGAAATATTTATAAAAGAAAGTTGGTGAAGTTTGTTTGTCGTCCAACGAGAAGCTCAGAATTATATCCGGGCGGGTGTGAATTCCCAAATGACCTGTTGGGAGCCCCAGAAGGAGCCCCAGAAAAGAAATAAAAGGACGAGACAAGAAGACGGTCGCAATAGAGAAAATACAAGCATAATTAAAACGTCTCTCTCTTTCTCTCTCTCTCTCGCTCTCTCTCTCGCTCTCTCTCTCTCTCTCTCTCTCTCTCTCTAAAGTTAATAATAACTAACCGGTACCCGAAAGACTGAGCAGAGACTTCAAAGACACTTCTAACAAACAAACGCTCACAGATAAATACGCATATACTCTTTCAGCAATTACTACTATGAATATTTTTAAATACCTTGTACCAACCAAAAGATATTACTTTTATTTGTAAAAACATAAATTGATATATATATATATATATATATATATATATATATATATATAAATGTTGTTTCTATATACAATTTAATTTTCTTGTTTTGTATCCCTCTAATAATGGGCTACCTACGAACAAGGCTAAATCAAACTAATCTGCTTCAACACACATACACTTCACTATAACGGATAACCCACTATAACACACATCAAATGCTCCTACTTTCTTTATAGCTTTTCCTATTGTAAACTATATTTGATCTTCAAAATTGTCAAACGTTAATTTGCTAAGCGATTGCGCATTCGTTATTAATTCGATCCAAGATGTCGCTCTTGGCATCTCATTAGCCTCGTTTCCATCCGCTTTTTCGTTAACCTTGAATCTTCTCTTACACGTTTCTTTTTTACTTCTTGCATTCTTTTATGCTATTGTGATCAAATTTTACGAAGCGCTTTTTTTTTTTACCAGTTCCGTGAATTAATTATTCTAAGCGACGTGTTCTGTTTCCAAGATGACACGTTCAAAAAATAGGCAATGCATTTTTGAGTTCTGAAATTAAGTGCAGGTGAGCTTTTCAGCATGCATTTTTTATTTTGATCAAAATTCAATTCTTAGATTTGCTCTTTTGATATTAAACTTCTTGGTTATTTTGTTAAATTAAAAAAATTCATTTTGTACATCCGAATCTAAAATTTTCTTTGCTTTCTGTTCGTTTAAATGTATTCGACTTTCTGTCATTATCAAGAATTAGATATCCTCAATATGGCATAAAACTGTTGAAGGTACTTTTTTATATAATAATTTCACCCCAAGCAAGGGAGAAATGCCACTGGCGCGCAGATGATTACAATGAGGAAACAAAAAAGGTACAGGGAATGTCGAAGAAGAGATAAGAGAAGAATGGGAATCGAGGAGACAGAATATGGCAATTGACGTTGCATTTAAACTTTTGGAGATTGTAGCTAACAGAAAAGCAAGCAAACGGAAGAGAGTTCTACAGACGGAATGTGAGAGAAAAGAAACTGTTAGAGTACAAGAGGCGGTTATATTACGATAAAATGGTGATATCTTGATCCCAATCTAGTAGCACGGCACGTGGTCGGGTACTAGGAAAAAATACTCGCCAGAGGATTTGCCATGAAAATCATTGTAGAAAAGACAGAGGAAAGCTACATCATCTAGGTGAGAAAGGCGGACGACTAAGTCAGGAGTAATTATATTGAAGATATACTTTAGAACGTCAAGATGAATAGCAGGAGTACCCGACCAGATATGAATAGAAGAATGGAAGATTTATAAATATACAAAATGGTTTCTGACGAGAAAAAAATTCCAAGCCTGACACAGTGAGCAAAGCTTCCTTGCAGTAGATGCAGCTATGTATTCAATTCTGTCATTTCATTTCAGGTCATTTGAGAGAGTGAGGCCAAAGAGGCGCAGTGCGCTGCTCTCTAGTAGATTAGCGCCATTCATTCTGATGGTAGGCAAGAGAGTTTCCCTATGGTGGTAAAAGGAGAGCAGCTTCGTCTTGGAGGCATTAAAATTAAGTAGCCATTTCTTACTTTATTCATTCAGAAATTAGAAATCTTTTTGAAGTACAGTAGTCAGGTTTACTTTGTCAGCCTTAGCAGACTTCTGACAGAGACAGTCGTAAATGGTGATGTCATCTGCATAGATGCCCACTTGCAAATTGATGACATCAAGAAGAACATTAATAAAGATCAGAAAAAATGTAGGATCTAGGATAGAACCTTGAGGCACATCCGCGTTCGTGTGAAAAGCTTTAGAAGCTTGCCCATTCAAAACAACCTTCATTTCAAGATTTTATAGGAACGATTGGATTAAATCAAATAATCGTTCTGAAATAACTTAGCTCTTGAATATAAACAGGAAAAATTTCAGATTTGTGGAACTGAATGCACAATTATATTTGGATAGACAGCATCTTATTCCAAGAATTAAACAAGAAGCTGGCCTGTTGGAAGATTTAATTGCATGAATTCGCTTGATGGTAATATGTAAGGGAAACAATTTAGATAATTGTAAAAGTTTTAAGAAAAATAGGTAGAATGCTTGAAAGAAAGATGCAAAAAGAAACGGGATAGTAATTGTTTTAAACAATAAAATTAACTTACGAACGATTCTAAAAAGTGCCGAACTCTGACATAGCTACATAAGATTCATTACAATTGAGTAAAACCAAAGTTCTCCCCACTGATAAGAAGAAAACATAATTAAGGTGTTCTGCGTAATTATTGTTACCGAAAATCTAAATTAGGGGTTTGTTTATATTAATACTGTTCACGCATAAAGCTATTATTCTTACATACATACACACATGCTACTATAAACTCTTGATGCCCTTAACTTTCTCACTGAACATTAAATTCTACAGTTCATGTTGTCCTTTTCTATCAATAAATTTCTATTTAAACATGCAAAATGTATACTTTTATTCTTCCACAAATCCACACATTCCAATCTCCAACATGCTGATAACTTTCTGATGATAGTGAATAATTGCTGAGTTATAGGGAGTTCGGTTGTGTATGACACAAGGCCGATTCAATAACCTTTAACCATGCCCCTACTTCTTCATACTACAACATCTGGTTATAGAACTGTTTATACGGGAATGTAATCTTGGTAACTGGCATAACTGTCACTCTCAACAGCTTCTACGGTGAGAATCGTAAGTGTGCATTTTGGCGATAGAAATCCCAAATATAACAAAGAACCGCGAGACTAGACTTTTGTCAAGAGTTTTTCCAAGGGTATCTGTGTGAGAGTGAATGCAACGACCTCAATTGACAGTTGAACTTGACACTTCAATCCCACGTTCCATGCTAACTACTAAGCTATACCTTCATCTCAAATACTAAAATATCATAACAAATATACATTCAAAGACAATTTTATTCACAATAATATGAATGTAGCAACAGTTAAAAATTGATGGTTCTGTAGATGTAAAAATCGTCTCTTGGATTTCATTTGTATTTGTTCGTCTAAAATGACTATAACATTGAGAAGATTTTTTACGCGCATAGTAAATTGTTCTCGAAAAAAGAAGTCGAAATGACCGACTCCATAAAACGATAAAAATAGGGCATACGCTTCTAATATGAGAAACGACTTTAACGTTTATGCCAACATTTAATATGTGTTCGTAAAATGTTTTACTAGAATATTCTCTATTAACCTTACAGAAAACTTGATCACTTTCTAGCTTGTAAAGGAATTTCATCTAACATGTGATATTACATGAGCAAATGTCATAAGAAATATTTTTACAATCAATGGCATTAAAATCATTTAGGTTTCAATAACGCCATAACATTTGATAGCATTTGATTGCATACTAACAGGTATTCAAACAGGGCCCGAAATACTTCCGTTTTATTGAATGGAATGTTTTATCTATACACATATGGCCATTGTCATCATGGTATTAAACCAACACACTCTTTCTCAGATGAGACAGAATATACAGCCTGATGAGTGGATCATTCTCAGGTGAGATACATAATACACTATCACATCCGTGACGATGTACCTTTTCTGTTCTGTTTTAGTTGCTCTCCTATTTTTTAATCTATTTTTCAAGTCTAGAATGTCCTTGTCTGATTCCTTCTCCCTAACCTATGTCTATCCAATGCAATAAGGGATGTCTGGGCGTTTCTGATGCGTCATCGACATTTTTATAGGATGCAAATTCTTTTGGTTCAATTAAATTTGAATAAATCGCAGTAATTACGTAATTCATATTCTTTTATATTTCGTGACCATGAAAACCAGCGTCTTTGATACAATACACTTTTTTAATTTTCTGCATTCTCGTTTTGATTGAAATCATAGCCTGCTTTTTTTTATCTCATTGACAGAAATATATATATTTAAGGTCAATTATAAACTGTGGGTACCAAGAATATATAACAAGATTCAGCGCCCTAAAATTAGCTTATTTATAAATGGAACTTTGTCTGCGTGTATATATATATATATATATATATATATATATATATATATATATATGTGTGTGTGTGTGTGTGTGTGTGTGTGTGTGTGTGTGTGTGTGTGCGCGTGTGTCTGTTACGTATAGTCTCCGAAACGGCTGAACCGGTTTTCTTGAAAATTTACACAGCTGTACTATGAATCGGGCTAAAGAAGGAGTGATCTGATTTTAATCAAATTTGATACACTCATAGACAAAGACATAACAAACGAGATTCAGAAGTTTCAAGGTTTCAGTTCTTAATAGTGCAGAAAATCGATAATATATATATATATAAACGATAAGATGTTTGTGTGTATGTCTGCTTATCTGCCTGTATATCTGTATTTTTTCAGCCCTTTCATTTTAGCTTTTGCTTCGGGTTTGGCTCTATGTAGGTATAATTTTAGTTCTTAGTCTCAGCCATGATACCATTTACTCAGAGGACTTATTTAGCCTTCAAAATTCAGTTTACGACGAAAAAACTTATTTGATATCGATACCAGGAAATCAAATTTTGACTTACATCCATTCGTTTTTTTTTTCAGTCTACGGTTTCGCTTGAACTGGAAACAACTATTGCTTTTTAGTCCTTCGTGCCAACGTCCAAAGAGTCTGAGCTCCAGGACCATGGATTGGTTTTAAAGCTTTCATTACACCCGAGCAACACCGGGCTATACTGCTAGTATTAATATAAGCCAAAACAGATGCATGCGAGCTAAATTCTCAGGAGAAATTGTTAAATGAGAAGAAGAAGATTAGATTATATATTAAAAGATAGAAAATACATAGAGAAAGAGAAATGGGGTTGGTTACGAGGACGTTTAAAATTTAAAGAAGGATCAGAACGGAAAGAAGAAGACAACTCTAGTGGTGTAATGAGTATATATATATATATATATATATATATTCACCCTTTCTTCTTCTTCTTCTATGTGCCATTTCCCTTCAGGACGTAGGCGATCATGGCCTTCCACTTTTCCCTATCCCTGGTGGCTTTGAGCACGCCTTCTCCTGTGACACCATGCAACCCTCGTTCCGTCATCCACCTGATTAGGTCCTTCAAATATGTTATCCGTTTCTTTCCCCTGTCTGTTTTTCTCTCTATCTGGCCTGTTAGTATCAGACTCTCCAAGACCTCCTTCCTCATTGCGTGTCACAGGAACTTCAGTTGTCTCTTCCTGATGCTCAGTATTAATTTTCGTTTTGTTTCCATCATTTCCAAGACCTCATCATTGCTCACATGCTCGATCCATGATATTCGCAGCATCCTTCTGTAGAACCACATTTCAGTTGCTTCAAGTTCTTTCTTCATCTTTGATGGTATTGTCCAACATTCACTGCCATATTAAAGGACGGACAGCACATAGCAATCCAGTACTCTCTTCTTAGTTTCTAGCGAAGGTTAGAAAGTGACTGTAGGAGGCAAATTGTGTGGATAAGAGACGTAACAGTAAACTGGCGCCTTCACAACATGCGTGAAGGAGGGTAGAAGGGATCATATAGGATCGAAAGCCTTACCAATTTCCTTCGCAGAGTGAAAAATTGTTCTAGGGAACGTTACATAAAGAGGTGCCTTAGGTTTGGCATCACGCTGCTGACTGATTAGGGAGTAGTCTGACGTGCATAGGGGTGTACAACTTTTCGCGGAAACGGTGCATATTCTCTCCTGATGACCCCAATTAAAATATAAATTCAAAAGGACAAAAGTTCGAAGAAGTCATATGCCGTAGAGAAGTTCGGTGGAATTGTTATTGGTAAGAGGAGCATTTTATATTCAGCTCGCTTTAGGTGAGTGTCAATTACTTTCCAGTAATTTCCTTCTTCAGGGCAGAAGGCTCGAAAGAGATCAGTGAGGTTCGCCTAATGTCCCGTCGCATTCAAGGCACAGGTAGCTTCTTCAATGATCAGATACTGGAGAAGTCTGCAATATCTGCCTTCACTTTAGTTTTGTTGGAGTAGACAAACCACTCTTTAAGGTGGATATTGAAGTTACAGCATATATGGACGTTAACTGAGGGAAACTGTGTGAGAATATTATCAATCTTCTAGGATATTCGATCGAAGGTTACCGTCCCTTTGTGCTGGTGGTGATAGAGAGTAAAGATGAAGAGGGTACGATGGAAAAGTTTTAACCGAGAAGCACATATAGGATCAAAATTTTCGCTTCTTGAGTGCCTGCCTCAGGGAAATTCGTTCTTGATGTCGGCTCCGAGCATCTAGCTGTGGCGATTTAGATAGTTGTGTTTTTTTACAAGAGGTTAGTAGTCAGGGATTGTGAGCTCCTCTATTTGGTTTGTGGCATATATAACGTATGTTATATATCGCCGTATGACGACAAATCAACAAACACGCATATATAAAAATACAAGGTTATATTTTTATTACTGACAATGAACCCGTGTGGAATAGAGAACGGAAGGGTGAGAGCACATATGTTGGGTTGACGGAGTGTAGTCTGCCTGTGGTGTTTCTCTCTGCTTCCACTGGTCGTTCTCTGCTGCTAGCGAATCCGTGTGTCGAGGTCTTTATATAGTCTTCTAAAACCGGGACTTTCCTTCCGGTTTTGCCTCGCCCACGCAACGCCCACGTAATTCTAAGAGACACCTGATCTGTTTGCCTCCGTAATCATTTCCGCCGCTGTCGGAAATAAGGTCAAACAACATCTGCTCCGGCCTCGACAGGATGTATTTCACAAACACCTGTCTTGTCGCTTCGCCGCCCCCTTCACCGATGGGAAACACCCTCGCTTGCATCACTTCCTCGGGTGGGGCCAGATTGTTATATTACACTATGCTAGATAGTAGCTGGAAGTCGGGTTTGAACTAAAGAAAAGTTCTAATTCTAGAAAGTTAGAACGTAGACCCCCTAACGTTGGTGTAGGAGATGATGTATGTGGGGTCTATGTTGCTTTTTTCATTTTTGAAAGTAAGGTTCGCTAGTTTTGTTAATTTTCATTTTAATTGGTTTCATGTGTGTATTGGTTAGTGTAAGTCTAGTAGCCAGTGAGGCAGACACAACCACAGGAGGAGCATGCACAAATAACATGGACAGAATTATCCAGAGATAGCCATAGCAGTAGTCTTCACCACATCATCAAGAAATGAAGTTGAGAGATCCTACCGGAGGCTAAGTAGACAACATTCGAACTGCATCGATAAATGAAATATACCTTCTTCTTCTTCTTCTTCTTCTTCTTCTTCTTCTTCTTCTTCTTCTTCTTCTTCTTCTATATGCCTTGTCCTTTCAGGACGTAGGTGATCATGGCTTTCCATGTCTTCCTATCCCTGGTGGCTCTTAGAACGCTTTCTCCTGTTACACTACGCAAGCCCTGTTCTATCATCCACCTGCTCAGGCCCTTCAAATATGTTATCCGTTGCTTTCCTCTGTCTCTTTTTCCCTTTATCTGGCCTGTCAGTATCAGGTTTTCCAAGCCCTCCTTCCTCATTGCATGTAACAGGAACTTCAGTTGTCTCTTCCTGATGCTCACTATTGATTGCCTTTTCGTTGCCATTCTTTTCAACACCTCATCGTTACTCGGTCCATGATATCCGCAGCATCCTTCTGAAAACCCACATTTCCGCTGGTTCAAGTTTTTCCTTCACCTTTGATGATATTGTCCAACATTCACTGCAGTATTGAAGTATTGAAGAACCGACATCACATAGCAATCTAGAACTCTCTTCTTTGTTTCTAGTAAAAGTTTCCTGTGTCTTAGTACTTTACTCAGCTTCTGAAAAGCGTCATTTGCCATTCCAATTCGCTTTCGGGTCTCTGTGTAGCACTTTCCATCTCATGTGAAAAAACTTCCTAGGTATTTAAATTTTTGTACTTGCTTTACTCTAGAATCCCACACCTGTATTTGGCATTTTGGGTTGTTCTTTTACTGATGACCATACATTCAGTTTTTGAGAAACTACGACATAAACCTACAAAACCTAAAACATAGAATGAAACGTAAAATAACAACACCATCCAATATGTATATATAAACAAATTACACTAGAAAAAAATGAGAGCAGTTGCTTGAAACTGAGTATAAAAGAGCAACCAAACAAAAACCAACAATATCACATCAAACCTCGGACCGAACTTATATTTAATTAAACGCTAGTTAAAGAACTCCCACATCATTACGCAAAGCACGATTAAATCCATGAAAGGAAACGCAATATTTAATAAATTAGGTTGATAACAAACAACAAACGTCTGTGAAAATAGCTGGTTTTGTTATTTGAAAGTAATCATTTGTGTGAAATTCCATATTCCAATGCCAAACGAAAAGGGGAAAAAAAATTATTTGCACCATTGGAAGGATAATTGCGTCTGTCGGCGTGCGCGCTCAAGAAATCTTAATATAGAAAATGTGATCCCTAGCATTTCTCAAATGCGAAGGCCGCTACACTTGATACACGCTGTTAAGAAGAAAAAAATGGCGTTTCCAAATAAGAGCGGTCACCAAAAATAGTGTTTGAAATAATAAAAATATCTGATTGAAACCAATTCTTTTATCTGGATTTCTGAGATGAGGCGTTGTCATTATTTATACTTTATATATATTCGGCCTTCCTCGGGTTTATTTCGATCTCGGTAAGTGTTGTAGAGTAGTTTTCACACTGAAGGTTATAATCGTGCTATATCGGTTACTAATCGACTTAACGTACCCAAAATATTAGGAACTTGGTAATCTTCCACTGAAAGCTAACTCCTTAGTATTCAGCTAACTACAGACTAATATCAACTGCCTAGTATATCTACGGAACTCAAATAGAAGTCTAAAGAACATTATTTATTTTTGTATTTTACTACAAAAAATGTGGCACATGGCCGAATACGGGGATGGGGAAGGCTGGTCTTCATCTAGTCCTAACGTTAAACTTAGCTAGTCACAATCACTGACCCAGGCATGCCACAGTATTCCTATCACCAAAACAACGCTTTCTTACTAACCTTTCTTTCTACGTCCACCATAATACCACAATGTCTCCATGAAGTCCTAACTAAGCTCCCAATATGTACAATGATTGTCTGTGGGGGGAAGGGAAATAACAATATAAAAAACCCCAATGAATATTTACAAGAAAAAACGCATTATATACAAGAAACTAAACAAAACTGTATCAGTAACAACCCCCCCCCCCCCACATGTTCTATCACGTGATAGATACATCTGTTACCTGGACATTAGTTTCAGCTGGTGCTGGAAATCTTTGTCATCAAACAATGATGCGTTCAATTTCCAGTAACCAGCCAACCAAGGCTTAGGCTTATCTAAGTTTACCCGGACCCGGACGAGCCTATGATCCGAATAAACTATCGAATGAAAACTTGGACATTCTAAGAGCCCTACTTCGACTCTCTTAACTAAAACTCGGTCGAGGTAACTGGAACGTACCACCGAAACAGAGCCGCCACTAGTCCTTCGCCGACCTTCATACTCGCTACGGATTATTAGATCATTAGTTATGAGGTCACGGCGAACCATCTTCTCACAATTCTTGGCGGTGGGTAACAGAATGTCCCACATGAAAAACCCTGTTCCCTTAATAATTCTTTGGGGTTTGACCCCCAGGGACGTCAGTGTACGGATCACTGTCTTTCGTGGAGCGACAAATTTTGCGAGACTAGAAGTCGAAAGAACTCCTATGAACTTCCTGTTAACTCTTATTAATATAGAAGGGAAAGTCCATTATCTGAGGAACAGGTGTGTAAGGGAATTCCGAACTGAACCCTTTATTCACTTTATCTGGGTAGATGTTCTTGTTTTCCTGTTCATGTCTAAGAATATCGTTTAGTTCTTTTTTCGTTTAGTCCTATTCAGTTTTTGCTTGCACAACCAAGGAATTGAACTCAAGACCAGTATGTCACAAAATTCCTTATCCAGTAGTCTATTATCCCGTGTGACAATTGCTAGTGTAACCACAGAGATTTTAACCTTAATCTTCACTAACACTGCTGATGTTTTGACTTCTTCTGGTGCTGTCCATATTTTGGTTAATGCTGTTGCTTCCGATGCGGTTGGGAACTTATAATTTCTCTTTTACCTTCATTAGTGGCACCGATATTGTATTTATTTCTATGTCAGCCCTACTAAGAAAGCCCGCATGGAATAGCATATGCACTGATACTTTGAAACGTCTAACTCTCCCTGTCCAATATTTTATTCTACGATGAGTGATGACCACCTCTTTTCCTCTACACATAAACAACCATACTCGATTTCATCTTTACACATTTCACTACGACTTTTTGATGTTCCACTAACCTAATTTTTACGGTTTGTTTCACCTTTATATTTTTTGCCACAATAGCAAGGAATCGAATTCTTGGAAATATACTTCCCCGTGTGAGGCTTTCTCCGTAGAGTTGAACTGCTTCTAGACGTCGTCCTGATGTCGCATGAACATTTTTTTATAATCATATCGCCCCAAGCAAGGCATTTTACTGCCACTGTTTTGCAGGGGATTACATAGGAGGAAAGTTATGAAAAAGAGTGACAGGTTATAGGAGGTGACAAGAAGTGGGTAAGAGAATGATGACTATGTCCATAAAGCGAAGGATCAGTTTATATATTGATTGTAATGTAGAATTGATCTCCCACTTTATATCTACATCAAAATTGTATAGATTTTTTTTTATCATCATATCGCCCCAAGTAAGAAATTTTACTGCCACTGTTTTGCAGGGGGTTACATAGAAGGAAAGTTATGAGAAAGAGTGACAGGTTATAGAGGGTGTCAGGAAGTGGGTAAGAAAAGGAAGAGAATAGTGATGAGAGTAGAATGGACGGAAAAAGGAGCATGAGAGAGAGAGAGAATGCAAGTCAGTGAGATAGGAGATGACTATTGACTTTACATTTAAATTTTTGGAGATTATAGCTGTCGGGAAAGCAAGTAAATGGAAGGGAATTCCGCTGGCGGGAAGTGCGAGAGAAGCTGATGGAGTAGAATTTGCGTTTACATTTTAATGGTTTCACAGTAAAAGGGTGGGACCTGTTTACTAATATTTTGGCTCGAGTAAATTCATATATAGGGGGCATGAGCTAACTTCATTGGAGCAGAATCCGTGAAAGTATTTGTAGAAGAGACACAGGGAAGTCACATAGCGCCGGTGAGAAATTGACTTTATCTGACGGGATCGATCACATTACAGATTCTCCGTTGGATTTTGTCAAGGTCTCTTAGGTGGATAGCATGAGCACCCGACCAGATATGGCAGCAGAATTCAATAAACGGGCGGATGCTGATCTTAAGAATTTCTACGAAAAGCACATTTGTGAATGGTGGCAATTAGAAGTATAGATTGCAGACCGTGGCAATTTTCTAGTCCCCCTTCTTGATATCACGTTTGCCAGGTAATTGTTATTCCGAAAAGTGCTTTTGATTCTGATCCTTTGGTGTGTCGGGGTTGCCAATTATAATTTGGTCTGGTGTTGTAAGCATAGAATGAAGCTTTCTTCACGTACGAATGATGGAAATTGAAGTTTAGGTATTCCCTGTGAAGGGTTGGCTTGTAATATACGACTGTTTGAATGCATTCTTTGAGCGCGTTATTAGTACATCCAGAAAGGATAGCGGATTATGATTTTCTACTACCATTGTGGAAAATAACGAAAGTTTTATACAGTTTCCATGGCCCAGGTATATTTGTATATCTTCTTGGTGTGGCCTGAGTATGAACATCTGATTTCAACAATACTGCCGATTTATTATTGGGACTTTTGCTCAAGCAATTCCATCGAAGTATAGCATGTATATGTTTGCCATTATTAGTGACAATGGCGAACCTATACCAAGAGCCTCCCTCTTATCGGTATATGCACAAAGTCTAATTGGAAGAATATTGTATGTACGTTGTGGTGCAGTGTATATCGATTCAGAATGACAAATTCGGGAGCCGAGTTCGAATTCCACTTGGATTCCTTGCATTCACTTACGCACAAATATCATTGGGAAAGGTATTAATCCGTCTCTTCTCTCCAGTTATGGGTTAAATAATAGAACAGATTGGGTTCTATAGCCTTGGTAGTCAACCAGTCTACCACAGAAAGTAATGGCAACCTACTGCGGGATAATCTTCTGCCCAGTCAGTCATGTCTTTTTCGAGACATGATCGCCTAACGTGTGTTTCACGTATGGCACTTAACTGACTGACTGAATATAATAGTTGAAAATATGATTAAGGCTTCTACTGGGCATTAAGTGGGCAATAAGTTTTATATTGTTATGAAGTAATAAACTGATCCCCCACTAATTATTACCTAATAATATAATACATCTCTTTCCCCTCTAGCTATGAGTAGAAAAACAGGACAGAGTGTGTTCTATTGCCTTGGCTGGCAACCAGTCTACCGCATAACGCAATGGAAACCTACCGCGGGATAATCTTCTGCTCAGTCAGTCATGTCTCTTTCGAGACGTGATAGCCCAAAGCGTGTATCACTTATGGCACTTAACTGAGTGATTGTATGTACACAAGACATTAGCATTTCCCTCAGATTATTTATTTGAATGTTATCCTAGGGACGTGTGGGAATTCAAACACTTCTATTCACTCTCAGAGTCTCAATTGTAAAAGCAATGGTGAGCAGGCTTAAGAAATCCAAACTAACCATCCGATTGCTATAGATAGGACAATTGCCTAATGTTGCAACGTTTCTTATAGAATAAGATGCCCGAAGAAGAGATTACTTTGGTTAGGGTTTGGTTAATATTGCAAAGTTCTTTATAAATTTAATATATCCGAAGAAGAGATTACTTTCATTGGCGCTTGATTAATGTAGCTAAGTTCCTTATCGAATAATATGTCAAGTGTAGAGATTACTTTCATGAGCGTTTGTTTAATGTGGCTAAATTATTTATTGAATAATAAAGGAAACTACAAGACATTCTACAGAAGGTAGCTGAAGAGAGTGACAAGAAAGGACTACAAATAAATTGTAAGAAAACCGAATGCATGGCCATCAGTAAAAAGAGCAGCCCAATATGCCAAATACAGGTCGGTGATACTAAAATCAAGCAGGTACAAAAATTTAAATACCTGGGAAGTGTTATAACAAAAGACGGAAAGTGCGACACAGAGATCCGAAGGAGAAAAGGCATGGCGAAAGAAGCATTCCAGAAGTTGAGTAAAGTATTAAGAAACAGGACAATTTCGCTAGAAACAAAGAAGAGAGTACTGGATTGCTATGTGTTGTTAGTTCTTCAATATAGCAGTGAATGCTAGACAATATCATCAATGATGAAGGAAAAACTTGAAGCAACTGTAATGTGGTTCTACAGAAGGATGCTGCGAATATCATGGATCGAGCATGTGAGCAATGATGAGGTTTTGGAAATGATGGAAACTAAAAGGAAATTAATATTATGAATCAGGAAGAGCCAGCTGAAGTTCCTGGGACACGCAATGAGAAAAGAGAGCTTGGAGAACCTGATACTAACAGGCTAGATAAAGGGAAAAAGAGACAGGGGAAAGCAGCTGATAAGGACCTAAACAGGTGGATGATGGAACGAAGGTTGCATAGTATAACAGGGGAAGGCGTGCTAAGAGCCACCAGGGATAGCGTGACGTGGAAAGCCATGATCGCCTATGTCCTGAAAGGACAGGGCACATAGAAGAAGAAGATATTCAAAGTAAATGTTATTCTAATTAGAGTTTCTCTAATGTTGCTAAGTTCTTTGTAGAGTACTATGCCTGAAGAAGGGAGTATTAATGTGTATAGTGTTTGTTTAAGGTGGCTAAGTTCTTTGTAGAGTACTATGCCTGAAGAAGGGAGTATTAATGTGTATAGTGTTTGTTTAAGGTGGCTAAGTTCTTTGTAGAGTACTATGCCTGAAGAAGGGAGTATTAATGTGTATAGTGTTTGTTTAAGGTGGCTAAGTTCTTTGTAGAGTACTATGCCTGAAGAAGGGAGTATTAATGTGTATAGTGTTTGTTTAAGGTGGCTAAGTTCTTTGTAGAGTACTATGCCTGAAGAAGGGAGTATTAATGTGTATAGTGTTTGTTTAAGGTGGCTAAGTTCTTTGTAGAGTACTATGCCTGAAGAAGGGAGTATTAATGTGTATAGTGTTTGTTTAAGGTGGCTAAGTTCTTTGTAGAGTACTATGCCTGAAGAAGGGAGTATTAATGTGTATAGTGTTTGTTTAAGGTGGCTAAGTTCTTTGTAGAGTACTATGCCTGAAGAAGGGAGTATTAATGTGTATAGTGTTTGTTTAAGGTGGCTAAGTTCTTTGTAGAGTACTATGCCTGAAGAAGGGAGTATTAATGTGTATAGTGTTTGTTTAAGGTGGCTAAGTTCTTTGTAGAGTACTATGCCTGAAGAAGGGAGTATTAATGTGTATAGTGTTTGTTTAAGGTGGCTAAGTTCTTTGTAGAGTACTATGCCTGAAGAAGGGAGTATTAATGTGTATAGTGTTTGTTTAAGGTGGCTAAGTTCTTTGTAGAGTACTATGCCTGAAGAAGGGAGTATTAATGTGTATAGTGTTTGTTTAAGGTGGCTAAGTTCTTTGTAGAGTACTATGCCTGAAGAAGGGAGTATTAATGTGTATAGTGTTTGTTTAAGGTGGCTAAGTTCTTTGTAGAGTACTATGCCTGAAGAAGGGAGTATTAATGTGTATAGTGTTTGTTTAAGGTGGCTAAGTTCTTTGTAGAGTACTATGCCTGAAGAAGGGAGTATTAATGTGTATAGTGTTTGTTTAAGGTGGCTAAGTTCTTTGTAGAGTACTATGCCTGAAGAAGGGAGTATTAATGTGTATAATGTTTGTTTAAGGTGGCTAAGTTCTTTACAGAATGAAATGCCTGAAGTAAAGATTTCTTTGTTTAGAATTTGTTTAACAGAACTAAGTTCCTTAAAGAATATATCTGAAGAGGGAATTACGTTGAATAGGATTTGTATAATATTGCAATGTTCATTATAGAATAGTATGTCCGAAGAAGAGTTTTCTTTGATTAGGCTTTGTTTAATATTACTAAGTTTTATTATAAAATAATATGTCCGATGAGAATACATCGAATACGGTTTGTTTGATGTTGTTAAAGTCTATATCGAATAATATGTTTGAAGAAGAGATTATTTTGATTATGGCCTGTTTGATGTTAGTAAGTTACTTATAGAATAATATCTCTGAAGTAGAGATGATTTTGATCATGATTTCTTTTAAGTTGCTAATTTCCTTAAAGAATATATCCAAAGAAGAGATCACTTTGATAAAGATTTGTACCATTTGCTAAAGTTCCTTATCCCGACAATATGTGCGAAGGAAGGTTACTTTGATTAGTGTTTGTTTTACGTTGCTATATTCCTTAAAGAATAGTATGTTTGAAAAAGAGATTACTTTAATTAGTAATGTTAAGAGTAATATGTCCGTAGAAAGATTACATTGTTTGGGTTTGTTGTAGTTTGCTAATTTCCCTATAAAAATAATATGTGGAAGGAAGGGATTTCGTTGATTCGGGTTTTGAATAATTGCTAGTTTGTAACTGTGAAGACATTCACTTTTGTAGCTAAGCAAACGCGAGGTCTTCCAGTGATTCGTTTTGTAAATCAAACCTTTGTCTGTGTGTGTGTGTGTGTGTGTGCTTGCGTGCGTACGTTTGATTCAATGTACACAAGTATAATGGCCTTCCTCATACTCGGCTTTGAATAGCCTACCACTATAAGATAAAAATATCACAGTTACATATGAAAAGAGATCTATTTTGAATACAGCATATTTATAGAAATGTTTACGAACAGCTGAGTCAACATCTTTGTGAACGCATAGGTTAAGATGTTTTGAGTTTCGCTGAATACTTACTGAAAATTTTACTGCGTTCGAACTAGAAGATTTGACCAATTCAGTTTTCTTGTGTCATCCCATGTTTTGCATTTTTTCTGAGATTTACACCTTACATTAAAGTAAAGAACTGTAATCTACAAAATAACTTTTAGACGACATTCATATATCAGTTTCTATTTGTTTGTCTGTCTGTCCCCTACACACACACAAAACATATATATATACACCATAGTCATCCGCAGAGAGATCTGTTTCGTTGTATGTCCAGTTACAGTGGGTGTCCGAGAAAGGGCAAGAGAGGGATGGAAATACAGGCGTGAAGACAGTTGCTAAGGCAGAGAGAAAGAAAAACAACAAGATAAACAGGGTGATGTAGAAAGAACTGGAGTCAGTTGGCGACTCTACCCCTGGGCCATGGGACGTTCGGTGGAAGAAGGCTATCTTTTTTAGCGCATATCATATTACGCGCCCAGCAACCAGAGTGCTCCAATTCATTCTTAATGAATGAGCAATGCGTTCACGCTAGAGTGTCTACTGTTTTTCAAAGTCTACCCCTCCTCCAGAGTGCCCAAGCTCATCAGTACGGTTAGACTCCGATTGCTCCCTAACCCAGCCTCGAAACCCGACCGAATTGGCGTGTGTGTATATATATATATATATATATATATATATATATATATATAAACGAATTATTACGTGACCTAGGTTTCTACCATGAGTGGTGTTTTCCGGTGATTTGCAATAACTGATTTTACCTTTTACCGTCTTTTTAAAACTCTCACATAACGGTGTTTTTTTAATGCTCACGTGGCAGGAAATATTTGAACGCGCAATTTTTTAAATTACAAGGAATTGGTTGTATAAACCTAAGAGGTATTTTTTTAGTATGGTTACATTTAATTATAATTTCTCATCTTTCATTCAATTGTTGGTTTTTCTTTGGGAATAGCATAATCTTTAACTTTTCTTCTTGACACCGTCGACATATTTTGCTTCCGTTGTAAGGCTTGGCTGTTTTCATTATACTCCACGTTATGTCTGGGTCTTTTCCATATTTTGATTTTAATTTCCACCCGTGGCTAGCCAATTTTTTACAGTTTTTCAAGTTTTCTATTTTGAATGTAGACTTGTAATTGAACCATCTGGTCTTAAAGGTGTCTTTGGTTGAACCCAAATATATATTTTTTTTTGGCCATTTAAATCATGAACCTTTGCCTTTAAATGATTTCTTTTGTGTTGCAGAGACCTTGAAGCGGACATTTATTTTTGTCTCTGCAGTGGCATTTTTCATTAGTAGTCTTGTTTTGTACACTGTTATCTAAGTTTCTGGCCTTTTGTTTTTTTATGAAATTATCTAAATTACTAGTAATTATAGTTACAATTACTATAACTTACCTTGATTGTGTGTGTTTCTGTCGAAAATTTTGTTCAGTTCTGATCCTTTTGGAATATGTCTATCAATCAGTTTAAAAAGGTATTTGTCCCATTTTGGTCTTTACTTCAAAATTAAATGGTGGATTGAACCAGATAATATTTCGTTTTCTATTATCGCTTTTTGTTTGTCTGTTTAGTTGAGAATTAGATTGTAAAATGTTGTTATGGACAGATTTTCTTAGTGCATCTTCATAGGTGTTTTTCTTTCCATCAAATATTGTTTCGTTTGACGAATTATTTGATAGTCTGTGTTCTATTTTTTTGTGTATGTGTTTAATTTTACTTTTGGGATGGTTGGATTTTGTATTTATGTATGTTAACTTAGTGTTTGTTTTCATGTATTGCGAGACATTGCCAGTTTGTAAATTAAATTCCACATCTAAATATGGTACCACTTTTCTATTTGTTTCTTCTTTTACATCAAAATCTATTTTTTTGAATAGTTTTAAAAGCTCTTTCCATGTTTTATCATTTTCTCTTTCGTTGTCTGGTACTATCATTAATCCGTCAACTCTATATAATCTGGTTGTGTGTATGGATTATTTTGTTGATTTTATTTAAAATGTATATGGCCATCAATTCTGAAATTTCTGCTCCATCATACGATCCTTGTGGTACATCAAATGTGCTGTTGTTTGACTTTTTGATCCATGCTTTACCTTTGTAGAAATGTATTGATTTGCGGCCATATAGGATTATATCAATATGTTCAGATGGTATTTTTATGTACCGTTTAACAAAATTAAATGCTTCCATTAAACCGGCGGGATGTGGCTTCCCTCTGTCTATTCTGCAAATTTTTATGACTTCTGAACATAGAATTTACTCGTGCAACCAGACTAACAACAACGTCCCACCCACTTTCAGTTAAATCAACTAAATGCAGTCGTCAATTCTACCCCACAGCTTCTTTTCTCACACTTCCCACCTGTGGAAGTCTCTTCTGTATACTTCCTTTACTGACGGCTACAATCTCCAGGTATTTAAATGCAAGGTCAATACAAATCTCTTATCCACTTGACTCCAGTTATTTCTACATCACCCTGTTTACCTTGTTCTATCTTGTCTTTTTGTTTCTCTCTGCCTTAGCAACTGTCTTCACGCCTGCATTTCCATCCTTCTCTTGCCCTTTCTCGGACACCCACTGTAACTGGTCATACTTTCTCTTCAGTCTCCTCTTGTCTAAACTTTTGCTTTTATGTAGCCCCCTATGCATCAGTTGCGGTACTGTCTTGCTTGTTGTGAAAAGATTAAAAAAGATATAGTAGCCGTATTCTGTTTTTGGTCTGATCAGGCCCCTGTAAATGTTGAGCACATTATGTAAATAAGCTTGGAATTATAATAATACACTCTTCCGATGTTAATGAAAAAAACATTACATGTAATTTCTCTCAATATGTCTATATTTCTGAGATGAGATATGGTAACTATTTACACTGCTGTCTTTATTGGCATATTTACGACGTTTCAGCATTTGTACACTCCGGCCTTTTCAGCTGATGTACACTACCGGCCATAATTATTAGACTACACCAATGTTTTAAAAAATGACGTATTTCATACTATTTTTTAGTATTTATTGCCAAGTGAATAATTGTAAATGAAAATAGAATGGTTCTTTTGTTAATACTGCACAATAACATGTGCATCAAATGAATTTATAAATATTTAATAATTACCTATAGTGCAGTTTTATCAATGAAAGAAAAGAAGAAATGTTAGTGTGATTCGGACGAGTTCATCTTTGCTTCCTTGCCTTGTAAAATTATGCAAAGTAATAACAAAAGAATTATTCTATTTTTATTTGGCAATAAATACTAAAAATAGTATGAAATACATAATTTCTTTTAAAAACAAACTGGAGTTTCCTAATAACTATGGCTGGTAGTTTACGTTGAAATATCGAAATTTTCTAAGCAGGCCAAGCGTATATTTGAATAAAATATAGGAATAAGTAAGACGGAGAGTAAAAGAAAAAAAAAACAGTAATATATATAGTAATAGAAGCTCTTTTAAAAAATTATAACTGTGGCATTAGGCATACAAGTTCTAAATTTTCCTCATTGTAGAAAACGTTGCCCAATGGATAGAGTAATCTAGAAAGTAAATGGAACCAAATATTTGCGAGTTCAATACTTGGCCACAGCTGAATTACTGAACGAAATGTATTGATAATGTGATAACTAAAAAAAAAAAAAAAAAAAAAAGTAAGCACGCGAAATAAAAACAATCTACCACTTAGGACTAAATAAAATCTTTGGTTCGAAATTGAAAACGTATATCACCTGAAGAAGTTTGGATTTTACAACGGTCGAAACGTCGAGAATATGACAGGACAGATGATATAGTGTAAATATAATTTCTCATTTCAATGTTGCATATAACTTAAACATATACCAGTATAGGCATGAGAACTATTCCATATTTCCAGCAGTATTCTCATCCTTCTCGTACCAACTTCCTGACACCCCCAATAACCTGTCACTCTTTCTCATAACTTTTCTTCTATGTAACCCTCGTAACACTCTGCAAAACAGTGGCAGTAAAATGCCTTGCTTGGGGCGATATGATTATAAAAAAACATTCTAGACTATTACAATGTTGATATAAAGAGGGGGATCAGTTCTACATTACAACCAATATATAAACTGATCCCTCACTTAATGTCTACAGTTATCCTTCTCTTACTCACTTCCTGACATTTCTTATAACCTGTCACTGTTTCTAATAATTTTCCTCCTGTGTAACACCCTGCAAAACATGTGCAGTAAAAAGCCTTGCTTGGGGCGATATGATTATAAAAAAATATTCTATACTATTATAATGTGGATATAAAGTGGAGGATCACTTCTACATTACAATCAATATTTAAACTGATCCCTCACTTTATGGCGACAGTCATCCTTCTCTTACTAACTTCCTGACACCTACTATAACCTGTCACTCTTTCTCATAGCTTTCCTCCTATGTAACCCCCTGCAAAACAGTGGCAGTCAAATGCCTTGCTTGGGGTGATATGACTATAAAAAAAATAATAATTTCGATACAGTTATAATGTGGGTATAAAGTGAGGGATCCATTCTATATTACAATCAATATATAAACTGATCCCTCTTTTATGGCCACAATCATCCTTCTCTTATCCACTTCTTGACACCTACTATAACTTGTCACTTTTCTCATAATTTTCTTTCTATGTAACCCCCTGCAAAACAGTGGCAGTAAGATTCCTTGCTTGGGGTGATATGACTATAAAAAAATAATAATTTCGATTCTGTTATAATGTGGATATAAAAAGAGGGATCCATTCTATATTATAATCAATATATAAACTGATCCCTTTTTTATGGCCACAATCATCCTTCTCTTATCCACTTCTGACACCCACTATAGCCTGTCAGTCTTTCTCATAATTTTCCTCCTATGTAAACCCCTGCAAAACAGTGGTAGTAAGATGCCTTGCTTGGGAGGACACGATTATAAAAAAACAAAAATTATGAAGGTTTTCTGAAACGAACGAAAACCAACAAAAACAGGAATTTAGTGCATTCGTGTTGTTTTATTCCGGGCATATCCTCTGCTCATGAAACAATCAATATGATCTGACCTTTCATTCTTACTTCGGAAACATGGTACAATATTACAAGCAGATGCTGAGAATATATCGGCTCGATCAAATTTGAGCAAGTTTGACTGGCAATGCTTTCTTGGTCGCTTTGAGAACTTTTCTAAAATCCCCCTCATAGGGAAGTAAAAAAAAAAATCATGAAAACTGGATGTAAATATGCTATTTTTAGATTGATAATTTCAGTTTCCTTCAGAGAAATTACCGTAAAAATTCTGGAGAGTTATCACGAGATTGGGTTTGTTTTTCTTTCTACGGAAATGTCAGAATGGGTCTTTCATGTCACGTTGTTTGTTGAGTAGCGGAATCGTTTGATCCTATTCGCTCATGCGTTTCAAGAATTGAACTATAAGCCAGGTTTGCTAAAGGCCATTGATCCAATTAGATATCTATCTATCTATCTATCTATCTATCTATCTATCTATCTATCTATCTATCTATCTATCTATCTCAGTCTGTTCATATCTATCTATCTATCTATCTATCTATCTATCTATCTACTAAAGTTTGTTATCTATTTATTTGTTTATATACAGATATATACAATATATGTAATATTTTGTGTATTAAAAATGTTTTTTAAAGATATTTAAAATTGAGAATCTTATATACGTTAAGAAATGAATATGCAAAATCAAAAACACACACACACACATAAATAACTATACATTTCTTCTGCAGGAGATACAATTTAGTCATCAGTTATATTCCGGGAATATAGGGTTTGAAATTCTTAATATTCTGTATATTCTTCATGGAATGTTTTCTCTTGAATTCGGTTCAGGATTAGTTTCTTCCTCTTCCAAAGGGCTCCCAAGGCAAAATTTCCGCGCACGCCTGAGACGGTGGGGCGCCGAGAGGGGCTCGAGAAAACGGGCCTTCGCCCGAAGGACCCGACAGGAAGAAGCCGGCTCGCCACGTATAACGGATCGCACTTTCGTTTTTTCCGTCGCTGGCAGAAGAGGGCAGTACAGAAGACGTCTCTCCGACGACTGAAGTCAACGGAGAGTTTAGAATGCGCCTTCCGCCCACGGATACCGCGCGTTGACCTTCACGCCAGAAACGGATTGCGACGACAAACCGGAGGGGAAGTGCGTCCAGTGCCGTCCGTGCGAATGAGAGCGTCGCGTCGAAGCGCCCGCGCCATTTAGATGCCGAGCCGGTGGATGAATGCACAAAATTCTATGATTTTCTCATTAAGAAAAGTTTCTTCTTGCGTTTCCTCTGTCGACAAGTATGGGGTTTAAAATATAGATTGATATCCAGCCAAACGTGGAGATTATGAAATTGGGGAAAACAATTTCACTTACACGTTTCAATCCTTTATAGAAGGCCTCTTCAGAATAGAATCTGTATGAGTGAAAACTACTGATAGACGAAATCAATTTTCATTTTCAATAGTAATTTTTGTCGACAGAAGTAGGGTCTTTGTCTATATTTCAGATATGAGGTAGCATTTCCAGTATTTACATTATTCGGACTACTCTCCTTATCTTTGTTGTCATTTATACGACGTTTCGGCTGTTGTACGATCTGGCCTTCGTAAGGTGATAGGATTTAGACTAACCACTGGGCCATGTGTTCTTAAGGATTTAGACGTTGGTTAGATCCTGACTTAACTCTTAGAGTTGTGAGTTCAATACCAGGCTACAGCAGTGGTGAACAGAAAACATGAAGGTTTAGAGTGAGATAACTCATGACTTCCAATCAAGACTTCCAGCAAGAAATAGAGTTCATATAACCCAGTGATCGTAATAAAAGGTTCGGTTCCAAATTCTTAGCACCTGAAGAAGGCCGGAGCGTACAACAGCCAAAAGGTTGCACAATTGGCAACAAAGATGAGGACACGTCCGAATAATGTAAATACTATTAGAAGTAGGGTCTATTGGTGAGCTTAACACTCAGTGTAGTACTGGCATACCTCTTCATTGCTCTTTTACGTCCGATTAAATTCATTGCATTCTATTAGGTAAGTGCAAAAGTTTTTGCCAATTTAAAATTTCATCTTGAAGATGTGTGTTTTTGAAAATCTTTATTCATTACAATAACAGCCTTTGGTTTCTATAACGATTCCATCTGCTCAACATGATTTTTTGGGGGTGGAGTCCTGCTTTCGCTTGCTGAATTCGTCTTTCTCCTCGATTTATCCACGATTACTAATGTTTACATCCACCTCCCATCACCTGTGACAAGTCTAACCAAAAATGGTGTCTGAAGGTGTCGTGAAACTCAGAGTAGAGCATGCCTAATGTGTTCTTTAAATGGAAAGAACATTAGTGAGCATATTATAGAAAAATATGAATGATGCTTTAATAAACTGAAAGAAAATTATAAATTAATCATAGTGATATGTTTAAGTAATAACAATATGTGTAAAATAAATTACAATAATTTAAAACGCCCATTTTACAAACCGGCAGAAACCTTTGCACAGACCTGACACCACAAGACACAACATATTCCTGATTTATCGTTGATGCTCCGTGAATATATCCTAACGATACATAACTAGCAGAACAGGATACAACCGTTATGGGAAAACACACTTATTCCTCAGATAATGGACTCTCACTTCTATATTAATAAGAGTCAACAGGAAGTTAACGGGAGAAGTTCTTAAGAAGTACTTGAGAATTCCTTAAGAAGTTCTTGAAAAGTTCATAAGAGTTCTTTAGAGTTCCATTGGAGTACAGTAAAACTACTAGACGGTTGATATTAGTCGGCAGTTAGCCGAATACTAAAGAGTCAGCTTTCAGTGGAAGATTACCGAGTTCCTAACATTTTGGGTACGTTAAGTCGATTAGCAACCGACATAGCACAATTATAACCTACAGTGCAAAAACTATTCTTCAACAGTAACATAATAGAAATTTCGCTTGCGATACAGATCACACTTTACCATTTTCGACTTCGTATTAATACGATTAACGACATACAACAAAATGTCTAACGAAAATACAAACGAATATATACAATATAAACCCAATTCTTTAATAAAATAAAATGCAGAATATTTCTTCTTAAGAGCTCTTAGAATCTGCACTGAAAACACTTCCAAAAGACTCATTACTCCCCGATGTAACGATTAACGCTCATATCCAAAAAACATTTTCACAAATTTAGATACATAATTATGTAACACGTAGGGCCGGGCTGGCCGTTTAATGTGACGCTCGTTCTCGCTGACTGTCGTGACGATCCCAGTTGGTTTGGTCGCTGTTGCTGGTCGTGACGTTCACGTCCGAGGATGACGCCACAAAAGCAGACGTCTTTTGCAACAACGCGCCACTGTCCCACGTTGTGATTTGATCCCAGAGGTCGCGTCGTGCAATTTTAGTAGTCGTCTTTTAGAGCCAGTTCAGACACTGGTGCAAACTTGTGGTTAAAAAAATAAATACGCGACCAAAAACAAAAAAACAAATTAATAAAATAAATGAACGAAGTCGAACACGCCTGGAGAGCCACGAAGAATGTCTTTATATATATATATATATATATATATATATATATATATATATATATATAGACAATGTTTTTATTTTCACAGGAGCAGATAATGCAGTTGTCGAAAATGATAATACAGTTGTCGAAATGCCGGTTACAACGGAGAGAGAAAGTTCGCTAAAAGCATCAGAGCTTCCAATCCTTAAGAAAAAAATGTCTTGTCTAAGTTTCCTTAAAGTAGACAGAGTTCTTTAAATTTTCACTAAAATCTAATCCGCATTATCTAAGATTAGAGCTGTTCGTTTCTTTTTTAAGTGATGTTAAAAAATTAATAAAGTTCTCTCGGGTTCATGCCAGAACTTGACGGAATTTGCCGAATCAGAGGCGGTCAATGGCGGCGAATGTAGCAGTGATGGCGGCGGCCATGTGGGGTTGGTTTCCCTGTCGTCTGGAGGCTTGCTCCCGGCTCAAACTGAAATTTTCTCGTCGTGTGTCTATTTTTATAACCCTTTTCAATCCTCTCTGGGGATCCAGCCGGCTCGAAGCCCTCGGCCAATGAAATAGTTTTCCGCCCAATTGATTTGGGGAAGGGGCTATCCCGACGAAGGAGATATCGCCAGCTCACAATATATTCCGATTTTTCCAATTTCACACAGATTTTCTGTTAACCACAAAAATCTGTTGAGGGACTTTAACCCCGCCTGACCCCATCAAATAATTCTGACACTTGTTTTGGCTACCAAAAACCTTTAGCTTTACCAAGCTTTACCAAAAAATATCCGCTTTGAACACGAAAGAAGAAAAATTATATTTTTTTCTTTTATTTTCCAGAAATAGTTAGATTTTATATTCCCCGAATTTTAGAAGTTCATGATAGTATTAAAATAGTTAATTTTTCTATTCCCCATATTTTACAAGTATTTGATAGTATTAATATTATTATTATTATTTTTACCTATGATCACATCGCGGATTACAAATAAAGCATAGCTAATAATATTATTGATATCATTTATCTCTCCCGCTGTATTAAATCAAACAAGGGAAAGTCTCCCCGCAGGAGAAAGTGTCACTATTATACTCAACCATTCCATACCAGCTAACTTCGAAAATGTGTTATCCAATCTTGATCTAAAATTTAACAACACCTCTTTGACAATAAAAGCTAAAGTGATTTACAAAGAATAACTTAGATGTGGCAGAAGGAAGAAAGTATTGAGTACTCATGAAAAATCGGGCTCACGCGTAAATGATCTCACAAGACAAGTTGGCTAACCATTTCACCACGCCGAAAAACTTATGCAGTAAACAATATCAGTCAGTTAAGTGTTATACGTGAAACATGCTTGGGCGATCATGTCTTGAAAGAGACATGACTTACTGGAGAGATGATTTTCCTTCATTAGGTTGCCATTACTTTCTGCCGTAGACTGGCTGCCAACCAATGCTATAGAACCCAATATGTTCTTCTATTTAATCTATCGCTGGAGAGAAAAGAGATGGATTAATACCTTTCCTAAGGTTAGTTGCGTGTACGTGAATCCAACGAATTCAACTAGAATTCGAACTCGGCTATGCGATTTCTCGTTACCAGACGATAGTCACTGCACCACATCAGCAATAAAAAGAATAACAACAACAATAACGCAAAAGCAGGAATATTCTTCTTCTATGTGCAGTGTCGCTTCAGGCCGTAAGCGATCTTCTCTCTAAAACTTGCAGCTCTTAACAACCCTTCTTTTGTTACTACTTCAGCCGTCCATCTGTTCAAGTCCATCAAGTATGTAACGCGTTGCCTTCTACTGTCTATCCTTCCTTTCTTTCCGGCCAGTGAGTATCAGGTTCTCCAAGCCCTCTTTCCTCATTAAATGTCCCATACACTTCACTTATCTTTTCCTGATGTTAAGTATCAGTTTCTTTTTTGTGTCTATCGTTGCTCACATCTTTCCGTCAATGTTTCCTCAGCATCCGTCTGTAGAACAACATTTCGGTAGATTTTTAGTCTTTTTTTCGTCTTTGACGAAATTGTCCAGCATTCGCTGCCAGTATTGAAGGACAGACATCACATAACAATCCAGTACTCTCCTCTTTGTTTTGTCTCTAAATACTCTACTCAGCTTCTGGAATGCAGATGCCAAGTCTTCGGGTTTCATGGTCATACTTTTCCTTCTCTGATAGAACATTTCCCAAGAATTTAAAAGCAAGAAAATATCACATAAATCACGTCTTTTTTTAAAAACTAATTCACCTATAACTGTCTTTATTTGTTCCAAACTAAAGCAGTACTTGCTGAACACTGTCTTTTTTTTTTCTCCTAATTAAGTATATTCTCAACAACTTTTTAAAATCTCACTATATAGAAAGTATCCTCATCTTTGGATGTACACTGTTCTTGTTAAAGTTATTTAAATCTAAACCCTCCTAATGCCATCTCAAACGAAAGCAGAACGTTCTTTTCGGAAATACCGACACAATAAACGCAACACGAAACAGATAACAGTAGAACGAGCAAGTCTTGTCGTTCATTTTCTCGTTACATTTAACATTGAACTGCTCCGCTTAAATCACCAATCATTTACTAAGAACGCTGTTAAATGATTCTGCTTTTGTCTTTTGGATTCGATTTTATAATCAATAAATCAGTACGGGCTTTAAGACAAATCAATATCCGATATTTGCTAAAGCTACCCGTGCGTTAATCAGGGTAGTTGTACTTTGTCGACCGAAGGATCTATCGAGCAGAGCAAACAAGTGAGGTCTGGATGGCAAGGGGAGGTAACTCAATAATTGATTAACAATGGTAAAAGCAGTTACGAAGTTCTTATAATTGGGAGATTTAGTAGTAGAAACGGATAAGAGACATTGGTTCCTCGTCGCAGAAGCGTAGTTAATAAGAAAACCTTCCAGCAACTTGCTCTTAATTAACTCCAGGCTTGTTGATTTGTTCCTACTAACTAAGCTTAACCTAGTATAGTACAAATCAACGTAGTTATTTATTAAGCTTATCCTAATATGGTACAAAAATGTAGTTATTTACTAAGCTTATTCTACGATAAACTTAGTAAATAACTAGATTACATTGTTTTGTACCATACTAGGATAAGCTTAGTAAATAACAACATTTCTTACCATAATAAGATAAGCCTAGGAAAAAACTACGTTGTTCCTTACCGTACTAGGATAAGCTTAATAATTAACTAGGTTTTTCCTTACCGTACTAGGATAAGCTTAATAATTAACTAGGTTTTTCCTTACCGTACTAGGATAAGCTTAATAATTAACTAGGTTTTTCCTTACCGTACTAGGATAAGCTTAGTAAATAACAACATTTCTTACCACAATAAGATAAGCCTAGGAAAAAACTACGTTTTTCCTTACCGTACTAGGATAAGCTTAATAATTAACTAGGTTTTTCCTTACCGTACTAGGATATGCTTAATAATTAACTAGGTTTTTCCTTACCGTTCTAGGATAAGCTTAGTAAATAACAACATTTCTTACCATAATAAGATAAGCCTAGGAAAAAACTACGTTTTTCCTTACCGTACTAGGATAAGCTTAATAATTAACTAGGTTTTTCCTTACCGTACTAGGATAAGCTTAATAATTAACTAGGTTTTTCCTTACCGTACTAGGATAAGCTTAGTAAATAACAACATTTCTTACCATAATAAGATAAGCCTAGGAAAAAACTACGTTTTTCCTTACCGTACTAGGATAAGCTTAATAATTAACTAGGTTTTTCCTTACCGTACTAGGATAAGCTTAGTAAATAACAAAATTTCTTACCATAATAAGATAAGCCTAGGAAAAAACTACGTTTTTCCTTACCGTACTAGGATAAGCTTAATAATTAACTAGGTTTTTCCTTACCGTACTAGGATAAGCTTAGTAAATAACAAAATTTCTTACCATAATAAGATAAGCCTAGGAAAAAACTACGTTTTTCCTTACCGTACTAGGATAAGCTTAATAATTAACTAGGTTTTTCCTTACCGTACTAGGATATGCTTAATAATTAACTAGGTCTTTCCTTACCGTACTAGGATAAGCTTAGTAAATAACAAAATTTCTTACCATAATAAGATAAGCCTAGGAAAAAACTACGTTTTTCCTTACCGTACTAGGATAAGCTTAATAATTAACTAGGTTTTTCCTTACCGTACTAGGATATGCTTAATAATTAACTAGGTTTTTCCTTACCGTACTAGGATAAGCTTAGTAAATAACAACATTTCTTACCATAATAAGATAAGCCTAGGAAAAAACTACGTTTTTCCTTACCGTACTAGGATAAGCTTAATAATTAACTAGGTTTTTCCTTACCGTACTAGGATAAGCTTAATAATTAACTAGGTTTTTCCTTACCATACTAGGATAAGCTTAGTAAATAACAACATTTCTTACCATAATAAGATAAGCCTAGGAAAAAACTACGTTGTTCCTTACCGTACTAGGATAAGCTTAATAATTAACTAGGTTTTTCCTTACCATACTAGGATAAGCTTAGTAAATAACAACATTTCTTACCATAATAAGATAAGCCTAGGAAAAAACTACGTTGTTCCTTACCGTACTAGGATAAGCTTAATAATTAACTAGGTTTTTCCTTGCCATACTAGGATAAGCTTAGTAAATAACTTAGTAAACAACTAAGAACAAAAAACTCACTAATTTTTCCCAGTTTTTATTAAGATAGTTATATCTATCAACCTCCCTCTGTCTCCCTCCCTCTGTCTACTTCCCTCTCTCTCTTTTAATCTCTCTCTCCCTCTCTCTCTTTCGATATATCTCTCTCTATATATATATTGTTACGGAAATTCACGAAGATTCACGAAATGGTTTTAAACAACCCACAATTTGAAATTATTTCTTTAAACATTATTTTTTGTCTATAGTCGTATTTAAGTAGATATTCTGTTTATAATCTAACAGTAGTATGTATTTATTTCTACCAGCCTGATTATTTACGATAAATTCTGTTACGAAAATGTGTGCCATTCGGTACAGAATTCGATACTGCGACCCCTACCAACATACCAACATAGGGGAAGCCATCAATTGATCTAGCGCATCTTAGACCTCTCGATCACGAATGACCAACAGTTTAAACTAAACTAGGCTTGATTTGAATTCGTTTAGATAAAGGCAGACTTTTAACGTGTGATATACTATGTAAACATACGCCAGTAGCTAAGAATGTTCTAATTCATGACTAAATGAACGATGGGTAGATGCTAAAGTAGCTACTGTTTTTTCAAAGTCTACCATTCTTCCAGAGTGCTCAATCAGGGTGTAAGAGCATAGTCATCCGCAGACAGATCTGTTTCGCGGTATATATATTTTTTGTTTGGTGGTGGCTGGCCACTTGTATCTGAGTATACCTGTTTAATAATGTAACTAGCTAATCCTTACTGCAAACGCCTAATCAGGCACACAATTGTTTATTAATGTCTAAACAGCCTAGCTATAATTTATACTGCAATTATGCTGTTTTTACAGTTTTGGAGAGAGAGCGTATTATCTGGCGAGATCAAGTAAATCCGCGGTAGGTGTTCAAGTTACTTGCCAAAGGAACGCATGGTCAGAACGCTCGATTTTTACCCACTAACATCGAAAATGAGGACAGAAATTGAAGCATCGGATATGCAGTTTTACAGCAGGATGATGTGGATATCGTGGACTGAGCATTCAAGCAACGATGAGGTGTTAGAAAGAATGGCAACAAAAAGGAAATTCATACTGAGCATCAGGAAGAGACAACTGAAGTTCCTGGGACATGCAATAAGGAAGGAAGAGCTTGGAGAACCTGATACTGACTGGCCAGATAGAAGGAAAGAGACAGAGGAAGGCAGCGGGTAACATATTTGCAGAGCCTGATCAGGTGGATGACGGAACGGGGGTTGCGAGGTGTAACAGGAGCAAACATACTAAGAGCCATAAAGGATAGGGAGACGTGGAGAACCATGATCGCCTACCTCCTGAAGGGACAGAGCACATAGAAGAAGAAGTGTCGTATTCGAAAAAACCAAAAAACCAAAAACAACAACAAAAGCCCCTCAAACCTTTCTCTATTAAATCCATTCAAAATCCTAATATCGATAGCAGACAAGCTTTAATTGTTTACTTGCAAATTCTCTTCCAACTCAATACTTGACTCTTCTGAAGTACCCTCACGTAATTTCCCAGTTAGATAGAGGTTATACTGAGTAATAACCCTGTTTCGTATATATTATCTAAATTAAGTCATAGAATATCAGCCGATCTCATAAAGGAATATAACCCTGAGATAACTTCACTTTTCTGCAAATTTTATCACTATCCCTTCCTTGCTTCCCGTTTTCCAGCTTGAAAATCCTTCTTAATAGTTTCTGTTTTTAAGAACACTGGTGAACACTCTAGCCCCTTGAACTACCGCCCTTTTAGCTTCTTTCCAATTTTTGGTAAAGTATTCGAAGTTCTAATCAAGGTTCGTGGTTAAACATCTCACCTTTCACGACCTAATTTCTGACAAACAATATGGCTTCTGCTTCGCCAGGTCTACCGCCAATTTGCTAATGGCCATCTCTGAATATGTATACTAGGCTCTTGATAATAATGAAGCTAGATATCTCAAAATCGTTTGACAATTTTTGGAATGCTAACATTTTAGACAAGATCCAGGGCTACGGTATATCTTGACGATTGTTTGATTTATTTCAATGGTTCCTATTAAACCGTGAGATGAAGACCGTTTTGAACGGGCATGTTTCTAGATCATTTTACACGAACTCGGGAGTCTCTCATGGCTTTATCCTAGGCTCTATACTGCTTATAATCTTCATCAATGTCCTTCCAGATGTCATCTATTCCGAAGTAGACATTTATGCAGGAGAAACCACAATTTACTTCAGTATCAATTATAGTTCTTCCAAGGCTGACAAAGTAAATTCTTGAAATGGACCTCTAATCATTGGTTAACTGGATCAAAAAATGTCTTGCAAATTTGAATGCCTCTCACGAAAATAAAAAGTAAAAAAGGTTTTCTTTTAACCTGCATAGAGAGACATTCCTGTTCGTCAGTAATATGTCTGGTGCTAGTCATCTGAAGAGCAACACACTGCGCCTCCCTGGCCTCAATTTTCCAACCGACCTGTAGTGGAACGACTACATCGACTGCTAAAATGTTTGTGTCTCTGTGACGTGCCAGAAGGTTTTTAAGTCAAAATTACACATTTATAAATCTACTGTCCTGGGAAGTGCTTTAACAAATTACGGAAAGTGCGACACAGAGATCCGAAGGCAAATTAGCATGACGAAGGAAGTATTCCAGAAGTTGATTAAAGAATTATGAATCAGGAACTTTCACTAGAAACAAAGAAAAAAGTACAGGATTGCTATGTGATGTTAGTTCATCCAATGTGGCACTGAATGTTGGACAATATCTTCGAAGATGATGGATAAACTTGAAGCAATTGAAATGTGGTTCTACGGAAGGATGCTGCGAATATCATGGATCGAGCATGTGAGTAAAGATGAGGTTTTGAAAAAGATGGAAACGAAAAGGAAACTAATATTGAGCATCAGGAAGAGACAGGTAAAGATTCTGGGACATGCAATGAGGAAGGAGGGCTTGGAAAACCTGATACTAACAGGCCTGATAGAGGGAAAAAGAAGCAGCGGAAAACAGCGGATAACATATTTGAAAGACCTACTCAGGTGAATGATGGAACGAGGGTTGCGTGGTGTAAAAGGAGAAAGTATGCTAAGTGCCACCAGGGATAGGGATACATGGAAAGCCATAATCGCCTGCGTTCTGAAAGAACAGGGCACATAGAAGAAGATTCGTCCGAGCATTGAATACATTTGCGATAACTTGTTGGGTGATTTTGCTATTTATCTCAAGTTTTTTCACAATATCCAAATAAATATCCGCATTTTAATCGATCATGACTTGGCATCTCGACTTCATTCACTTTCTCACCAAGTTGACATAGCTTTTCTCTGTCCTTTCTACAAATAATTTCATCACAACTACTCTGATAAGCCTTTATCTTTAGTACCCTGACAACATGAATTTAAGCGTGCTACAAGATTAGCATCCAGGTGCCACCTTTTTACCGTAGAAATAGGTAAATTTAACCGCAACTTCTACTCCAACAGATTCTTTTCTCTCACTTCCCGCCTGTGAAAGTCACTTGTTTACTTGCTTCCCTGATAGCTGCAATCTGTATAAAATAAAGAACAAATTAAATTAGAATTATAATACATTTGCATACATATAGCAATATTTACTGTATTTCAGTTCGGCTTTGAAACCGTGAATTTCTTAGAAAATATTATGGCGTCGTCTCTCCTTTAATAGGTTTGTTTAACAGTATCGGCAGTTCGTGAAAAATAATTAACCAATGAAAATCAAGAAACACAAATAAAGAATATAGCAGAAATTCTTTCTTCTTTTTCTCTAGATATCTTTCTCTAGCGAAACTTTGATAAAAGCGAAGCATGTCAGATTGATAAACTTTGATATTTTGTGTATTATTTCATCATTTTGTCGGATTCCGATCCATATTTCTCCAAAAAGTTATATATATATATATTGTTTGATTACTTAGGTTTTGGTCATAATAAAATTAGACCAGTACACAGTTGTATTTAAAAGTGTTCAATACAATTATATTGTAGAAATTTTGAATATTCTTCATTTGTAAAAGATTTATTACGCAACCTAGGTTTCTACCATGTGCTGTCTTCTTGCCATTTGCAATAACTTACTGCAAATCTCCCGAAGACAGTACCATATAATTACCTATATTGCAATTTCTTCAATGAAATAATGAAAGAATTTGGGGTGATTTGGACGAGTCCATCTTTGCTTCCTTGCCTTGAAAACTAATGGGCTTGTAAGTAAATGTATGAATATATATTTTTACTTTTCTTGGTTAAAAAGCAGTGCAGACTAGGTTGTCTTTACTTAGTATAGTAACCAGTCTAAAACGAGAAAAAATCTAAATTCATAAAACATCTTGAAGGGAATATATGTTCTCCTAGGCGTTATGCCATAGATTCATCCATTGGTTCTACAGATAAACCCTGCAAAGCCCTAAGCGTTGGCATGATTCCTGATTCCTCCTCCGAGAATTGTCAAAGAGGAAAGTTCATCAGAACAATAGACATAGAAATACATACAAAAAACTAACAGGGAGCCTACATCAAAAGGTGGGAATGGGATTGAATCTGAGATGCCAGGTCAGGATTAATAACATTACCGAATCTTCATTAGATTTTGTCAAGAATCTGTAAATACATAACAAAAAGACGAAACGAAGTGATAGTATATTCAACGCACGAAAGGATGATAAATATATAAAGTTGCATTTTTGATTCAGAGGAAAAAATCCTCTCGCTCAAGACAGTGTAGCAAACTTATTGGTAGCAGAATTGGCAATTGACGTGATATAATCGAACCCATTCTTATCATTGGAAGACGTCTGACTGGGAAGGTAGAAAGCAGTCAATTGGTATATAATGGTTTCAATGACAACCAGTAGATTCTAGTTTCAGTCATGTGGAATCTTCTTCTTCTATGTGCCCTGTCCGTTCAGGACGTAGGCGATCATGGCTTTCCGCGTCTCCCTATCCCTGGTCGCTCTTAGCACGCCTTCTCCTGTTACACCATGCAACCCCCGTTCTGTCATCCACTAGCTCAAGCCCATAAATCTAGAATATAAATGTATAGAAACTAGCATGGCCACAAAATGAGAGACCGCTTTATATATTGATTATAATACAGATTTGATCTCCCTCTTTATATCCACATTATAATTTCTTATTAACAGTTGGCATATATATTCTTCTTCTATGTGCCCTGTCCCTTCAGTACGTAGGCGATCATGGCTTTAAACGTCTCCTTATCCCTGGTGGCTCTTAACACGCCTTTTCCTTTTACACCATGCAAACTTCGTTCCGTCATCTACCTGATTAAGACCTTCAAATATGTTATCCGTTGCTTTTCCCCTGTCTCTTTTCCCGTCTATCTGGCCTGTTAGTATCAGGTTCTCCAAGCCCTACGTCCTCATTGCATGTCCCAGGATCTTTAGCTGTCTCTTCTTGATGCATAGTATTAATTTCCTTTTTGTTGCCATCATTTCTAGGACCTCATCAGTGCTCACATGCTTGATCCATGATATTCGCAACATCCTTCTGTAGAACCACATTTCAGTTGCTTCAAGTTTTTCCTTCATCTTCATCTAGCATTCACTACCATATTGAAGAACTGACATCACATAGCAATCCAGTACTCTCTTTTTTGTTTCTAACGAAATTTACCTGTCTCTTAATACTCTTCTGGAATTCTTTCTTCGACATGCCAATTCGCCTTTGGATCTCTGTGTCGCACTTTCTGCTGTTAGAACACTTTCCAGGTATTAAAATTTTTGTACCTGCTTGATTTTAGTATCCCCCCCTGTATTTGGCATTTTGAGCTGCTCTTTTTGCTGTTGACCTTGCATTCAGTTTTCTTGCAGTTTATTTTAGTCCTTTCTTGTCACTTTCTTCAGCTACCTTCTGTAGGAAGTCTTATAGTTTTCCTTTCCGTGTCTCCTATCAGCACTGTATCATCTGCGTACCTTATTCGCGCACCCGAGCAAATTTAATAAAATAATCTGCCCTTTGCCAGGATTCGAACCAACGCCACTCTATGCAAGCCACTTATTCGTTATTAAGTGTTCTTGGGTGCGCAGGCCGTTAGACGAAATAAACTTCATTTGAAAACAATGCAGCGTGTAATTAAATACAGGTATCCAATGAAAATGATGCTTGAAGTTGAATTAAGAAATAAATTCCATTATTTTTTTTAGAAACACAAACACACGCATGCGCGTGCACACCCACAATGAATAAATAGGAAACGTTTTTAAATTTAACATATTTTGCTTTTATTTAAGCTTTATCAGAAAATTAAATATGGAAGACAAAAGAAAATTCTGGTATTTTTATTTTTTTTATTTTCAATCAGCAGATCTCACGTGCATATGTCCTGGCAATCAGCGACCGTGTATATAATACGTGTGTATGTATATCACAATTCTTGTTGATTTCTGCTAGTTTTGGTTGATGATGTTTGCGCACGCAGGTTTGTGTGCATGTGTATTTTAGGGTCTGTGGATATTTGCATCTATGTCTTATGGCTGTCCATATGTTGAGTAAAAACTCCCATTACCTCAGATACAAATATGATGTACTTTTTGCCTATACTCACATGGAATATTTATTAAGCATTATTAAGTAAATTAATAACGCGTAATCAACCTTAAAATTCCCACATGGGCATGAAATACACAAAGCGTTTTATGGATATTCTATTAATACGGAACAATAACAATAGTCTTTTTAATTTTACTGAAAATCCAAAAACAAAAGGATTTATTTTGACCACAGCAAAAAAAAAAAAAAAGAAAAAAAGAAAAAATCAAATCATTTTACATCAGAGCCGTTAGGATATTTAGCCCAGAATAGCTAGATGAGAGGGATTGAAAAATCGTTTAAACTTATTCACAACCCACTTAATTTCATCCTCAGTGCTAGAAAAATAACATACAAAGATCAAAGTTCAAAAAGATCCATAATTCTTCTATCCAAAATTCTATCAAAAGAATTTGCAAATGCATTAGTTATCACCAACACTAAAGTTTTTATTACCACCTCCAAGAAATCAATTATTAGAAACAAAAATAGATCCAACACCACATCAGATGCTTGGATTTATTATAGAAAACACCTGCAATGTAAAACAAACTACAAAGTTGAAACATCATGAAAGGCCCACTTTTACGAAACTAGAAGAGAACTACATTATAAAACCCCTCTAAAGTTACTCATAACACACAAATACAAAAAAAAGGAAGGCCCCAAAACACTACACGTTCTCTCCTGATGACCCCAATTTAAATATAAATTCGAAAGGACCAAAAAAAGTTTAATGAAGTCATATATCGTAGAGAATCTCGATGGAAATGTTATTGGCATGAGGAGCATTATATATTCAGCTCGCTTTAGGTGAGTGTCAATTACTTTCCAGTAATTTCCTTCTTTTATTTCATTAATGACATCCTAATTAGAAAAGACATACTGCATTTCACAGGAAGTATTCAGAGGGAGTCTTGATAAAAAAAAGATTTACTCTATGTAAACACACGTCCAACATATTTTAGTATATCACCGGCTTGTATAAAATATGTAACAATGTAAGATATGTCAATATAGAAACAAAACCGGTGTCATTTAAATTTTTTCACTCTCACACAAATAATCATCCAATAAACGTACGGACAACCACCAGACGTAGATGAAAATCGCGACTAGACGTTTAAACGATCACACACGAATAGATATTTTCAACCGAATCTCGCATACACTAATTGGAATGGTAATACACATACACTAACGACCGCTATATATATATATATATATATATATATATATATATATATATATATATATATATAAAATAAAACAAAAATTTCAAAATGTAAATACGTTGGATAGCCATTTTTACAAGGATTTCCTCGCTTCTTTTGCAATGGCTGAAACCAAAATTTATTTATTCAAATTCAAATGTTGTTAAGCAATTTTTACCGTTAGAAGCCCCCAAAAACTCATCCATACACAGGAAAATAAACTGGGGTGGGATTAACAATTTTTGAATGTAAGAAAGTAAGAAGGGGAAAGCAGACAGATAACTCTGTCTCATATTAGAAGACTAACTCCTCCCCCATACAAGAGCCAATAGTTTAAAAGTTTAAATTTAGCCATGTCAGAGAGATAGAAGTGGTAGGAGGAACAGTAAGGAAAGAGAGGGCGAAGGGGTGGTTGACAGGGAAGTAAGCTATAAAAAATGTTTATTTCCGAACAAAAGAAAACTGTTGACTGACATCAGTCAGTCAGTTAAGTGCCATACGTGATACACGCTTGGGCAATCATGTCTCGAAAGAGACATGATTGCCTGAACAGAAGATTATCCCGCAGTAGGTTGCCATTGCTTTCTGCGGTAGACTGGTTGCTGACCAAGGCTATAGGACCCAATCTGTCCTGTTATTTAACCCATAACTGGAAGGAATAGGCGGATTAATACCTTTCCCAAAAGGTATTTGCGCGTAAGTGAATGCAATGAATTCAGCTGGAATTCGAACTCGGCTACCCGATTGCTCGTTCAGGACCGATATCCAATACACCACAACGCACATCCTGACATCAGTGTTGAAAAAAAATTATTTGGCTTAGTAAATAGAACGTAATATTTGCATCGATCTCCCCACCTTGATCAATTTGAATATTAATGAAATTAATCTCAAAATGATGGTTTTTTTGGGGGAAGATTTACACATCTGATCATCCTTTTAAGTATTAGGACAAGAACTATTTTATCTTTTATGAGGCATCAAAATAAAGTTTAAAATCACCCCTGTTTTAACACTTTTGCAACTACCAGTAGTGTGCAAACCTATTAGGACTGGGGTTATTTTCCTAAAAACCTCACTGAAATTCAAATACAGTGTGAAAAGCCCAGTAAATTGCTAATAAATATTGATTATTTAAAACTAGGTGTAAAAGAAATGTATTAAGGGAAGTTATATTTCATTTTTCCTATTTTCTATTAAGCAAGTTATTTTGAAAGTACTCTATTGAACATCTATGCAATATTCTGGTTAAAAAAAACATTGATAAATCTAATGTTACCTCACAAAACACACTTTGGGAACAAATACAAGCTGCTTGGCAGGAGATACCATTAGATACATTGAAGAACCTTGTGATGTCAACACAACAGAATGAAGGCTGTGATCCAAGCAAAAGGCTATTATACTAAATATTAAATTTATTTTGTAACAAGTATTTTTTCTTGTTAAAGAACTTGTTGAGTCAATCAAATAAAATTACTTTAGTTAAATTGTTTATTTTCTGTCAATATTTTCTGTCAATATGCCTCATAAAAGATAAAATAGTTCTTGTCCTAATACTTTTGCACAATATATATATATATATACACCTTGTTCACATTGTTGTGAATATACATGCGCTCAAACAAGGGACAAAACTGTTCTTGATATATAAAAAATGTATAAAACTATATATATATATTGTCATCCGCAGACAGATCTGTTCTGCGTATCACAGCTCATCAGTACGGTTGCTCCGATTACTTTTTTACCCAGGATTGAAACCCGACCGGCGGCGACTTTACCCCTGGGCTATGGACGTTTTAGCGCATATTATTATACGCGCCCAATAGCTAGAGAGATCTAATTCATTTCACTGAATGAGCGATGCGTACATGCCAGAGTAGCTACTGTTTATCAAAGCCTACTATTTTTCCAGAGTGCTCAATCAGGGTGTGAGAGCGTAGAGAGAGAGAGAGAGAGAGAGAGAGAGAGAGAGAGAGAGAGGGTGCTAGAAATTCAATCAGAGATGCTGATACACGGTGAAAATATATTAGGAATTGATAAACTTGTGATCAATAAGAGGATATAATAATCGATCGTGAGGTGGTCGGCTTGAAGTCATTATCATTATGATTATGTCATCTAAAAAACCTTTGAATGAAACTGGGCGCCTAGCGTAGGACAAGGTTAAGCAATCTTGTCTCTCAGACCAATTCACGACTGAACTCGATCGATGTCTATCCTCCGACTGCTTTGTTGCAAGTTAATCGTAGCTATAAAGCAAAATAAATAAATGACTTTGCGCTTTGATGTTTTGAAAATGTTAGGAACGGGCCAGCATGATTGGTCATTGAATGATATGGTATCACATGCGCGAATGAAAAGGCTTACTTAGATAATCGATACGGTAAGATCATTTCTCAATGTATTCGACTCGAGACGATCTTAATTCGGTTTTCTTAGCTTGCATTTTGATCTCATGCCTGTTTTGTGCTTTGCTTTAAAGAAGTCACAAGCCTCATTTCCCATTTAAGCATTCGCTTTGATTTTTGCTCGTCAATTTCCGATCTAAGGAGCACAGTTCATATATGATCTGTATGATTCTTCTTACCTTAATCGATAAATAAATTAGATCTTCTACCTCAAGATTTCTATATATCTATACGTCTAACACTTGTCCATGTTTAGAATATTGCTGCAGCATATGGTCCGCTGCCTCTGCTATTTACCTTGAGTTCCTTGATAAAATCCGAAGAAGAATCAGCAATATTATTGGTCCTGATCTGGCGGCTCGGCTTCAGTTATTTTCACATCGCCATAAAGTTGTCTCTCGATGTCTTTTCTATAAATCTTTTCAGGGTAATTAGTCGGATGAGCTCTTCGCCACGGTAAGTAAGTTTAAGTGTCCTTTTTTAACGTAAATTGACCAAGTTTATAACCAGTTCAGCTATACTGAGTTCCTGTACAAAGAAAACCTTCTTGTAAGTATGTAACACTATTTCTGGTGATGTGTAAGGTAGAAAAGAGTGAATATGAGATAATATTTAAATATTTTTCTTTCCTCTTTATTCGCTAGAATCTAAGCCCGGGATATTCCAAGAGACTACCCCGAACACATGGATAAAGTTTTGTAATAGAAAAACATATTATTTTCGATCGACGTTCGATAATTTCTAAATGCGATTGAAATGAAAAGAAACCCCCCCACAAAAAAAACCCATAGATGTGAAACGACTACACACCAAAGATTCGATGGAAAATAAATTTTGGATCGATAATTATAATTTGGCGGTATAGGACGGATCATAATTCTCGAGTAATTTTAAGAGACACTCACATAAGAGAGAAAGAAACGTGGTTGATCAGATGACTAATAAAAAAGGCTTCGGTAGATTTTGAGAAAGCCGGAGAAACAGTTTTTAACCCTCGAGCATCAGTAAGAGACATTCAAAGTGAAGAGGAGACGCGCTTGATAAGGTCACTAAAAGGACCATCCTTTATTATACGAAGCGAGATAACACGAGAGACGTGTTGTCACGTCAGAACAACCTCCGACTTTAAACTGATGCCTGGCGCCAGACTAACCAAACGAAATAAAGTCTTAGATCCTATAGAAGCCGTGGTCTGGAATTATATTTGTCTGCATGCAATAGGGATAAACTCTAATCAAATAATGTAGAACTTATATATAATAACTTTATTTTTAATTTCACAAAGATTTCCTTTTCTTATTGTGGCTCACAGCTCTTTCTGGAAGGTCGATGCAGCAAATTTCGGCGAGTTTCAATCCAAACCGGCTTTGTGATCAACTGAACAACGTGGGCAAAGCCCAGTTTGGAACGAAGTGAGCGACTATCGATCGGCCTTAGGGATTTTAGGAATTTATGCAGAGGACAATGGTGGTGGTAGGAGTTTTCATCTGGTGCCATGGCAACCAGGATTTTCAATCCTTAGGTTGACTACGACCAAACTTAAGAAAAAAGAAACAACAGACAACCGAGAAAAGAGTAAGAATCAACGGACTTTGGTCCTTATGATCATAAAATTCTAAAAACATTCTACAATTTTTTCTCCTTATTTGTCGAAGCTCGCATTGAGAACAATACAAAACCACAGTAACAAATAGAACATCGTGGGTCGTTCCTGAAACTTCTCTCGATTCCAACCGCTTTATCACCGACGAGCTGTTACTTCCCACTGTCTATTCTACAAATATTTTCATGGCTTCTGCCCCGACGAAATTAAGCCACAGGAGTTTATTCGTGCAACCAGACTGGCAACTGCATCCCACCCATTCACAGTTAGATCAACCAAATGCAGACGACAATTCTACTCCATCAACTTCTTTTCTCGCACTTCTCGCCTGTGGAACTCTCTATCATATTCTTGCTTTCCTGACGACTACACCCTCCAGGAATTTAAATGCAATGTCAATACCCATCTATTAACCACTTGACTCTAGTTCTTTCTACATCACCCTGTATATCTTTTCCTTTTTCTCTATCTTTGCAACTGCCACCGCACCTCTATTTCCACCCTTCTCTTGCTTCTTTTGTTTCTGACACCTCCTGTAACTGGTTCGTCTTTCTTTTTAATCTCCCCCTATCTAATATTTTTCTCTTATGTAGCCCCATGCGCATCAGTGGTGTTACTGCCTTGCATGGGGTGAAACAATTTTTAAAAATTGTTAATGCGGCTCGATAAATTCAATTTTGTGTTTTCTTTTGAAGTTTCTTCAATTTGCCGATCTGGTTATTGCTAGTGGGTTATCATGAGTGACTACGAGTCAGAAGAGCCTGAAAGGGTACAGGATGAAGACGAAGTAGCAGAGCAACAATTAACAACTTGGTTTAAAGAATTGCTAAAGACACCAAGGTTCGAAACTTTGGCCCTAATTCCAGGAAGTTAAGTGAATTGCAAGCGTGCATTGATAAGAGGCCAGATAATATATGAGCTGTCAAATAGAGAGACGCTATACCTGGTATATAATGCGGCGGAAGAAAAGTCTCGGAGATCATAGGGTTTAGCTGATCAGGGATTATGAGTTGATATAGATAGACCTGGAGGATCTGTTGGTCGGCGAGTTTGTCGTCTAGGGTACGGCCATTGTGGTCATGAGAGGTCTGCTGGATACATGCTCAGTTGGCTAACCTCATATAGAAGCCCTTTAGTACAAGCGCGTACGGAATGATGTGGTAAAAGAGATACCCATTAAGCTGTCAGTAGCCATCGCACTAGCCAAGAAGCTCGAAAGAGCATAAGATAGGATGAGGAGGGAAAGGCGCAAAGGCGAAGTCTGGAGGCAGACAGCAGGAGAAAACAACACCCACCACGTTGAATAGAAAAAATTAAACAAGAGAAAGAAGAACTGGACGAATAGGAAGACGATCTTAATAGAAAGGAATGTTTGTTGTGGCACGGATTTACAAGTCAACAGAGGGTCGGATGGGGCTAGTATTTTTTATCTCTAACAATGAGAGTCACAGGGGGATGTACTGTCCAAAGAAAAGGAGACTGCTCCCCATTTTGTTACATTCCCAGTTGCACCAGTTATGGTTGTCGACGGCTTGAGACGAAGTGGTGTGGGCTGAGAAAAAGGCCTCCACAGACTCCTGGTAAAAAAGCCCGTCCCTGAAAAATAGAAGCAGGGAAACGTTAATGGGGCCGCATCAGAAGTAGAAGGGAAGTGGCCCACTTAAGAAATAAGGTGTCAGGAATGTAGCCAGTTCTGTTGTTAAGATAAGTACTCAGTTGTGAAACAATCTTAGACCATAATAAATCCACCTTGAGAAAAAGAACTATTTATGGTGCCCTGGAGCTTCTCATTATTCTCAAAAGATCAACCAAATGCAGACGATGATTCTACTCCTGCAGCTTCTTTTCTCGCACTTCCCGCCTGTGGAACACACTTCAATATACTTGCTTTCCGGACGGCTACAACCTCTACGAATTTAAATGCAAAGTCAATACTCATATCTCAACTACTTGACCCTAGTTCTTTCCACACCGCCGTGTATATCATTTCCTTTCTATCCACCTTTGCAACTATCATCACACCTGTACTCCCATCCTTCTGTTGATCCTTTCTAACTGGTTCAATCTTTTCTTCACTCTCTTCTAATCTTTTTACTCTTATGTAGGCCCCTGCACATCAGTGGCGTTACCGCCTTGCTCGGGGTGATATAATTAAAAAACAAATGTGGGATAGTCCATTGCTTGGGCTGTGATTGGCTGCTTGTAAATGAGTGGAAGCATTTCTGTATAAATACTAGCTTGATTCCAGTCATAGATTTCAGGGTCAGCATTGGAGCAGTCGTCTTCGGATGACTGCTCTATAACTGACATATAACACTGTCAGATCTCTGCTTCCGAGCAGAGAGCACAAACCCAGTCGTGGTTCCGACGAAGGGTAGAACCACGACTTGGTAAAAATAGACAGACATATTTTTGGCCCGGCTAAATGGCCGGGAATTCCCACATTAAAATGACCATGTGTCACACCTGGGTTGCGTGGGAAGCCTAGTAAATACAGCAGGGTTTGCATTGGAGCAGTCGTCTTCGGATGACTGCTCTGTAACTCTATAACACTGTCAGCTCTCTGCGTCCGAGCAGAGAGCACAAACCCAGTCGTGGTTCCGCTGAAGGGTAGAACCACGACTCGGTAAAAATAAACAAACATATTTTTGGCCCGGCTATATGGCTAGGAATGCCCACATTAAAATGACCATGTGTCACATCCGGGCTTGCGTGGGAAGCCTGGTAAATACAGCAGAGTTTGCATTGAAGCAGTCGTCTTAGGATGACTGCTCTGTAACTCTATAACACTGTCAGCTCTCTGCTTCCGAGCAGAGAGCACAAACCCAGTCGTGGTTCCGCCGAAGGGTAGAACCACGACTCGGTAAAAATAGACAGACATATTTTTGGCCCGGCTATATGGCCGGGAATTCCCACATTAAAATGACCATGTGTCACATCCGGGCTTGCGTGGGAAGCCTAGTAAATACAGCAGAGTTTGCATTGAAGCAGTCGTCTTAGGATGACTGCTCTGTAACTCTATAACACTGTCAGCTCTCTGCTTCCGAGCAGAGAGCACAAACCCAGTCGTGGTTCCGCCGAAGGGTAGAACCACGACTCGGTAAAAATAGACAGACATATGTTTGGCCCGGCTATATGGCCGGGAATTCCCACATTAAAATGACCATGTGTCACATCCGGGCTTGCGTGGGAAGCCTAGTAAATACAGCAGAGTTTGCATTGAAGCAGTCGTCTTAGGATGACTGCTCTGTAACTCTATAACACTGTCAGCTCTCTGCTTCCGAGCAGAGAGCACAAACCCAGTCGTGGTTCCGCCGAAGGGTAGAACCACGACTCGGTAAAAATAGACAGACATATTTTTGGCCCGGCTATATGGCTGGGAATTCCCACATTAAAATGACCATGTGTCACATCCGGCCTTGCGTGGGAAGGCTAGTAAATACAGCGGAGTTTACATTGAAGCAGTCGTCTTAGGATGACTGCTCTGTAACTCTATAACACTGTCAGCACTCTGCTTCCGAGCAGAGAGCACAAACCCAGTCGTGGTTCCGCCGAAGGGTAGAACCACGACTCGGTAAAAATTGACAGACATATTTTTGGCCCGGCTATATGGCCGGGAATTCCCACATTAAAATGACCATGTGTCACATCCGGCCTTGCGTGTGAAGGCTAGTAAATACAGCAGAGTTTGCATTGAAGCAGTCGTCTTAGGATGACTGCTCTGTAACACTAACACTGTCAGCTCTCTGCTTCCGAGCAGAGAGCACAAATAGTGGTTCCGCCGAAGGGTAGAACCACGACTCGGTAAAATAGACAGACATATTTTTGGCCCGGCCCATGGCCGAAATTCCCACATTAAAATGTCCATGTGTCACATCCGGCCTTGCGTGGGAAGGCTAGAAAATACAGCAGAGTTTGCATTGAAGCAGTCGTCTTGGGATAATGCTCTGCAACTCCTGCTGTCAGCTCTCTGCTTCCGAGCAGAGAGCACAAACAATCGTGGTTCCGCCGAAGGGTAGAACCACGACTCATTAAAATAGACAGACATATTTTTGGCCCGGCTATATGGCCGGGAATTCCCGCATTAAAATGACCATATGCGAAAACCGGGCTTGCGTGGAAACTTCGTACATCTAGCAGAGTTTGCATTGAAGCAGTCGTCTTAGGATGACTGCTCTGTAGCTCTATGACACTGTCAGCTCTCTGCTTCCGAGCAGAGGCACAAAAACCAGTCGTGGTTCCGCCGAAGGGTAGAACCACGACTCGGTAAAAATAGACAGACATATGTTTGGCCCGGCTATATGGCCGATTCCCACATTAAAATGACCATGTGTCACATCGGGCTGCGTGGAAGCCTAGTAAATACAGCAGAGTTTGCATTGAAGCAGTCGTCTTAGGATGACTGCTCTGTAACTCTATAACACTGTCAGCTCTCTGCTTCCGAGCAGAGAGCACAAACCAGTCGTGGTTCCGCCGAAGGGTAGAACCACGACTCGGTAAAATAGACAGACATATTTTTGGCCCGGCTATGTAACAGGAATTCCCACATTAAAATGACCATGTGTCACATCCGGCCTTGCGTGGGAAGGCTAGTAAATACAGCAAGTTTACATTGAAGCAGTCGTCTTAGGATGACTGCTCTGTAGCTCTATAACACTGTCAGCTCTCTGCTTCCGAGCAGAGAGCACAAACCAGTCGTGGTTCCGCCGAAGGGTAGAACCGACTCGGTAAAATTGACAGACATATTTTTGGCCCGGCTATATGGCCGGCAATTCCCACATTAAAATGACCATGTGTCACATCCGGCCTTGCGTGTAGAGCTGGCCGTCACAGCAGAGTTTGCATTGAAGCAGTCGTCTTAGGATGACTGCTCCTGTAACTATAACACTGTCAGCTCTCTGCTTCCGAGCAAGAAACACAAACTTCCCAATCTTTTCTGGTTCCGCCGGTAGAACCACGACTCGGTAAAGCAGACAGACATATTTTGGCCCGTACATGGCCGGGGAATTCCCCACATTAAAATGTCCATGTGTCACATCCGGCCTTGCGTGGGAAGGCTAGAAAATACAACAGAGTTTGCATTGAAGCAGTCGTCTTAGGATGGCTGCTCTGCAGCTCTATAACACTGCTCCGTCTCTGCTTCGGCAGAGAGCACAAACAGTCGTGGTTCCGCCGAAGGGTAGAACCACGACTCGGTAAAATAGACAGACATATTTTTGGCCCGGCTATATGGCTAGGAATTCCCACATTAAAATGACCATGTGTCACATCCGGGCTTGCGTGGGAAGCCTGGTATACAGTAGAGTTTGCATTGAAGCATTCGTCTTAGGATGACTGCTCTGTAACCTCTATAACACTGTCAGCTCTCTCTGCTTCCGAGCAGAGAGCACAACCCAGTCGTGGTTCCGCCGAAGGGTAGAACCACGACTCGGTAAAAATAGACAGACATATTTTTTGGCCCGGCTATATGGCCGGGAATTCCCACATTAAAAATGACCATGTGTCACATCCGGGCTTGCGTGGGAAGCCTAGTAAATACAGCAGAGTTTGCATTGAAGCAGTCGTCTTAGGATGACTGCTCTTGTAACTCTATAACACTGTCAGCTCTCTGCTTCCGAGCAGAGAGCACAAACTCCAGTCGTGGTTCCGCCGAAGGGTAGAAAATCCACGACTCGGTAAAAATAGACAGACATATTTTTTGGCCCGGCTATATGGCTGGGAATTCCCACATTAAAATGACCATGTGTCACATCCGGCCTTGCGTGGGAAGGCTAGTAAATACAGCAGAGTTTGCATTGAAGCAGTCGTCTTAGGATGACTGCTCTGTAATTCTATAACACTGTCAGCTCTCTGCTTCCGAGCAGAGAGCACAACCCAGTCGTGGTTCCGCCGAAGGGTAGAACCACGACTGGTAAAAATAGACAGACATATTTTTGGCCCGGCTATATGGCTGGGAATTCCCACATTAAAATGACCATGTGTCACATCCGGCCTTGCGGGAAGGCTAGTAAATACAGCAGAGTTTGCATTGAAGCAGTCGTCTTAGGATGACTGCTCTGTAACTCTATAACACTGTCAGCTTCCTCTGCTTCCGAGCAGAGAGCACAACACAGTCGTGGTTCCGCCGAAGGGTAGAACCACGACTCGGTAAAATAGACAGAGATTTTTTGGCCCGGCTACATGGCCGGGAATTCCCACATTAAAATGAGCATGTGTCTACATCCGGGTTTGCGTGGAAGCCTAGTAAATACAGCAGAGCTTGCATTGAAGCTGTCGTCTTAGGATGACTGCTCTGTAACTCTATAACACTGTCAGCTCTCTGCTTCCGAGCAGAGAGCACAAATCCAGTCGTGGTTCCGCCGAAGGGTAGAACCACGACTCGGTAAAAATAGACAGACACATGGCCCGGCTATATGGCTGGGAATTCCCACATTAAAATGACCATGTGTCACATCCGGCATTGCGGGGGAAGGCTAGGAAATACAGCAGAGTTTGCATTGAAGCAGTCGTCTTAGGATGACTGCTCTGTAAATCTATAACACTGTCAGCTCTCTGCTTCCGAGCAGAGAGCTACCAAACCCAGTCGTGGTTCCGCCGAAGGGTAGAACCACGACTCGGTAAAAAATAGACAGACATATTTGGGTTCGGCTACATGGCCGGGAATTCCCACATTAAAATGACCATGTGTCACATCCGGCCTTGCGGAAAGGCTAGTAAATACAGCAGAGTTGGCATTGAAGCAGTCGTCTTAGGATGACTGCTCTGTAACTCTATAACACTTCTTCGCCTTCTCTGCTTCCGAGCAGAGAGCACAAACCCAGTCGTGGTTCCGCCGAAGGGTAGAACCACGACTCGGTAAAAATAGACAGACATATTTTTTGGCCCGGCTATGGCTGGGAATTCCCACATTAAAATGACCATGTGTCACATCCGGCCTTGCGGGAAGGCGAATACAGCAGAGTTTACATTGAAGCAGTCGTCTTAGGATGACTGCTCTGTAACTCTATAACACTGTCAGCACTCTGCTTCCGAGCAGAGAGCACAAACCCAGTCGTGGTTCCGCCGAAGGGTAGAACCACGACTCGGTAAAAATTGACAGACATATTTTTGGGATCGGCTATATGGCCGGGAATTCCCACATTAAAATGACCATGTACAAGCATCCGGCCTTGCGTGTGAAGGCTAGTAAATACAGCAGAGTTTTGCATTGAAGCAGTCGTCTTAGGATGACTGCTCTGTAACACTATAACACTGTCAGCTCTCTGCTTCCGAGCAGAGAGTGATAGAGTCCGCAGAGCACCGCCGAAGGCAGGAACCACGACTCAAAGGCAAAATAGATAGACAGATATTTTGGCCCGGCTAGTATGGCCGGAATTCCCTGAAGACAAACACTTATGGTCAGACCACAAAGTGTAGCCTAGTAAATACAGCAGAGTTTGCATTGAAGCAGTCGTCTTAGGATGACTGCTCTGTAACTCTATAACACTGTCAGCTCTCTGCTTCCGAGCAGAGAGCACAAACCCAGTCGTGGTTCCGCCGAAGGGTAGAACCACGACTCGGTAAAAATAGACAGACATATGTTTGGCCCGCTATATGGCCGGGAATTCCCACATTAAAATGACCATGTGTCACATCCGGGCTTGTGAAGCCTAGTAAATACAGCAGAGTTTGCATTGAAGCAGTCGTCTTAGGATGACTGCTCTGTAACTCTATACTGTCAGCTCTCTCTGCTTCCGAGCAGAGAGCAAAAACCCAGTCGTGGTTCCGCCGAAGGGTAGAACTACGACTCGGTAAAAATAGACAGACATATTTTTGGCCCGGCTATATGGCTGGGAATTCCCACATTAAAATGACCATGTGTCACATCCGGCCTTGCGGGAAGGCTAGTAAATACAGCAAAGTTTACATTGAAGCAGTCGTCTTAGGATGACTGCTCTGTAACTCTATAACACTGTCAGCACTCTGCTTCCGAGCAGAGAGCACAAACCCAGTCGTGGTTCCGCCGAAGGGTAGAACCACGACTCGGTAAAAATTGACAGACATATTTTTTTGGCCCGGCTATATGGCTGGAATTCCCACATTAAAATGACCATGTGTCACATCCGGCCTTGCGGGAAGGCTAGTAAATAAGCAGCAGAGTTTTCAGGAGCCAGCTTTCAGCCGTCTTAGGATGACTGCTCTGTAATTCTATAACACTGTCAGCTCTCTGCTTCCGAGCAGAGAGCACAACCCAGTCGTGGTTCCGCCGAAGGTAGAACCACGACTCGGTAAAAATAGACAGACATATTTTTGCCCGGCTATATGGCTGGGAATTTGCACATTAAAATGACCATGTGTCACATCCGGCTTGGTGGGAAGGCTGGTAACAAGCAGCAGAGTTTGCATTGAAGCAGTCGTCTTAGGATGACTGTCGGTAACTCTATAACACTGTCAGCTCTCTGCTTCCGAGCAGAGAGCACAACACAGTCGTGGTTCCGCCGAAGGGTAGAACCACGAATTCGGTAAAAATAGACAGCATTTTTGGCCCGGCTACATGGCCGGGAATTTACATTAAAATGAGCATGTGTCACATCCGGGTTTGCGTGGAAGCCTAGTAAATACAGCAGAGTTTGCATTGAAGCTGTCGTCTTAGGATGACTGCTCTGTAACCTATAACACTGTCAGCTCTCTGCTTCCGAGCAGAGAGCACACCAGTCGTGGTTCCGCCGAAGGGTAGAACCACGACTCGGTAAAAATAGACAGACATATTTCTTTTGGCCCGGCTATATGGCTGGGAATTCCCACATTAAAATGACCATGTGTCACATCCGGCATTGCGGGGGAAGGCTAGGAAATACAGCAGAGTTTGCATTGAAGCAGTCGTCTTAGGATGACTGCTCTGTAAATCTATAACACTGTCAGCTCTCTGCTTCCGAGCAGAGAGCACAAACCCAGTCGTGGTTCCGCCGAAGGGTAGAACCACGACTCGGTAAAAATAGACAGACATATTTTGGTTCGGCTACATGGCCGGGAATTCCCACATTAAAATGACCATGTGTCACATCCGGCCTTGCGTGGAAAGGCTAGTAAATACAGCAGAGTTGGCATTGGGGCTAGCCGTTCCTAGGATGACTGCTCTGTAACTCTATAACACTGTCAGCTCTCTGCTTCCGAGCAGAGAGCACAAACTCAGTCGTGGTTCCGCCGAAGGGTAGAACCACGACTCGGTAAAAATAGACAGACATATTTTGGCCCGGCTATATGGCTGGGAATTCCCACATTAAAATGACCATGTGTCACATCCGGCCTTGCGGGAAGGCTAGTAAATACAGCAGAGTTTACATTGAAGCAGTCGTCTTAGGATGACTGCTCTGTAACTCTATAACACTGTCAGCACTCTGCTTCCGAGCAGAGAGCACAACCCAGTCGTGGTTCCGCCGAAGGGTAGAACCACGACTCGGTAAAAATTGACAGACATATTTTGGACCGGCTATGCGGTCGGGAATTCCCACATTAAATGACCATGTGTCACATCCGGCCTTGCGTGTGAAGGCTAGTAAATACAGCAGAGTTTGCATTGAAGCAGTCGTCTTAGGATGACTGCTCTGTAACACTATAACACTGTCAGCTCTCTGCTTCCGAGCAGAGAGCACAACCCAGTCGTGGTTCCGCCGAAGGGGTAGAACCACGACTCGGTAAAAATAGACAGACATATTTTTTGCCCGGCTATATGGCCGGGAATTCCCACATTAAAATGACCATGTGTCACATCCGGGCTTGCGGGAAGCCTAGTAACAAGCAGCAGAGTTTGCATTGAAGCAGTCGTCTTAGGATGACTGCTCTGTAACTCTATAACACTGTCAGCTCTCTGCTTCCGAGCAGAGAGCACAAACCCAGTCGTGGTTCCGCCGAAGGGTAGAACCAATGACTCGGTAAAAATAGACAGACATATGTCGGGTTCGGCTATATGGCCGGGAATTCCCACATTAAAATGACCATGTGTCACATCCGCTTGCGGGAAGCCTAGTAAATACAGCAGAGTTTGCATTGAAGCAGTCGTCTTAGGATGACTGCTCCGTAACTCTATACTGCCTTCTGCTTCCGAGCAGAGAGCAAAAACCCAGTCGTGGTTCCGCCGAAGGGTAGAACCACGACTCGGTAAAAATAGACAGACATATTTTTGGCCCGGCTATATGGCTGGGAATTCTACATTAAAATGACCATGTGTCACATCCGGCCTTGCGGGAAGGCTAGTAAATACAGCAAAGTTTACATTGAAGCAGTCGTCTTAGGATGACTGCTCTGTAACTCTATAACACTGTCAGCACTCTGCTTCCCGAGCAGAGAGCACAAAACCCAGTCGTGGTTCCGCCGAAGGGTAGAACCACGACTCGGTAAAATTGACAGACATATTTTTGGTTCGGCTATATGGTCGGGAATTCCCACATTAAAATGTCCATGTGTCACATCCGCCTTGCGTGGGAAGGCTAGAAATACAGCAGAGTTTGCATTGAAGCAGTCGTCTTAGGATGGCTGCTCTGCAACTCTATAACACTGTCAGCTCTCTGCTTCCGAGCAGAGAGCACAACCCAAATGGTTCCGCCGAAGGGTAGAACCACGACTCGGTAAAAATAGACAGACATATTTTTGCCCGGCTATGGCTGGGAATTCCCACATTAAAATGACCATGTGTCACATCCGGGTTTGCGTGGGAAGCCTAGTAAATACAGTAGAGTTTGCATTGGCTTACTCCGTCTTAGGATGACTGCTCTGTAACTCTATAATGATTGTCAGCTCTCTGCTTCCGAGCAGAGAGCACAACCCAGTCGTGGTTCCGCCGAAGGGTAGAACCACGACTCGGTAAAAATAGACAGACATATTTTGGCCCGGCTATGGCCGGGAATTCCCACATTAAAATGACCATGTATCACATCCGGGCTTGCGGGAAGCCTAGTAAATACAGCAGAGTTTGCATTGAAGCAGTCGTCTTAGGATGACTGCTCTGTAACTCTATAACACTGCTGCCTCTGCTTCCGAGCAGAGAGCACAAACCCAGTCGTGGTTCCGCCGAAGGGTAGAACCACGACTCGGTAAAAATAGACAGACATATTTTTGGCCCGGCTATATGGCTGGGAATTCCCACATTAAAATGACCATGTGTCACATCCGGCTCCTATGGGAAGGCTAGTAAATACAGCAGAGTTTGCATTGAAGCAGTCGTCTTAGGATGACTGCTCTGTAATTCTATAACACTGCTGCCTTCTCTGCTTCCGAGCAGAGAGCACAACCCAGTCGTGGTTCGCCGAAGGGTAGAACCACGACTCGGTAAAAATAGTGACAGACATATTTCTGGCCCGGCTATATGGCTGGGAATTCCCACATTAAAATGACCATGTGTCACATCCGGCCTTGCGTGGGAAGGCTAGTAAATACAGCAGAGTTTGCATTGAAGCAGTCGTCTTAGGATGACTGCTCTGTAACTCTATAACACTGTCGCTCTCTCTGCTTCCGAGCAGAGAGCACAACACAGTCGTGGTTCCGCCGAAGGGTAGAACCACGACTCGGTAAAAATAGACAGAGATTTTGCCCGGCTACATGGCCGGGAATTCCCACATTAAAATGAGCATGTGTCACATCCGGCTTGCGGGAAGCCTAGTAAATACAGCAGAGTTTGCATTGAAGCTGTCGTCTTAGGATGACTGCCTGTAACTCTATAACACTGTCGCCTTCTGCTTCCGAGCAGAGAGCACAAACCCAGTCGTGGTTCCGCCGAAGGTGAACCACGACTCGGTAAAAATAGACAGACATATTTTTGGCCAGGCTATATGGCCGGGAATTCCCACATTAAAATGACCATATGTCACATCCGGGTTTGGTGGGAAGCCTAGTAAATACAGCAGAGTTTGCATTGAAGCAGTCGTCTTAGGATGACTGCTCTGTAACTCTATAACACTGTCAGCTCTCTGCTTCCGAGCAGAGAGCACAACCCAGTCGTGGTTCCGCCGAAGGGGTAGAAACCACGACTCGGTAAAAATAGACAGACATATTTTTGGCCCGGCTATATGGCTGGGAATTTGACCATTAAAATGACCATGTGTCACATCCGGCCTTGCGTGGGAAGGCTAGTAAATACAGCAGAGTTTGCATTGAAGCAGTCGTCTTAGGATGACTGCTCTGTAATTCTATAACACTGGGCTCGCCTCTGCTTCCGAGCAGAGAGCACAAAACCCAGTCGTGGTTCCGCCGAAGGGTAGAACCACGACTCGGTAAAAATAGACAGACATATTTTTGGCCCGGCTATAAGTGGCTGGGAATTCCCACATTAAAATGACCATGTGTCACATCCGGGCCTTGCGTGGGAAGGCTAGTAATTACAGCAGAGTTTGCATTGAAGCAGTCGTCTTAGGATGACTGCTCTGTAACTCTATAACACTGTCAGCTCTCTGCTTCCGAGCAGAGAGTTGTCAACACAAAGTCGTGGTTCCGCCGGCCGGGTAGAACCACGACTCCGGTAAAAATAGACAGAGATTTGGCCGGCTACATGGCCGGGAATTCCCACATTAAAATGAGCATGTGTTACATCCGGGCTTGCGGGAAGCCTAGTAAATACAGCAGAGTTTGCATTGAAGCTGTCGTCTTAGGATGACTGCTCTGGTAACTCTATAACACTGTCAGCTCTGCTTCCGAGCAGAGAGCACAAATCCAGTCGTGGTTCCCGCCGAAGGGTAGAACCACGACTCGGTAAAAATAGACAGACATATTTTTGGCCCGGCTATATGGCTGGAATTCCTGCATTAAATGTAGACCATGTACGATCCGTCTGTGGGAGAAGGTTAGCAACAAGAAGGAGTTGGTATCGAAGCAGTCAGTTCTAGGATGACTGCTCTGTAACTCTATAACACTGTCAGCTCTCTGCTTCCGAGCAGAGAGCACAAACCGAGTTGTGGTTCCGCCGAAGGAGTAGGGCCACGACTCAGTAAAATAGACAGACATATTTTGGCCCGGCTATATGGCTGGGAATTCCCACATTAAAATGACCATGTGTCACATCCGGCCTTGCGTGGGAAGGCTAGTAAATACAGCAAGAGTTTACATTGAAGCAGTCGTCTTAGGTTGACTGCTCTGTAACTCTATAACTGTCAGCACTCTGCTTCCGAGCAGAGCACAAACCCAGTCGTGGTTCCGCCGAAGGTGGGGTATACGACTCGGTGAAAATTGACAGACATATTTTTGGCCCAGCTATATGGCCGGGAATTCCCATTAAAATGACCATGTGTCACATCAAGCCTTGCGTGTGAAGGCTGATAATACAGCAGAGTTTGCATTGAAGCAGTCGTCTTAGGATGACTGCTCTGCAACACTATAACACTGTCAGCTCTCTGCTTCCGAGCAGAGAGCACAAACCCAGTCGTGGTTCCGCCGAAGGCCAGAACCACGACTCGGTAAAAATGAACAGACATATTTTTTGGCCCGGCTACATGGCGGAATTCCCACATTAAAATGTCCATGTGTCACATCGGCCTTGCGTGGGAAGGCTAGAAAATACAACAGAGTTTGCATTGAAGCAGTCGTCTTAGGATGGCTGCTCTGCAACTCTATAACACTGTCAGCTCTGCTTCCGAGCAGGGAGCACAAACCCAGTCGTGGTTCCGCCGAAGGGTAGAACCACGACAAAATAGACAGACATATTTTGGCCCGGCTATATGGCTGGAATTCCCACATTAAAATGACCATATTCATCCAGGCTTGCGTAGGAAGCCTAGTAAATACAGTAGAGTTTGCATTGAAGCATTCGTCTTAGGATGACTGCTCTGTAACTCTATAACACTGTCAGCTCTCTGCTTCCGAGCAGAGGCACAAACCCGATCGTGGTTCCGCCGAAGGGTAGAACCACGACTCAGTAAAAATAGACAGACATATTTTTGGCCCGGCTATATGGCCGGGAATTCTACATTAAAATGACCATGTGTCACATCCGGGCTTGCGTGGGAAGCCTAGTAAATACAACGAGTTTGCATTGAAGCAGTCGTCTTGGGATGACTGCTCTGTAGCTCTATAACACTGTCAGCTCTCTGCTTCCGAGCAGAGAGCACAAACCAGTCGTGGTTCCGCCGGTGGAGAACCGAAACCGGTAAAAATAGACAGACATATTTTTGGCCCGGCTATATGGCCGGGAATTCCCATTAAAATGACCATGTGTACATCCGGGCTTGCGTGGAAGCCTAGTAAATACAGCAGAGTTTGCATTGAAGCAGTCGTCTTAGGATGACTGCTCTGCTCTATAACACTGTCAACTCTGCTTCCGAGCAGAGAGCACAAACCCAGTCGTGGTTCCCGCCGAAGAGTAGAACCACGACTCGGTAACAAAAATAGACAGACATATTTTTGGCCCGGCTATATGGCTGGGAATTCCCACATTAAAATGACCATGTGTCACATCCGGCCTTGCGTGGGAAGGCTAGTAGAAATGCAACAGAGTTTGCATTGAAGCAGTCGTCTTGGGATGACTGCTCTGTAATTCTATAACACTGTCAGCTCTGCTTCCGAGCTTGAAGAGCACAAACCCAGTCGTGGTTCACGCCGAAGGGTAGAACCACGACTCATTGCGCTCATTCAGACATATTTTTGGCCCGGCTATATGGCTGAAATTCCACATTAAAATGACCATGTGTCACATCCGGGCTTGCGTGGGAAGCCTGGTAAATACAGTAGAGTTTGCATTGAAGCATTCGTCTTAGGATGGCTGCTCTGTAACTCTATAACACTGTCAGCTCTCTATACTTCCGAGCAGAGAGCACAAACCCAGTCGTGGTTCCGCCGAAGGGTAGAGACACGACTCGAAACAAAATGAACAGACATATTTTTGGCCTGACTATATGGCAGGAGATTCCACATTAAAATGACCATGTGTCACATCCGGGCTTGCGTGGGAAGCCTAGTAAATACAGCAGAGTTTGCATTGAAGCAGTCGTCTTAGGATGACTGCTCTGTAACTCTATAACACTGTCAGCTCTCTGCTTCCGAGCAGAGAGCACAAACAGTCATTAGTTCCGCCGAAGGGTAGAGACACGACTCAATAAAAATAGACAGACATATTTTTGGCCCGGCTATATGGCCGGGAATTCCCACATTAAAATGACCATGTGTCACATCCGGGCTTACTGGAAGCCTAGTAAATACAGCAGAGTTTGCATTGAAGCAGTCGTCTTAGGATGACTGCTCTGCCAACTCTATAACACTGTCAGCTCTCTGCTTCCGGGCAGAGAGCACCGCGCAACTGATAAATATAGTTTCCGCCGAAGGTAGAACCACGACTCGGTAAACAGACATATTTTTGGCCCGGCTATATGGCTGGGAATTCCCGATACAAAATGACCATGTGTCACATCCGGCCTTGCGTGGGAAGGCTAGTAAATACCCAGCAGAGTTTGCATTGAAGCAGTCGTCTTAGGATGACTGCTCTGTAATTCTATAACACTGTCAGCTCTCTGCTTCAGCAGAGAGCACAAACCCAGTCGTGGTTCCGCCGAAGGGTAGAACCACGACTCGGTAAAATAGACGAACATATTTTTGGCCCGGCTATATGGCTGGGAATTCCACATTAAATGACCATGTGTCACATCCGGCCTTGCGTGGGAAGGCTAGTAAATACAACAGAGTTTGCATTGAAGCAGTCGTCTTAGGATGACTGCTCTGTAACTCCTATAACACTATCAGCTCTCTGCTTCCGAGCAGAGAGCACAAGCTGATCGTGGTTCCGCCGAAGGGTAGAACCACGACTCATTAAAAATAGACAGAGATTTTTGGCCCGGCTACATGGCCAAGAATTCCCATTAAAATGACCATGTGTCACATCCGGGCTTGCGTGGGAAGCCTAGTAAATACAACGAAGTTTGCATTGAAGCTGTCGTCTTAGGATGACTGCGCTGTAACTCTATAACACTCTCAGCTCTCTGCTTCCGAGCAGAGAGCACAAATCCAGTCGTGGTTCCGCCGAAGGGTAGAACCACGACTCGGTAAAAATAGACAGACATATTTTTGGCCCGGCTATATGGCTGGGAATTCCCACATTAAAATGACCATGTGTCACATCCGGCCTTGCGTGGGAAGGCTAGTAAATACAGCAGAGTTGGCATTGAAGCAGTCGTCTTAGGATGACTGCTCTGTAACTCTATAACACTGTCAGCTCTCTGCTTCCGAGCAGAGAGCACAAACCCAGTCGTGGTTCCGCCGAAGGGTAGAACCACGACTCGGTAAAAATAGACAGACATATTTTTGGCCCGGCTATATGGCTGGGAATTCCCACATTAAAATGACCATGTGTCACATCCGGCATTGCGGGGGAAGGCTAGGAAATACAGCAGAGTTTGCATTGAAGCAGTCGTCTTAGGATGACTGCTCTGTAAATCTATAACACTGTCAGCTCTGTGCTTCCGAGCAGAGAGCACAAACCCAGTCGTGGTTCCGCCGAAGGGTAGAACCACGACTCGGTAAAAATAGACAGACATATTTTTGGCCCGGCTACATGGCCGGGAATTCCCACATTAAAATGACCATGTGTCACATCCGGCCTTGCGTGGAAAGGCTAGTAAATACAGCAGAGATGGCATTGAAGCAGTCGTCTTAGGATGACTGCTCTGTAACTCTATAACACTGTCAGCTCTCTGCTTCCGAGCAGAGAGCACAAACCCAGTCGTGGTTCCGCCGAAGGGTAGAACCACGACTCGGTAAAAATAGACAGACATATTTTTTGGCCCGGCTATATGGCCGGGAATACCCACATTAAAATGACCATGTGTCACATCCGGCCTTGCGTGGTAAGCCTAGTAAATACAGCAGAGTTGGCATTGAAGCAGTCGTCTTAGGATGACTGCTCTGTAACTCTATAACACTGTCAGCTCTCTGCTTCCGAGCAGCGAGCACAAACCCAGTCGTGGTTCCGCCGAAGGGTAGAACCACGACTCGGTAAAAATAGACAGACGTATTTTTGGCCCGGCTATATGGCTGGGAATTCCCACATTAAAATGACCATGTGTCACATCCGGCCTTGCGTGGGAAGGCTAGTAAATACAGCAGAGTTTGCATTGAAGCAGTCGTCTTAGGATGACTGCTCTGTAACTCTATAACACTGTCAGCTCTCTGCTTCCGAGCAGAGAGCACAAACCCAGTCGTGGTTCCGCCGAAGGGTAGAACCACGACTCGGTAAAAATAAACAGACATATTTTTGGCCCGGCTACATGGCCGGGAATTCCCACATTAAAATGACCATGTGTCACATCCGGCCTTGCGTGGGAAGGCTAGTAAATACAGCAGAGTTTGCATTGAAGCAGTCGTCTTAGGATGGCTGCTCTGCAACTCTATAACACTGTTAGCTCTCTGCTTCCGAGCAGAGAGCAGAAACACAGTCGTGGTTCCGCCGAAGGGTAGAACCACGACTCGGTAAAAATAGACAGACATATTTTTGGCCCGGCTATATGGCTGGGAATTCCCACATTAAAATGACCATGTGTCACATCCGGCCTTCCGTGGTAAGGCTAGTAAATACAGCAGAGTTTGTATTGAAGCAGTCGTCTTAGGATGACTGCTCTGTAACTCTATAACACTGTCAGCTCTCTGCTTCCGAGCAGAGAGCACAAACCCAGTCGTGGTTCCGCCGAAGGGTAGAACCACGACTCGGTAAAAATAGACAGACATAATTTGGCCCGGCTATATGGCCGGGAATTCCCACATTAAAATGACCATGTGTCACATCCAGGCTTGCGTGGGAAGCCTAGTAAATACAGTAGAGTTTGCATTGAAGCAGTCGTCTTAGGATGACTGCTCTGTAACTCTATAACACTGTCAGCTCTCTGCTTCCGAGCAGAGAGCACATACACAGTCGTGGTTCCGCCGAAGGGTAGAACCACGACTCGGTAAAAATAGACAGAGATTTTTTGGCCCGGCTATATGGCCGGGAATTCCCACATTAAAATGACCATGTGTCACATCCGGCCTTGCGTGGGAAGCCTAGTAAATACAGCAGAGTTTGCATTGAAGCAGTCGTCTTAGGATGACTGCTCTGTAACTCTATAACACTGTCAGCTCTCTGCTTCCGAGCAGAGAGCACAAACCCAGTCGTGGTTCCGCCGAAGGGTAGAACCACGACTCGGTAAAAATAGACAGACATATTTTTGGCCCGGCTATATGGCCGGGAATTCCCACATTAAAATGACCATGTGTCACATCCGGGCTTGCGTGGGAAGCCTAGTAAATACAGCAGAGTTTGCATTGAAGCAGTTGTCTTAGGATGACTGCTCTGTAACTCTATAACACTGTCAGCTCTCTGCTTCCGAGCAGAGAGCACAAACGCAGTCGTGGTTCCGCCGAAGGTTAGAACCACGACTCGGTAAAAATAGACAGACATATTTTTGGACCGGCTATATTGCTGGGAATTCCCACATTAAAATGACCATGTGTCACATCCGGCCTTGCGTGGGAAGGCTAGTAAATACAGCAGTGTTTGCATTGAAGCAGTCGTCTTAGGATGAGTGCTCTGTAACTCTATAACACTGTCAGCACTCTGCTTCCGAGCAGAGAGCACAAACCCATTCGTGGTTCCGCCGAAGGGTAGAACCACGACTCGGTAAAAATAGACAGACATATTTTTGGCCCGGCTACATGGCAGGGAATTCCCACATTAAAATGTCCATGTGTCACATCCGGCCTTGCGTGGGAAGGCTAGAAAATACAGCAGAGTTTGCATTGAAGCAGTCGTCTTAGGATGGCTGCTCTGCAACTCTATAACACTGTCAGCTCTCTGCTTCCGAGCAGAGAGCACAAACCCAGTCGTGGTTCCGCCGAAGGGTAGAACCACGACTCGGTAAAAATAGACAGACATATTTTTGGCCCGGCTATATGGCTGGGAATTCCCACATTAAAATGACCATGTGTCACATCCGGGCTTGCGTGGGAAGCCTAGTAAATACAGCAGAGTTTGCATTGAAGCAGTCGTCTTAGGATGACTGCTCTGTAACTCTATAACACTGTCAGCTCTCTGCTTCCGAGCAGAGAGCACAAACCCAGTCGTGGTTCCGGCCGAAGGGTAGAACCACGACTCGGTAAAAATAGACAGACACATTTTTGGCCCGGCTATATGGCTGGGAATTCCCACATTAAAATGACCATGTGTCACATCCGGCCTTGCGTGGGAAGGCTAGTAAATACAGCAGAGTTTGCATTGAAGCAGTCGTCTTAGGATGACTGCTCTGTAACTCTATAACACTGTCAGCTCTCTGCTTCCGAGCAGAGAGCACAAACCCAGTCGTGGATCCGCCGAAGGGTAGAACCACGACTCGGTAAAAATAGACAGACATATTTTTGGCCCGGCCATATGGCTGGGAATTCCCACATTAAAATGACCATGTGTCACATCCGGCCTTGCGTGGGAAGGCTAGTAAATACAGCAGAGTTTGCATTGAAGCAGTCGTCTTAGGATGACTGCTCTGTAACTCTATAACACTGTCAGCTCTCTGCTTCCGAGCAGAGAGCACAAACACAGTCGTGGTTCCGCCGAAGGGTAGAACCACGACTCGGTAAAAATAGACAGAGATTTTTTGGCCCGGCTACATGGCCGGGAATTCCCACATTAAAATGACCATGTGTCACATCCGGGCTTGCGTGGGAAGCCTAGTAAATACAGCAGAGTTTGCATTGAAGCTGTCGTCTTAGGATGACTGCTCTGTAACTCTATAACACTGTCAGCTCTCTGCTTCCGAGCAGAGAGCACAAATCCAGTCGTGGTTCCGCCGAAGGGGAGAACCACGACTCGGTAAAAATAGACAGACATATTTTTGGCACGGCTATATGGCTGGGAATTCCCACATTAAAATGACCATGTGTCACATCCGGCCTTGCGGGGGAAGGCTAGTAAATACAGCAGAGTTTGTATTGAAGCAGTCGTCTTAGGATGACTGTTTCGTAACTTTATAACATTGTCAGCTCTCTTCACTTCCGAGCAGAGAGTTATTGTTCCAGTCGTGGTTCCGCCGAAGCTGGTGCAGAACCACGACTCGGTAAAAATAGACAGACATATTTTTGGCTCGGCTATATGGCCGGAATTCCCACATTAAAATGACCATGTGTCACATCCGCCTTTGCGTGGTAAGCTCAGTACATGGTTGGTAGCAGAGTTTGCATTGAAGCAGTGGTCTTAGATGACTGCTCTGTAACCTATAACATTGTCAGCTCTCTCGTTTCCGAGCAGAGAGCACAACTCCAGTCGTGGTTCCGCCGAAGGGTAGAACCACGACTCGGTAAAAATAGACAGACATATTTTTTGCCCGGTTATATGGCTGGGAATTCCCACATTAAAATGACCATGTGTCACATCCGGCCTTTTGCGTGGGAAGGCTAGTAAATACAGCAGAGTTTACATTGAAGCAGTCGTCTTAGGATGACTGCTCTGTAACTCTGTTAACACCGTCAGCACTTACTCGAGTAGAGAGCACAAACCCGGTCGTGGTTCTGCCGAAGGGTAGAACCACGACTCGGTAAAATTGACAGACATATTTTTGGTTCGTTATATGGGTCGGGAATTCCTGCTTACTAAAATGACCATGTGTCACATCCGGCCTTGCGGAAGGCTAGTAAATACAGCAGAGTTTGTACTGAAGCAGTCGCCTTAGGATGACTGCTCTGTAACACTATAATACTGTCAGCTCTCTCGTTTCAGAGCAGAGAGCACAAACCCAGTCGTGGTTCCGCCGAAGGGTAGAACCACGACTCGGTAAAAATAGACAGACATATTTTTGGCTCTGGGGCTACAGTGTCGGGAATTCCCACATTAAAATGTCCATGTGTCACATCCGGCCTTGCGGGAAGGCTAGAAAATACAGCAGAGTTTGCATTGAAGCAGTCGTCTTAGGATGGCTGTTTGCAACTCTATAACATTGCCGCTCTTCTGCTTCTGAGCAGAGAGCACAAACCCAGTCGATCCGCCGGCAGAACCACGACTCGGTAAAAATAGACAGAGATATTTTTGGCCCGGCCATATGGCTGGGAATTCCCACATTAAAATGACCATGTGTCACATCCGGCCTTGCGGCGGAAGGTTAGTAAATACAGCAGAGTTTGCATTGAAGCAGTCGTCTTAGGATGACTGCTCTGTAACCTATAACACTGTCAGCTCTCTGCTTCCGAGCAGAGAGCACAAACACAGTCGTGGTTCCGCCGAAGGGTAGAACCACGACTCGGTAAAAATAGACAGAGATTTTTTGCCCGGCTACATGGCCGGAATTCCCCACATTAAAATGACCAGCGTCGCATCCGGCTTGCAAGCCTAGTAAATACAGTAGAGTTTCAGCTTGAAGCTGCTGTCTTAGGATGACTGCTCTGTAACCTCTATAACATTGTCAGCTCTCTGCTACCTGAGCAGAGAGCACAAACCCAGTCGTGGTTCCCGCCGAAGGGTAGAACCACGACTCGGTAAAAATAGACAGACATATTTTTGCCTGGCTATAAGGCTGGGAATTCCTACACAAAAATGACCATGTGTCACATCCGGCCTTGCGGTAAGCTCAGTATATACAGTGAGTTTGCATTGAAGCAGTCGTCTTAGGATGACTGTTTCAGGTTCTATAACATTGTCAGCTTCCCGCTCACAGAGATAGAAACCCAGTCGTGGTTCCGCCGAAGGGTAGAACCACGACCTCGGTAAAAATAGACAGACATATTTTTGGCCCGGCTATATGGCTGGGAATTCCCACATTAAAATGACCATACCGCATCCGGCCTTGCGTGGGAAGGCTTGCAATTACAGCAGAGTTTACATTGAAGCAGTCGTCTTAGGATGACTGTCGGTAACTCTATAACACTGTCAGCACTCTACTTCCGAGCAGAGAGCACAAACCCAGTCGTGGTTCCGCCGAAGGGTAGAACCACGACTCGGTAAAAATTGACAGACATATTTTTGGCCCGGCTATATGGCCGGGAATTCCCACATTAAAATGACCATGTGTCACATCCGGCCTTGCGTGTGAAGGCTAGTAAATACAGCAGAGTTTGCGTGAAGCAGTCGTCTTAGGATGACTGCTCTGTACTATAACACTGTCAGCTCTCTGCTTCCGAGCAGAGAGCACAAACCCAGTCGTGGTTCCGCCGAAGGGTAGAACCACGACTCGGTAAAATAGACGAACATATTTTTGGCCCGGCTATATGGCTGGGAATTCCCATTAAAATGACCATGTGTCACATCCGGCCTTGCGTGGGAAGGCTAGTAAATACAGCAGAGTTTACATTGAAGCAGTCGTCTTAGGATGACTGCTCTGTAACTCTATAACACTGTCAGCACTCTACTTCCGAGCAGAGAGCACAAACCCAGTCGTCGGTTCCCGCCGAAGGGGTAGAACCACGACTCAGTAAAAATTGACAGACATATTTTTGGCCAAGCTATATGGCCGGGAATTCCCACATTAAAATGACCATGTGTCACATCCGGCCTTGCGTGTGAAGGCTAGTAAATACAGCAGAGTTTGCATTGAAGCAGTCGTCTTAGGATGACTGCTCTGTAACACTATAACACTGTCAGCTCTCTGCTTCCGAGCGAGAGCACAAACCCAGTCGTGGTTCCGCCGAGGGTAGAACCACGACTCGGCAGTAAAAAATAATAGACAGACATATTTTTGGCCCGGCTACGCGGCGGGAATTCCCACATTAAAATGTCCATGTGTCACATCCGGCCTTGCGTGGGAAGGCTAGAAAATACAGCAAGTTTGCATTGAAGCAGTCGTCTTAGGATGGCTGCTCTGCAGCTCTATAACACTGTCAGCTCTCTGCTTCCGAGCAGAGAGCACAAACCCAGTCGTGGATCCGCCGAAGGGGTAGAACCACGACTCGGTAAAAATAGGCAGAGATATTTTTTGGCCCGGCCATATGGCACAGAATTCCACATTAAAATGACCATGTGTCACATCCGGCCTTGCGTGGGAAGGCTAGTAAATACAGCAGAGTTTGCATTGAAGCAGTCGTCTTAGGATGACTGCTCTGTGGCACTATAACACTGTCAGCTCTGCTTCCGAGCAGAGAGCACAAACACAGTCGTGGTTCCGCCGAAGGGTAGAACCACGACTCGGTAAAAATAGACAGAGATTTTTTGGCCCGGCTACATGGCCGGGAATTCCCACATTAAAATGACCATGTGTCACATCCGGGCTTGCGTGGGAAGCCTAGTAAATACAGCAGAGTTTGCATTGAAGCTGTCGTCTTAGGATGACTGCTCTGTAACTCTATAACACTGTCAGCTCTCTGCTTCCGAGCAGAGAGCACAAACCCAGTCGTGGTTCCGCCGAAGGGTAGAACCACGACTCGGTAAAAATAGACAGACATATTTTTGGCCCGGCTATGTGGCCGGGAATTCCCGCATTAAAATGACCATGTGTCACATCCGGCCTTGCGTGGTAAGCCTAGTATATACAACAGAGTTTGCATTGAAGCAGTCGTCTTAGGATGACTGCTCTGTAACTCTATAGCACTGTGAAAGCTCTCTGCTTCCGAGCAGAGAGCACAAACCCAGTCGTGGTTCCGCCGAAGGGTAGAACCACGACTCGGTAAAAATAGACAGACATATTTTTGGCCCGGCTATATGGCTGGGAATTCCCACATTAAAATGACCATGTGTCACATCCGGCCTTGCGTGGGAAGGCTAGTAATTACAGCAGAGTTTACATTGAAGCAGTCGTCTTAGGATGACTGCTCTGTAACTCTATAACACTGTCAGCACTCTACTTCCGAGCAGAGAGCACAAACCCAGTCGTGGTTCCGCCGAAGGGTAGAACCACGACTCGGTAAAAATTGACAGACATATTTTTGGCCCGGCTATATGGCCGGGAATTCCCACATTAAAATGACCATGTGTCACATCCGGCCTTGCGTGTGAAGGCTAGTAAATACAGCAGAGTTTGCATTGAAGCAGTCGTCTTAGGATGACTGCTCTGTAACACTATAACACTGTCAGCTCTCTGCTTCCGAGCAGAGAGCACAAACCCAGTCGTGGTTCCGCCGAAGGGTAGAACCACGACTCGGTAAAAATAGACAGACATATTTTTGGCCCGGCTACATGGCCGGGAATTCCCACATTAAAATGTCCATGTGTCACATCCGGCCTTGCGTGGGAAGGCTAGAAAATACAGCAGAGTTTGCATTGAAGCAGTCGTCTTAGGATGGCTGCTCTGCAACTCTATAACACTGTCAGCTCTCTGCTTCCGAGCAGAGAGCACAAACCCAGTCGTGGTTCCGCCGAATGGTAGAACCACGACTCGGTAAAAATAGACAGACATATTTTTGGCCCGGCTATATGGCTGGGAATTCCCACATTAAAATGACCATGTGTCACATCCGGGCTTGCGTGGGAAGCCTAGTAAATACAGTAGAGTTTGCATTGAAGCATTCGTCTTAGGATGACTGCTCTGTAACTCTATAACACTGTCAGCTCTCTGCTTCCGAGCAGAGAGCACAAACCCAGTCGTGGTTCCGCCGAAGGGTAGTACCACGACTCGGTAAAAATAGACAGACATATTTTTGGCCCGGCTATATGGCCGGGAATTCCCACATTAAAATGACCATGTGTCACATCCGGGCTTGCGTGGGAAGCCTAGTAAATACAGCAGAGTTTGCATTGAAGCAGTCGTCTTAGGATGACTGCTCTGTAACTCTATAACACTGTCAGCTCTCTGCTTCCGAGCAGAGAGCACAAACCAGTCGTGGTTCCGCCGAAGGGTAGAACCACGACTCGGTAAAAATAGACAGACATATTTTTGGCCCGGCTATATGGCCGGGAATTCCCACATTAAAATGACCATGTGTCACATCCGGGCTTGCGTGGGAAGCCTAGTAAATACAGCAGAGTTTGCATTGAAGCAGTCGTCTTAGGATGACTGCTCTGTAACTCTATAACACTGTCAGCTCTCTGCTTCCGAGCAGAGAGCACAAACCCAGTCGTGGTTCCGCCGAAGGGTAGAACCACGACTCGGTAAAAATAGACAGACATATTTTTGGCCCGGCTATATGGCTGGGAATTCCCACATTAAAATGACCATGTGTCACATCCGGGCTTGCGTGGGAAGCCTAGTAAATACAGCAGAGTTTGCATTGAAGCAGTCGTCTTAGGATGACTGCTCTGTAACTCTATAACACTGTCAGCTCTCTGCTTCCGAGCAGAGAGCACAAACCCAGTCGTGGTTCCGCCGAAGGGTAGAACCACGACTCGGCAAAATAGACAGACACATTTTTGGCCCGGCTATATGGCTGGGAATTCCCACATTAAAATGACCATGTGTCACATCCGGCCTTGCGTGCGAAGGCTAGTAAATACAGCAGAGTTTGCATTGAAGCAGTCGTCTTAGGATGACTGCTCTGTAACTCTAGAACACTGTCAGCTCTCTGCTTCCGAGCAGAGAGCACAAACCCAGTCGTGGATCCGCCGAAGGGTAGAACCACGACTCGGTAAAAATAGACAGAGATTTTTTGGCCCGGCTACATGGCCGGGAATTCCCACATTAAAATGACCATGTGTCACATCCGGGCTTGCGTGGGAAGCCTAGTAAATACAGCAGAGTTTGCATTGAAGCTGTCGTCTTAGGATGACTGCTCTGTAACTCTATAACACTGTCAGCTCTCTGCTTACGAGCAGAGAGCACAAATCCAGTCGTGGTTCCGCCGAAGGGGAGAACCACGACTCGTAAAAATAGACAGACATATTTTTGGCACGGCTATATGGCTGGGAATTCCCACATTAAAATGACCATGTGTCACATCCGGCCTTGCGTGGGAAGGCTAGTAAATACAGCAGAGTTTGCATTGAAGCAGTCGTCTTAGGATGACTGCTCTGTAACTCTATAACACTGTCAGCTCTCTGCTTCCGAGCAGAGAGCACAAACCCAGTCATTAGTTCCGCCGAAGGGTAGAACCACGACTCATTAAAAATAGACAGACATATTTTTGGCCCGGCTATATGGCTGGGAATTCCCACATTAAATGACCATGTGTCACATCCGGCCTTGCGTGGGAAGGCTAGTAAATACAACAGAGTTGGCATTGAAGCAGTCGTCTTAGGATGACTGCTCTGTAACTCTAACACTGTCAACTCTCTGCTTCCGAGCAGAGAGCACAAACCCAGTCGTGGTTCCGCCGAAGGGGTAGAACCACGACTCGGTAAAAATAGACAGACATATTTTGGCCCGGCTATATGGCCGGGAATTCCCCTTAAAATGACCATGTGTCACATCCGGCCTTGCGTGGAAACCTATTAAATACAGCAGAGTTTGCATTGAAGCAGTCGTCTTAGGATGACTGCTCTGTAACTCTATAACACTGTCAGCTCTCTGCTTCCGAGCAGAGAGCACAAGCCAGTCGTGGTTCCGCCGAAGGGTAGAACCACGACTCGGTAAGAATAGACAGACATATTTTTGGCCCGGCTATATGGCTGGGAATTCCCACATTAAAATGACCATGTGTCACATCCGGCCTTGCTGGGGAAGGCTAGTAAATACAGCAGAGTTTGCATTGAAGCAGTCGTCGGATGACTGCTCTGTAACTCTATAACACTGTCAGCTCTCTGCTTCCAGGCAGAGAGCACAAACCCAGTCGTGCTTCCGCCGAAGGGTGGAGACCACGACTCGGTAAAAATAGACAGACATATTTTTGGCCCGGCTACATGGCCGGGAATTCCCGCATTAAAATGACCATGTGTCACATCCGGCCTTGCGTGGGAGAGCTAATAATTACAACAGAGTTTGTATTGAAGCAGTCGTCTTAGGATGACTGCTCTGTAGCCTCTATAACACTGTCAGCTCTCTGCTTCCGAGCGGAAACGTCAATCGTGGTTCCGCCGAAGGGTAGAACCACGACTCGGCAAAAATAGACAATTTTTGGCCCGGCTATATGGCTGGGAATTCCCACATTAAAATGACCATGTGTCACATCCGGCCTTGCGTGGGAAGGCTAGTAAATACAGCAGAGTTTGCATGAAGCAGTCGTCTTAGGATGACTGCTCTGCCGCTCTCGAACACTGTCAGCTCTCTGCTTCCGAGCAGAGAGCACAAACCAATCGTGGATCCGCCGAAGGGTAGAACCACGACTCGGTAAAAATAGACAGAGATTTTTGGCCCGGCTACATGGCCGGGAATTCCCACACATTAAAATGACCATGTGTCACATCCGGGCTTGCGTGGGAAGCCTAGTAAATACAGCAGAGTTTGCATTGAAGCTGTCGTCTTTAGGATGACTGCTCTGTAACTCTATAACACTCATCGGCTCTCTGCTTACGAGCAGAGAGCACAAATCCAGTCGTGGTTCCGCCGAAGGGGAGAACCACGACTCGGTAAAAATAGACAGACATATTTTTGGCACGGCTATATGGCTGGGAATTCCCACATTAAAATGACCATGTGTCACATCCGGCCTTGCGTGGGAAGGCTAGTAAATACAGCAGAGTTTGCATTGAAGCAGTCGTCTTAGGATGACTGCTCTGTAACTCTATAACACTGTCAGCTCTCTGCTTCCGAGCAGAGAGCACAAACCCAGTCGTGGTTCCGCCGAAGGGTAGAACCACGACTCGGTAAAAATAGACAGACATATTTTTGGCCCGGCTATATGGCTGGGAATTCCCACATTAAAATGACCATGTGTCACATCCGGCCTTGCGTGGGAAGGCTAGTAAATACAGCAGAGTTGGCATTGAAGCAGTCGTCTTAGGATGACTGCTCTGTAACTCTATAACACTGTCAGCTCTCTGCTTCCGAGCAGAGAGCACAAACCCAGTCGTGGTTCCGCCGAAGGGTAGAACCACGACTCGGTAAAAATAGACAGACATATTTTTGGCCCGGCTATATGGCCGGGAATTCCCACATTAAAATGACCATGTGTCACATCCGGCCTTGCGTGGGAAACCTATTAAATACAGCAGAGTTTGCATTGAAGCAGTCGTCTTAGGATGACTGCTCTGTAACTCTATAACACTGTCAGCTCTCTGCTTCCGAGCAGAGAGCACAAACCCAGTCGTGGTTCCGCCGAAGGGTAGAACCACGACTCGGTAAAAATAGACAGACATATTTTTGGCCCGGCTATATGGCTGGGAATTCCCACATTAAAATGACCATGTGTCACATCCGGCCTTGCTGGGGAAGGCTAGTAAATACAGCAGAGTTTGCATTGAAGCAGTCGTCTTAGGATGACTGCTCTGTAACTCTATAACACTGTCAGCTCTCTGCTTCCGAGCAGAGAGCACAAACCCAGTCGTGCTTCCGCCGAAGGGTAGAACCACGACTCGGTAAAAATAGACAGACATATTTTTGGCCCGGCTACATGGCCGGGAATTCCCACATTAAAATGACCATGTGTCACATCCGGCCTTGCGTGGGAAGGCTAATAATTACAGCAGGGTTTGTATTGAAGCAGTCGTCTTAGGATGACTGCTCTGTAACTCTATAACACTGTCAGCTCTCTGCTTCCGAGCAGAGAGCACAAAACCAGTCGTGGTTTCGCCGAAGGGTAGAACCACGACTCGGTAAAAATAGACAGACATATTTTTGGCCCGGCTATATGGCTCGGAATTCCCACATTAAAATGACCATGTGTCACATCCGGGCTTGCGTGGGAAGCCTAGTAAATACAGTAGAGTTTGCATTGAAGCATTCGTCTTAGGATGACTGCTCTGTAACTCTATAACACTGTCAGCTCTCTGCTTCCGAGCAGAGAGCACAAACCCAGCCGTGGTTCCGCCGAAGGGTAGAACCACGACTCGGTAAAAATAGACAGAAATTTTTTGGCCCGGCTATATGGCCGGGAATTCCCACATTAAAATGATCATGTGTCACATCCGGCCTTGCGTGGGAAGGCTAGTAAATACAGCAGAGTTTGCATTGAAGCAGTCGTCTTAGGATGACTGCTCTGTAACTCTATAACACTGTCAGCTCTCTGCTTCCGAGCAGAGAGCACAAACCCAGTCGTGGTTCCGCCGAAGGGTAGAACCACGACTCGGTAAAAATAGACAGACATATTTTTGGCCCGGCTATATGGCTGGGAATTCCCACATTAAAATGACCATGTGTCACATCCGGCCTTGCGTGGGAAGGCTAGTAAATACAGTAGAGTTTGCATTGAAGCATTCGTCTTAGGATGACTGCTCTGTAATTCTATAACACTGTCAGCTCTCTGCTTCCGAGCAGAGAGCACAAACCCAGTCGTGGTTCCGCCGAAGGGTAGAACCACGACTCGGTAAAAATAGACAGACATATTTTTGGCCCGGCTATATGGCCGGGAATTCCCACATTAAAATGACTATGTGTCACATCCGGGCTTGCGTGGGAAGCCTAATAAATACAGCAGAGTTTGCATTGAAGCAGTCGTCTTAGGATGACTGCTCTGTAACTCTAGAACACTGTCAGCTCTCTGCTTCCGAGCAGAGAGCACAAACCCAGTCGTGGTTCCGCCGAAGGGTAGAACCACGACTCGGTAAAAATAGACAGACATATTTTTGGCCCGGCTATATGGCTGGGAATTCCCACATTAAAATGACCATGTGTCACATCCGGCCTTGCGTGGGAAGGCTAGTAAATACAGCAGAGTTTGCATTGAAGCAGTCGTCTTCGGATGACTGCTCTGTAACTCTATAACACTGTCAGCTCTATGCTTCCGAGCAGAGAGCACAAACCCAGTCGTGGTTCCGCCGAAGGGTAGAACCACGACTCGGTAAAATATAGACAGACATATTTTTGGCCCGGCTACATGGCTGGGAATTCTCACATTAAAATGACCATGTGTCACATCCGGTCTTGCGTGGGAAGGCTATTAAATACAGCAGAGTTTGCATTGAAGCAGTCGTCTTAGGATGACTGCTCTGTAACTCTATAACACTGTCAGCTCTCTGCTTCCGAGCAGAGAGCACAAACCCAGTCGTGGTTCCGCCGAAGGGTAGAACCACGACTCGGTAAAAATAGACAGAGATTTTTTGGCCCGGCTATATGGCCGGGACTTCCCACATTAAAATGACCATGTGTCACATCCGGCCTTGCGTGGGAAGCCTAGTAAATACAGTAGAGTTTGCATTGAAGCAGTCGTCTTAGGATGACTACTCTGTAACTCTATAACACTGTCAGCTCTCTGCTTCCGAGCAGAGAGCACAAACCCAGTCGTGGTTCCGCCGAAGGGTAGAACCACGACTCGGTAAAAATAGACAGACATATTTTTGGCCCGGCTATATGGCTGGGAATTCCCACATTAAAATGACCATGTGTCACATCCGGGTTTGCGTGGGAAGCCTAGTAAATACAGCAGGGTTTGCATTGAAGCAGTCGTCTTAGTATGACTGCTCAAGAAATCTATAACACTGTCAGCTCTCTGCTTCCGAGCAGAGAGCACAAACCCAGTCGTGGTTCTGCCGAAAAGTAGAACCACGACTCGGTAAAAATAGACAGACATATTTTTGGCCCGGCTATATGGCTGGGAATTCCCACATTAAAATGACCATGTGTCACATCCGGGCTTGCGTGGGAAGCCTAGTAAATACAGCAGGTTTTGCATTGGAGCAGTCGTCTTACTGCTCTGTAACACTATAACACTCTCAGCTCTCTGCTTACGAGCAGAGAGCACAAACCCAGTCGTGGTTCCGCCGAAGGGTAGAACCACGACTCGGTAAAAATCGACAGACATATTTTTGGCCCGGCTATATTGCTGGGAATTCCCACATTAAAATGACCATGTGTCACATCCGGCCTTGCGTGGGAGGGCTAGTAAATACAGCAGGGTTTGCATTGAAGCAGTCGTCTTACTGCTCTGTAACACTATAACACTGTCAGCTCTCTGCTTACGAGCAGAGAGCACAAACCCAGTCGTGGTTCCGCCGAAGGGTAGAACCACGACTCGGTAAAAATCGACAGACATATTTTTGGCCCGGCTATATGGCTGGGAATTCCCACATTAAAATGACCATGTGTCACATCCGGGCTTGCGTGGGAAGCCTAGTAAATACAGCAGGTTTTGCATTGGAGCAGTCGTCTTCGGATGACTGCTCTGTAACCCTATAACACTGTCAGCTCTCTGCTTCCGAGCAGAGAGCACAAACCCAGTCGTGGTTCCGCCGAAGGGTAGAACCACGACTCGGTAAAAATAGACAGACATATTTTTGGCCCGGCTATATGGCTGGGAATTCCCACATTAAAATGATCATGTGTCACATCCGGCCTTGCCTGGGAGGGCTAGTAAATACAGCAGGGTTTGCATTGAAGCAGTCGTATTAGGATGACTGCTCTATAACCCTATAACACTGTCAGCCCTCTGCCCCCGAGCAGAGAGCACAAACCCAGTCGTGGTACCTAACCTAAACACCACATTTATGGAAGATTAAGTTTAGGCCGTATAAACCCTAGATACTACGTTTCTACGGTCTAACTCTAAATACTACATTTATCCGGCCTAAAGCAAACACTAAATACACAGTTATACGGCCTAATCCTAACACAAAATAACGCATTTATACGGCCTAACAGTAACCATAAATTTAAACATCACACTTATACGTCCTAGAAGGAGACGATGCTGATGAATTAAAATTTCTTCTTACCAATGAAATACGAAGCGAATGAATATATTTCGCTCCTTAGCGGGTGATAAGCGTAAAGATAGTGGGACAGGAATGCGTAGTTTTTCAGGACGTTCTTTATGAAAATGGTGATAGACTGGTGCCTGTGGGGAAATTTGTAAAGCTGGATGTGGATTTGGTTAAGTGGGTATTGTCCGCTGGCTTACCTAAATTAGCTTCGTGAAAATTTCTCTTCGCTTATAAACTTCTGGCAAAAAGTCCTCATGGACATAATTATCACGTTACCGTTGTGCCTTTCAACTGTAAACACGATACATAATTTTTCCTACTTTATGATAGACTTCTTCAATCTCTTTCGTCTATTAGAGGTGTGTGGCTTTTGGACCTTTTCTTAACGTGGATCCTATATTTTCGCGTGGATGTATTAAGTGTAATTCAAACTCGGCTCGCCAACTTTATATCCCCTTCTAAATTTTACCAGCTGTGCAGTAAAGTGTGTGTGTGTGTGAGTGAGAGAGAGAGAGAGAGAGAGAGAGAGAGTGAGAGAGAGAGAGAGAGTGAGAGAGAGAGAGAGAGAGAGAGACGGAAGGAACGGTCATGAGTAATTAATATTACATGAAGGGTTCGTCATCTTTTTCATGTCTTTTGAGTTATGGAGCAAATATATTTTCGCCGAGGTGTACCTATCTACACTTCTCACGGAGCCATTCTAAAAACAGGAACCAAATTAACTCTGAGAATACATTTCTTCAAAAGAAGCTTATTGCGATTCCCAATATTTTCCAGTCAAGCGAAATCTGCTGTCCAAAATGTCATAAACAACAGGAATTTTCAGAGTCTGGAAGAAAAATAACCTTTTGGCAAAGAATCCTCTTGTGACTCGCCCTGATCGTTTTCGGCAAGAAACAAATCCGAGTAATATTAAGATTGTTCCGAGTCGTCAGTCTTCTGATAAATTTGGCGCTCTAATAATAGACTAAACCTTTTGGCCGAATGATTAAAACGTTGGGTGTGGGAAATAAGTTTCTTAAATGCTCAACGCCTTCCTTTCCTTTCGCTATTGTTTTGAAAGCAATCCCCTCAGAGTTTCCAAGATTGTTTTCGGATGAGACGCAGATAAAAATGGCGTCTTTTGCCTCTATTTCCTGATTTTCAGTTTCACGGTGAGAAACTTTGAATAATGAACATTAGTTTCGCATAACGTTTTGGAATCTCAAGCAACACTGTAATAATTCACAAAATGAATGAACCGAGCAGTGATCAAGTTTAAGATAGAAAAAACAAAGTAACAAACATTTATTCGTTTTTATTCTATTCCTTTCATTAGTTAGAAATTGATTATAACGGAAACATTTACTCTTATTATTATAAAATTAATAGCATTAATAATAATAATAATAATAATAATAATAATAAATACATCCTATTATTCTATCTATTCTAGACTTTCCATATCTATCTATCTATCTATCTATCTATCTATCTATCTATCTATCTATCTATCTATCTATCTATCTGTTCTTTTTACAAACATTTTAGAACATCGCTACAGTATTCATAGCTGATTCTATTAATTGAAAGTTTAAGTGTTTTATTTAATTTAATTGAATACTGTAGTAATGCTCTAAAATGTTTGTAAAAAGAACAGTTTTTCATGTTTTAACACGTGTATGGCCATTGCATTACAACATATAAAAAATTCCATTTTAAATAATTTTAACGTTCTAATGAACGCTAGCAATTTGTCAACCGTTATATCTGAAGCAGAAAAAAATGTACAGCAATTTTTAGTAACACAGTTTTCCGGTTACATTTGTTAGCATAACTCACACCCCTGAAGATGAACTCGGAAAGAGGTTGAAAGGACTTGAGTATCTTGAGAAATGACTAACAATAACGTCTGTCAACGTTACAGCTCATTTTTGGCATGTTTTGATTGTAATATCCGTGAGTATGAACAGATTCTATTAAAAATAAGCAAACATAATGTCTGTGATTTATTTAATCTGATATTATATATATATATATATATATATATATATATATATATATATATATATATATATTATGTATATATCCTCGACATTTAAACCTATCTATCTATCTATCTATCTATCTATCTATCTCCTAGACATTTGCTATCTACTTTTATTTCCTCTCTGAATTTCTAGGATGAGCAATTATCGTTAATTATAGTACTTATATTCGGACTATTGTTTTCATTGTTGTTATCACAGCATTTTGAACTATGTGCGCTCCGGCCTTCCTAAAGTGTATATTGATTTGGTAAAATATAGTTTATCCTGACCTGAGCGCTTTATTTTCTCGTAAGCAATGACCTAGTTGATTAAAGCGATGTTATGTAAATTTAGTAACTTAGGGAAACGTAGTTTGCTTAAATGTTTTTAATTTAAAAAAATTCACTTTACTCAGTAAATGTTCAAATTTGAAGATGGATCCTCTTCGTTTCTGGTAAGTCTTTATATTGAACCTTTGCCTTTATGAACGTTTAATTTTTGGAAATCTTTCATAGCATAGGTTATTCAAATATATTTGTAAGTGTCAGTTACATTTTACACTTCGTCCTACATATTTAATTGTAGACATTCTAACATTAATGAGCAAAATTCTTTTTTCTTTTGAAATTCTAAGAAATGCTTCTGGCCCAAAATAAGCTCTGCGGCTAGTCCCCTCTTCTTTCTCTCTGCGTTATTCCTTCTCAATTTCTCTTTATTCCCCCTCCCTCTCTCTCTCTCGCTTTAACATATATATATATATATATATATATATATATATATATATATATATATATATAAACAAGATTATAATTATACTAGTCTCGAAAACCTTCCTCGAAAACCATCGAAGGAAGGAAAAAATGGTTGTAAAAATAGAAAGAGCTTAGAGCATGAAAGAAGTCAAAAGTGTTCAGACCGAAATCATCAGGAAGCCCAAAGAAAAAATCCGACACGAGTAATCATCTAACTCAAGCGCTCAATACAAACTAAATAGTATCTAATAGTATCAGACGAACCTACCTAGGATTCTCCTAAGCGGATCGTCAAGGAGAGCCAGCTTTTCCTGTCGATCCGTTTAGGAGAATCCTAGGTAGGTTTGTCTGGCTCATTAGGTGCTATATATATATATATATATATATATATATATATATATATATATATATTAGTCATCCACATACAAGTCTGTTTTGCTGTATCACAGCTCATCAGTTTGCCTAGACACATCCACTTGCTTCCAGCCGCAATCAAAACTCGACCGATTTTATGTGGTGTACACACAACTCAGTCAACGAGAGAACTCAATTCATTGCTGAAGAATAACGCGTAAATCACAGAAGTGGCACCTGTTTTTCTGAATATATATCTATATATCTATATACATATTAGATATAAACTCCCTTTTCGCCAATCGAGCTTCTGGTCGCTTGAAAAATACCAACGGAAGAAAAGAGATATAGTTTGCTTAAATGTTTTTAATTAAAAAAACTTTCACTAAGTTTAGTTAATATTTAAATTTGAAGCTAGATTCTCTGGGTAAAAATGACTATTCAGACTTCGCAACTCAATAACCACATTCTCTTGCTCCCCAACACCCTAGTCATATGTATCATGAATCTATCATCCTCTGCTGCATGAAATAGACTAACGGAATCCTCCTCTTGAAAGACACAGGTAGGTACACTACCGGCCATAATTATTAGGCAAAAAAAATGATCTATTTCACACTATCTTTTAGTATGTATTGCCAAGTCAATAATTGTAAATGAAAATAGAATGTTTCCTTTTGTTAATACTGCACAATAACATGTACATCAAATGAATTTATAAATATTTAATAATTACCTACATTGCAGTTTCATCAATAAAAAAATGAAGAAAATTTAGGATGATTCGGACGAGCTCATCTTTGCTTCCTTGCCTTGTAAAGTTTGCAAAGTAATAATAACAAAATAATAACAAAACCACATTTTATTTTAGAATTATCCACTTGGCAATAAATACTAAAAACAGTATCAAATACATAATTTCTATTTAAAAAACTGGGGTAGCCTAATAATTATGGCCGTTAGTGTATACAAATTAAAATTACTTTCGTTTCTTTATGTAAAGGATGTTCCAAAAAATGTATACACATCTTAAATAATTGTAAACTGGGTGTTTTTTTATTTCAAAAATATAAAAATATTTACAAGTATCACTTTATTGTTTTTTTTTATTGTATTTTGTGTATATTTTAAATAATTGTAAATAGCCAATAATCAAACAGTTTGTGTTTATTTTTCAGATTCAATATCTGAACACAATAATGACAGCCAATGTGTATACATTTTTTGGGACACCCTCTATATGTTATCTCACAACAAACTCACTGTCGGACAGCCGGCGACCAAACCGGCTACCACATTATTTGCGAGAGAGGCAACCAGGTAGGACGAAAAACAAGACCCCCAGAAATGATGGAATAACACTTAAGGAACCAATTTCCAGCTCATTAGAGGCAGTGTAGCGAAAAATCAGCATGGGAAGTTAAACTGGAAACTGTTTCACTATTACTAAAATCATAGCCTTTAAAGCCCAACGGTGTGAAGGGTTTAAGTCCAATTAACTCATCACCCACTAAGGACAGACATGGGCAATAAATTTCACCTGATTTAGTAGCAATAAGTTTCACATGACTTAGTAGCATCAACTCCTTGCTTGGGGCGATCTGATTTTAAAAAAAGAAGAAAGAAGTGTGACGATAAACATTCACACTTACCAGAGCCAATGCGTCCAAGGTGTTTTGCTTATCGGGCTGCTGTGTTGTGATGGATGCGTGCGTAAACCCACGCTAGAGAGTTCGTCGTCTCGTCAGCTTCTTCCTCGCAAGTTTGGTTAAAGAAAGGAATATTCTTCGACCTGTCATTTTATGCTTAGTGAGAATGAGACCGACGGCAATGATTGGTGCGTCGGCAATGGCTTTTGTCCATAAAAAGGGTCTGGGACAATGGCTGGGAGTTTTGTTGTGACTCTGGTGACGTGAGCAAATGAGAGAGAGAGAGAGAGAGAGAGAGAGAGAGAGAGAGACAGAGACAGAGACAGAGAGAGAGCAAGCATTTGTTAAGACTCTGTTTATATTTGTCTGGAAGCTTCAAACACACGAGTGAAGCGAGCGGTGGAATTGAAACTAAACAGAAATTTACTTTTTAACTGCAAGAAGTTACCTTAATAAATTATTATTATTATTATGTCATTTTTCATCATATTTCGATTTCTGCTTTGGTCTCACTACCAACCAAGTCTGCGGGGAGACCTAAGGCAAGTAGTGGCGTGTTGTTATGACTCCATTTCATGTTTTTCTATCTTCCCTATCATCCCCAGCATTACATAGATAACGTTTTCCATAGTGTGTGGGCTGTACTTAATAAGACAATTTTTTGTATATCTCTTAAGCTGGGGTTTCCAGGGATTCTTTCAATGTGTTGTTTTGTTCCATTTTTTATCATTCCAAGTGCACCTACTATCACTGGCACAACTCTTGTTTTCAATTTCCACATTTTTTCTATTTCAATTTCCAGGGCTTTATATTTTGACAGTTTTTCAAATTCCTTGATTGCTATGTTACAATCCGCTGGACAAGCCATATCAATTAATAGACAAGTTTTCTCCTTCTGGTTTTTAACAATAATGTCTGGCCTGTTTGATTCAATTTTTCTGTCTGTGTAGATGGTGTAATCCCATAGAATGGTTACATCTTCTATTTCTGTAACCGGTGCTGGATGATGTTCATACCAGTGTTTGTTTACAGCTTTTCCATAATGTTTGCACATTGCCCAATGTAAATATTGCCCAACTCTATCGTGGCGATTTTTATATTCGTTTGGGGCAAGCACAGAACAGCCTGAGATTAGGTGGTCTATTGTTTCTTGGTGTTTATCACAAAACCTGCATTTTGGATCCATATTATTATGCATAATATTTGCTTGAAAGTATAAATCCTTCAGTTTCAGACTTTAATCCAGATGCACGTTACCATCGATGAGTATTAACTTTGTCAACATTGGATTTATTGGCACGTACTGGATATTGGCCATGCAGAGGTTTGTCTTGCCAGCGCTGTTTCATCTTTTCAAGAGCTTTATCTTTGGCTTTCGTTTTCATATTTTTTGCCGCAATATTTGGTTCTTGGCTACTGTTTTGCTTTTCTACAGAATCTACTAACTGTAAATCTTGTATGTATTTACTGCCTTCTTTTATTATTGAATATTTTTTCTTTCTTTCTTCATGTTGCCTTACTAATTGTATCATCCAATCCTTTGTTGTTTCTATGTATGTTAGTAAGCCAATAGTTGTTGTCTTGTATGACAATTCCAGCTGAATAAGACCCCTTCCACCTTCTTTACGGGGTATGTATAGACGGTCTACATCAGCCTTTGGATGATGCATCTTATGCTTAGAAAGAAGCTTTCTTGTTTTAGCATCCATTCGCCTGATGTCGTTTAGAGTCCAGTTTAAGATGTTGAAGCTATATTGGACAACTGGGATTGCAAGGCTATTAATGGCCATAACTCTATTCTGTGAATTTAATTAAGTTTTTAATATCATTCATAGCCTTCTATAGTACTCTTTACGCACTATTTCTTTCATTTTTTTATGGTGAATGTTTTCGCTCTCATTTACATCTAGGTATTTATAAGCTTCTGGTGTCAATTCTTTTATTGTTACAGCAGGGTCTAGGCTAATTGAGGATGTTTCTTGTATTGATCCACGTAAAACTGTAGCTTTAGCACATTTATTCAAATTAAATTTCATTCCAATGTCTTCGCTGAAGCATTTTACAGTTTGCAGAAGACCTTCCAGCTCATTATCATTCTTAGCATATAACTTTAAGTCATCCATGTAAAATAGATGGCTTATTTTCTTTTGGCCTATTTTATAACCACATTCTGTCTTATTAAGTTGACTGGTTAGTGCTATTAATGATATGCAGAATAGTAAGGGAGATAAAGAATCACCTTGAAATATACCTCTTTTGATGTTTATTTCATCAGACGTATAGGTTCCATTTATATGATTGAGGTAAAGGGTTGTTTTCCATATAGACATGCACTGTTTGATGAAATTGATGATGACGGGCGATATCTTGTATATATTTAAAGTCTTTAAAATCCAGTCATGTGGCACACTATCGAATGCCTTTCGGTAGTCTATCCAGGCAGTACTAAGATTTTTCTTTGTACTGTAGCAGTTTTCCAGGATCATTGTGTTAATTAGCAATTGGTCTTTACAACCATAACAGCCACGTTTGCATCCTTTTTGTTCAAGCGGTATTATGTCATTTCTTTCTAAGAATAAATATGTCTGTTTTGTTAAAATAGATGTTAGTAGTTTATATGTTGTCGGAAGACATGTAATTGGTCTGTAGTTTTTCGGGTTGTTTGTTTCACCATTCTTGGGTAGAAGAAATTTAATTCCTTTGGTCATCCATGCAGGAATTTTAGTGGGATCGTCAACCATTTCTTGAAGTTCTTTGGCTATTTTTTTATGTGCTGCATTTAAATAATATAGCCAAAAGTTAGGAATTTTATCTATGCCTGGGAATTTCCAATTGTGTGCTTTTTTTAGTGCAAATTTAGCATCGTCTTCTGTAATTCCAGACCATGTCTGTTCGGGTTTATTTTTCATTCGTTCTATCTCCTGCGTAATCCAATGTACTTCCTTGCTAAGTTCTTTAGGGCAAGCCCATATCTTTTCCCAGAACTGTGTAACTTCTTCCATTCTGGGGGGTACTGTCACTTCAATTCTTTTTTTACCTATTTCCCTGTAAAATCTCTTTGTATCAGTCTGAAAGATCTTGTTTTGTCTGTAAAATCTTGCTCTTTTTTCATAGCGTCTTATTCTTTGAGCCTTCAGTTGGATTTTTTGCCTTATTTTTTTCTTTATTTGATAAGACGTCATTTTCATTCCTGATATTATATTTTTTTTCGGCTCTTCTTCTTTTCCTAGTTCTTACATTTATTCCTCTACTCAGTTCATCCAGTACTGACAGTTCACTTCTTAGTTGTTCGATTTCTTTTTCAATTTTTCTTTTCCAAGGTGGATCTTCACGTCTGCGAGACTGCCTTGTTTTTATTTTGATGTTTAATTTTTTTGTTGCTGCTGTTGCTGATGCATATATTATTTCGTTAAGATTTGTATGAGGGTCTTCATTCAGTATTGATTTCAGTGCTGCATTGTACAGTTTAATAGTTTGGAGGTTTTGTTTTGTTGGTTGGAATTTTGGGAGCTGTTCACGTTCCTCCATTGTAATATTTTGTATTTGACTTAGATGGTTTTTTATTTCTATCTTGGCTTCCTGTATATTGTTCTTATTTTCTGTCAAATAATTATCTTCGATGTGTTCTGAACTCGTTTTATTTTTGTCTTTTAACTGACTCAGACTCAGATCACATCTTTCCAGCACTTTTAAACTTACATCATTATCTTCGCAGTGATTTGCGTGTTTCACGGTTTCTACATTATGACCTGTGATTTGTTTGATGTTATTACTTTTTATTTCTGGTTCCGGTTCCTTTTCATATTTTGTTGATTCGACTCTTCTTGTTACAATTCTTTTAATTTCATGAATTTCAGCCTCTGTCAGTCGGTTATTACGAATAATATACCTACGTACATTGGCCAATTTATTTTCGTCAATATACTTTCTATTTGCTTGACCAACTTTTTCACACCAAATGTCATATGTTTGGCGAGTCATGTTTTTTTGAGGTTTGAGTAACGCTTCATGAAATGCAGTCATAACGACTTTGTACTCCTCACGAGACCATTTTATTTTTTCTTTCTTTAAATATACGGTTGTAGATCTAGCTGGTGAATTTTCAGGACCAACATTAGGATTATCCTGGTTGTGGGGACCTGAAGATACATTCTTTGTGTAGGAGTTTGTTCCTATGGCAGATTTTTGGACCTCAGGTAGGTTCCCTCCTGAAGGACGGGCTCCCTGTTTATCCACTGGAAGAGCCATACTGGACTTTTTATTTCTATTTGTATTTTTCATGTTTTTCCCACGAGTGACGCACGGGTCCAAAAGTCCACCCAAAGTTGCCCGGCACGTTGGGTAACGGTCTTTTACAAACACGGTCCCGAAGCCTGTAGGGAATCGTTTGTGACCTCATAACGCAGTAGCCATTCACTCCTCGGCACGATTAACACCTTGAGTTGCGGGTTGTTGTTCGGAGTTTTCCTTCTCCTAAATGGGCTGCCAAGCAACATCTGACATAGACGCGATTGGAATTCAAGGAGAAAGACGGCTCAACGAAACAAAACATCAATATTACTAGAGTAGTTTGTTAAAAAAATAAAAAATAAAAAAAAATAAAAATAAAAATAAATGTAATAATTTGTTCGTCCACTTTATCTTTTATTTTTTCAATAAAGTCGTTGGTCAAAAATAGGATTATCATAATAAGATAAATTAAATAAGTAAATTAAATCAATAAATAAATAAAAATAAATATATCAATAAATACGTAGACTTTCTATAAAATAATACCATATAAATTGTTTTTCATCGGATTTAATTTATTTTCTTGTTTTGTTTTGTTTTTAAGAAAATTATAATAGTTAAAAAAAAAATTTTACGAAATATCGACAGCTAAAGGAAATATAATACGGATGATTTTATTTAGGTTAATTTAAAGAACAAACAGATAAATTAAAATAAAGCAGAATTTCATAAAAATTTGCTAATATCTAAAGAAAAAATCCTGTTTATATTAAAACAGAATTTCATATTGAGAAAAAGAAAAATTCAAAGAGAGAGACGCTGGTTGAAAAAAAAACAAACAAACTTGGACGTAACGGCCGTTCAACGGGGGAAAAAAAAAACAAAAAAAAAACATCACTGCACTTAGAGAGTATTGTTAAAATAAAAAAAATAAAAACAATTATTGCTACTATTAACCTTTGTCCTTGCAAAAAAATTCAAAATTTAATATGAAAGAAAAAGTGGATATACCCTTGAGTTTACTACCGCAACATTTAAAAATAATAACTTGTTCGCCCACTGCATTCTGTGTTACACCTTCATTAAATCCAACGAGAATAAGATTATCGAAAAATAAACAAATATATAAAATGAACGAACAAATATAAATAAATTATTACATATTCTTTCTAAGAAAGAATATCGTAGATCGAACGGTTTTTTAGTGTTTTTCGTCGTTTTTTTTTTTTTTTTCCTTTCTCTCATTTATTTTTTTTTTCCCTTTCCTTTTTCTTTTTTTTTTCCTTGTCTTGCTTTAGAAAACTATTTAATAAATCTATTTAAGGATCATTTAAAGAAACATACAATTTAAATTATATACGAAGAAAAAATTAATGTTTATGTTTAAAATAGTGAAATTAAAAATTAATGATTACGTTTAAAAAAAAAAAAAAAAAAAAAAAAAAAAAAAATTGCTAATATCTAAAGAAAAAATCCTGTTTATATTAAAACAGAATTTCATATTGAGAAAAAGAAAAATTCAAAGAGAGAGACGCTGGTTGAAAAAAAAAACAAACAAATCTGGACGCAACGTCCGTTCAACGGAAAAAAAAAACATCACTGCACTTAGAGAGTATTGTTAAAAAAAAAACAATTGTTGCTACCATTAATCATTGTCCTTGCAAAAAAAAAAAAAAAAAAAAAAAAAATTCAGAATTTAATAGGAAAGAAAAAGTGGACATACCCCTGAGTTTACCACCGTAACATTTAAAAATAATAATCCGCTCGCCCACTGTATTCTGTGTTATTCTTTCATTAAATCCAACGAGAATAAAATTATCGAAAAATGAATAAATATATAAAATGAACGAACAAATATAATGAATTATTACATATTCTTTCCAAGAAAAAAAAATCGCAGATCGAACATTTTTTTAGTGTTTTTCGTCGTATTTTCCTTTTTTCTTTTTTCCCTTCTTCTCTCTTCTTCCTTCTTTTCTTTTTTATTATTATTATTATTATTATTATTATTATTATTATTATTGTTATTATTATTATTTAATTCATCGATTAATCAGTACACAAAATGCTAAGCTTTCTCGAGAGCACAAGCTTGCGTAGGGTTTTTATGAGAGATTTGCCTCAATGCTTATACAGCACATTCCCTTCTCCATGCTACCAAGAGGTTTTGAGGAGCGTGGAATCAGCGCTTAATTGCTGTTGTTTTCTTGTCTAAACTTTTACTCTTATGTAGCCCCCTTGCGCATGAGTTGTGGTACATCCTTGCTTGGGGTGAAATTATTAAAAAAATAGAAAGTGTTAGAGAAAACCACTAGCTTCAAAGATTGTAATATGAGCTTTGGTAAAATAATTACTGAATAATTAGTCTTATAAGTCACAGAAATTCGTACACTGATATCCTCAAGCCATATATAAATATGGCGATAAAGATGAGAACAACACTTCAAACAGTGTAAGTAATGCATATTGTGTGACCTTTTTGAGATCAGCTTCAAATTTAACCTTAACGAACCAATTAAACTTACCAGGAATAGATAGCTGTGTCATCAGCATGGTTACCTAGTTTAGAACTGTCGACATCAGGAAGGTCGTTGATAAAACTTAAGGACAACATTGGTTCAAGTAAACTGTCCTTTTATAGAAAAACATCTAAAAGAGTTCCAATTAAAACAACTTTCATTTCTTGATATGATAAGAAAAATTGAATCAGTTCCAAAATTCGTCCGGAAATACCTATTGGTTCATTATAAGCTTTTCACTACATATCAGCTGTAATCGTTAGTTCGAGAATGTGTAATGAGTCACTCTCCTGGAGGTTAGCATCAGCCATTTCGTCTGTGAGGCGTTAAAATGAATACGCCACTCCTTAGCCTAGTTAACAACAGATAGTTGGTCATTGTTTTAGATCCGCTTCAAATTTGACCTCATCGAACCGATCTGAGTGACCATTAAGACAGGAATAGATAGTTGACTCATCAGCATAGGTACCAAAGCTACAGCGTTGGGGAACAACCACTTTGATATAAAACGATAATACTTCTTGGACTATTTTCTTTCTTCGATATTATATAAAATATAAATCAAACAGAAGAAATGCAATGTCAATCATCTGTATAGAAATGCATTAAGTGGAAGGAAAGCATTGTCAGTGGTCGCTAAGTGTTTCTAATAGAATAAGGATACGATTTTACTATAGAAATGCATTAAAAAGAAAGAATGACTTTATTTAATCTACGTGGGTAGAGTGTTCATGTTTAATTACCCATGTCTTGGAATATTTTGTCTTGTTCTTATTTTATTTAATACTGTTCAGTTATTGCTAGGTCGTTTCCACCTAGTGCAAGTATACACTTCCTGATTCAGGGATTGAACTCAACCCTCTTATCACCAAATTCACACACCATAATCTATCTCCGTAGATTAAATAACGTGTTCAATTAAGAATTTTAGTTCATTTCCTTGGTTTTTCTTTTCATATTAACTTTTTCTTTTGGCCATCATAAGGCAAAGCTCAATTACCAACGTAAAGAAATCACATGTCTCACTTAGATCTTTGCGCTATTAGGTTCACCGTAGCCTAATTGGTAGGCTTCACTTCACCGAAAGAAGTGGCTTCCGTGGTGGAAAAATTGTCTTCTATCTGGTATCATGTTTTTAGTTAGAAGGAACTTTTGTATTTCTAAGATGGTTGAAATGACAGTGGTTTCAAACACGTGTACTTTCGAAAGTACTAATGTTTATCAATCATTTTGTTTTTTTCTTCCGTCAGTTAGTTAAGTGTCGTACGTGATAAACACTTGGGCGACTATGCCTCTTTCGAGACATAACTGTCTGGACAGATTTTTCCGCAGTAGACTGCCATTACTTTATGTAGTAGACTGATTTCAAACCAAGACTAGAGAACACAATCTGTCCTGCTATTAAACCCATAGCAGGAGGGAGAAGCGACGGATTTATACCTTTCTCAATGGTATTTGATCGTAAATGAATGCAACGAATTAATCTGGAATTCGAACTCGGTTCTTGGATTTCTAGTTTGGAGCTGATATCCAATGCCCCATAACGCACATCTTAACCGTTTTTCATTAATTATAAAAAACAAAATTCAAATTAAAACATATTCTAAATTACTTTATTTTAGAGTATGAAAAGAAACAAAGAAACCAAAAACAAAAAGCAGATATATACCTCGAATAAACCCAACAAGAGATGCGCATTCTAGTAGATGATAATTTACTTTTGTCTCTTAAATAAAAGTCTAAGCGTCTGTAGAGAAAGAGTTTCCGTTCTTTGCAAAACATGATATTTAATCGATTACAAAAATCAATAATTGAAATATGTTAAGTAACCCTCATGTGACCAATTAAATCAATCAGGACCATTTGAAAGAGTAGAAGAATTGATGAATTCTAAAGGATAATTACGACACTTTAAAGATAATATTAATTATTGTTTCAATAAAAAGAAAATAATTCTTCTTTTTCTTTATCCTCAGTCTCTGTTACAACCAAAATTAAAACTTCTATTTGCATTTAATGAGCGCATACATGTATTTTTTAATCAGTTTTTTGTCTCTCTTTTTTCGCTGAAATACGAAAAAGGCTTAGCGGTCTAAGTAAAATTACAAATGGCGCGATATTAAAAGCCATTTCACCCATACAACATTTTAAGGACCAACACTTTACCTGCACACTTTTCTTCTTATTAGAGCAAGCGACGTAGGAAACTTCTCTGAGTGGTCGTGTCCGTTCAGAAACTAGAGGGACTAGTCTTAACGTGATATGATAATGATCTCATTATCATATCACTTATGCTTTCAAACGTAATACGTCAGTTAATTGCCGTACTTGATAAACCATTGGGCGATCATGTCTTGAAAGAGACATGACTGACTGGATAAAAGATTTTCCCGCAGTAGGTTGCCATTACTTTCTACGGCGGATTGGTTTCCAAACAAAGGCTATAGAACCCAGTATGTCCTGCTATTTAGCCCATAGCTTGAGAGAGAAAAGACGGATTATATTATGATGTTAAAGAGTAGGAATTACTGGTGGATAAGTTTATTACTTCATTGCAAAACTGACCCAACAACTTTATGACCAGTAGAAGCTTTACTTGTGTTTCCAACTATTACATTATGCTTCTGTACATGATACATGCTTGGACGATCATATCTCGAAAAATGAATGACTTACTGGACAGAAGTTTTTCCTGTAATGGGCTCCCATAAGTTCCTGCGGTAAACTGGTTGCCAAACCAAGGCGACAGAATCTAATTTGTCCTGCGATTTAACCCATAGCTGGATGAAGAAGAGACGGATTAATAGTTTTCCGAAAGGTGTTTGCGCATAAGTGAATGCGTTTAACAGAAATGTGAAATCGGCTCTCGTAAGTGAAATCATATGTCTTGTCGTGTTAAGACAGCATGTGTTCTTTTCAAAGGCTCTTGAAAATGTATTAGCTGGTGATATTAAAAATATGATAATCTCGCAAAACTATATATATATATATACATATTAGTTATATAAGGAGTCAGTCAGTTAAGTGCCAGATACACGCTTGGGTGATCATGTCTCGGAAGAGACATGACTGACTGAACAGAAGATTATCCCGCAGTAGGTTGCCATTGCTTTCTGCAGTAGACTGGTTGCCGACCAAGGCTATAGAACCCAATCTGTCCTGTTATTTGACTCATAGCTAGAGGGAGAAGAGATGTATTATATTATTAAGTAGTAATTAGTGGGGGATTAGTTTATTATTTCAGAACAATATAAAACTGATCCCCCACTTTATGCCCATTAGAAGCCTTAATGATGATTCCAACTATTATATTCAGTCAGTCAGTTCAGTGCCATATGTGATACACGCTTGGGCGATCATTTCTTGAAAGAGACATGACTGACTGGACAGAAGATTATCCCGCAGTAGGTTGCCATTGCTTTCTGCGGCAGATTTAAAAAAAAAATAGAAATCTAATAGTCTTTGACGGTGTTACAAACAATTGAAAATCGAGTTGCTATTTTGAAGGTGTTCACATTATTTTGTCCAACCCCTGCATATATTAGTGATATTAGTGATATTAGTAGAGAAGAGATAAACAAAATAAAAAGGATTACCTTTTAAACAAATTAAAAAATGCTTAGATGACTATGAACAAGGATAAATGTTTTACATTTTGACACAATAACGTATCTTGAATATCATATTTTCAAAGACTGGGTTTACGGCCGTATCTCGTTGAATACACCGGTTCTCGCTCGATCACCGAAGTTAAGCAACGTTGAGAGTGATCAGTACTTAGATGGGTGACCGCTTGGGAATTCCAGGTACTGTATACGTTTAGTGACGGATGTGCGTTGTGGTGCAGTGGATATCGGCTCGGAAAGAGAAATCGGTGAGCCGAGTTCGAATTCCAGTTGAATACCCTGCATTCACTTAAGCACTGGTACCTTTGGGAAAGGTATGAATCCGTCCCTTCCATCCAGTTATGGGTTAAATAACAGGGTAGGACTTAAAGACCCTGCCCTTAAAAAACAAATCCCAATGAATATTGATACACGAAAAAGAAAAAAAAGTATTACTAGACACAAAACTTATATATAAAAAAACAATAAATTGTTGAAAGAAAAAGGTATTACCAGCAATAAATAAATACAATTTAGTTGGTTTTGCAATAAATGACCCGCCGAGGCTGATATGCCATAAAACAAACCAACTAACCAACCAAATTTAAAGACTTAATTTCACCAGAAATATATTGGATAATAAAAACAAAATAAAAAAATGATAGCAGAAGTATCTAGACCTACAAATGAAAAAGAATTGGAATCATTTTTAGGGTTATCTCTAGACGCATTTGGGAAAGACATTAGAGTAATCAAGAACTTCTACCGGTAGCAAACCCCTGCATACGGGCAGGAAACATGTTCACTAGATATACAAGATAGAAATAGTTGTATGACAAGTATGTCATACAACTGTCACCGGCTCTCTTCAACTTATACATCATGACAGTTCGTAGAGCCCTAGAAGTCATGCCAGAATTCAATTGTGGCCACAATCTGAACAATATAAGATATGCAAATAATAAAACGCTGATAACAGACACGGAAAGGAAACTACAAGCTATCCTACAGAAGGTAGCTGTAGAGAGTGGAAATAAAGGACTACATATAAACTACAAGAAAACTGGATGAACGGTCATCAGTAAAAAGAAAAGCCCAAGACCCCAAATACAGACAGGAAAAATAAAATCAAGCCGATACAAAAATATAAATACCTCGGAAGATGGAAAGTTCGACACTGAGATCCGAAGGCAAATTTCTATGGCCAAGGATGCATTCCAGAAGCTGAATTGAGTAATGAAAGCCAAGAACATTTTGCTAGAAACAAGGAAGAGAGTATTTGATTGTTATGTGATGTCTGTTCTTCAATATAGAAGTAAATGCAGGGCAATCTCCTCAAACATGAAGGAAACACTTGAAGCAACCGAAATGTGATTTTACAGAAGGATGCTGAGGATACCATGCACAGATCATGTGAGCAGCGAAGAGGTTTTGGAAAGGATGGTAACGAAAAGAAAACTAATACTTAACATCAGAAAAGGACAGCTGATGCTCCTGGGACATGTAATGAGGAAGGAGGACTTAGGGAATAATTTATACGCTTACATCGAGTGATCCTGTTCAAGTTCCCCGCATTAAACCCCAACTTGTGCCACATACCGTCTCAGTAGAGATAATATGGCTAAATACTCAGAGGCTCAGTCTACGTACTAAAACTCACATGAGAAAAATGGACAAGTATGGTGTTCTATCCCGCGTATGCAGCGGCTTGGTATATTTTGACTCTTGACCTGAGTGTACCCGTTAAGACGCCCCACATGATACGCGACCTTGTTTCGCATACAGCCTCAATGTATGAAATCGTAACTGTCAGTTAAAATCTCTGTCTTTCGGCAGGGTACGACTCAGTCGGAGCTCGATCTAGATACTGAGACTCGACTGGGAAAAATGGACATGCTTGGTATTTTTTACCGTTTGTTCAAGAGTATGCGCTCACGTTCCCTAGGTTAAAGCCGACTATGTGTCACATCTCTTCTCTGGAAGGAAACTTTGGGTAAATGCTCAGTTCCGAGTGTTCTGATAGTGCTCGTTAGAGTACTTTTAGTACCGTTAGTAGCGAGTTATAAATCCGAATCTGATCATATCTATAAAATATGATCACATCTATCTATCTATCTATCTATCTATCTATCTATCTATCTATCTATCTATCTATCTATCTATCTATCTAAGTCTATTAATATCTATCCCGCTATTCATATGTATGTATGTATGTATGTATGTATGTATGTATGTATGTATGTATGCACAAATCCCAGTCATATCTATCTATCTATCTATCTATCTATCTATCTATCTATCTATCTATCTATCTATCTATTGTGGATCTTCGCCACAATGTTGTAGCGACTGGTTTGCACCGGAACTAAGAGACAAAACAAGAAGGTAGGTTCAAAACAGTGTATTAGTATAACAAAGAAACAAAATATCCAAAAGATGTGTTAATATTAAATAATATAGAAATAAGTAATATTGAAATAAATAAGTCCAAAGGAATGATTACGCTGCCTGAATAATAGCTGTCGTTAACAGCTGTACTTGACTGCTCGTAACTGCTACTGTTGACTACGCTTTAGAAGTCACGCAGGCAATTTATATATAGTCAGAGGAAGAGTTCATTCCTCGTAGGAGGGTACCATAACACTATCTAAATATTGTGGATGAAAAATCCTTCCTATCTATCTATCTATCTATCTATCTATCTATCTATCTATCTATCTCAGTTTGTTCAATCTATCTATTTATCTATCTATCTATCTATCTCAGTTTGTGCATTCTATCTATCTATCTATCTATCTATCTATCTATCTATCTATCTATCTATCTATCTATCTAAACATTGTGGGTGTAAAATCAACACGCCATGGTCATTGAAATGTTAAGTGTTAACCATCTGAAAACATACAGAGGATTTGAAACCGATAATCCTCAAGCTATCGTGGCCAAGGTATGAGCAACCACTTGTTACCCCTCCCCGCTATGATCTGTTCTTTTAATTCAAATTTACCAAGCAGCTTAACTCGATGTTGATTTTTGGGAAAAGCAAGAATTGAAGAGTGAAACTTTCATAATTCAAATTTCCTGTGTTAAACTGTGAGGTATGTTACGAATTGTTTCCTAAATCTGTAATTTTTCGTTTTTTTTTTTTCATTTTTTTCCTCACTTTTTGGCGTTCATGCTTCATTTGGAAAAAAAAAGTTTGGGATTTTTATTTATTTATTTATTTATTTATTCTGTCATGCGAAGCTATCCTGGCCAAGGTATCAGCAGCCACTTGTTACCCCTCCCCGCTATGGTCTGTTCTTTGAATTCAAATTTACCAAGTAGCTTAACTCGATGTTGATTTTTAGGAAAAACAAGAATTGAAGAGTGAAACGTTCTTAATTCAAATTTCCTGTGTTAAACTGTGAGGTATGTTAGGAATTATTTCTTAAATCTGTATTTTTCGTTTTTTTTCTTTTTTTTCCTCACTTTTTGGCGTTCATGCTTCATTTGGACTTTAACAAAGCTAAAACTTAGTTAACTCTCCGCTTTTGGAAGTTTGTGTTTTGTGTTTTTTTTTTGTTTTCTTTTTTTTTTAAATAGGAGCAGATAGGTCACACTATCGCCCGGTCCATACTCCTCCCACGTCTATCGAACTGGAGTAGAGGCTTGCCCCTTGTTTCCTGTTTAGGATGTGGTTTCCGGCTTTCTCTTCTCTCTCTTCAGACCTTGGTATTGATGCTTCTGTGAGTTTTCTGCGATCTGTCCGGTTGGTGGCAACGGCTCATCACTGTGAGGGTACCGGGTTGGCAGTTTCCTGGTTGCTGCTTCCGACTGGTAGTTAGGAGCCCTAAATCTTGCATAGCGTCAAGAGCGGCTGCTCTGATCAACAGTTGTATAATATCGGGGTTCTTGTAGTGCCATGTCGCGCATGGATAGGTGTCCCTGCAAGCGCTTTCGGTGGGCAACCCCGAGGCCACACCTTGTTGCAGTCCTAGCCAGTTTCCCTCCCAGCACAGATCGTGGATAATGACCGCCTGTATCCTCTAACCTAGGTCCCTTTCTACAAACAGAATCATAACTAAACAAATCAGAAATGACCCTAAACTAGTTAAATCCAAACCACCTAAACCCATTAAACTTTCCTTCACTAATATCCGGGGCATTCGTACTAACTTTCCTAGTGTAGAAGCGTTCCTGCATGAAAAGTCCCCTGACAGCCTTGCGCTCTGCGAAACTAACCTCAACTCAGCTATTCCCTCCACTGACCTCTTCATCCCTGGTTATCTTTCCCTTTTAAGGAAGGATTCCACTGTCCACATGCATAGGCTGGGTGTCTATGTCAGCGATAAACCTACCCATAGCTAGGATGACTTCACTCGAATCTACTGACCACCAATACATATGTCTCCGCCTGTCTCTCCTCAGTTCGGTTAGTTACCTATTCTTTCTTTACCGTTCTCCCTCCTCTCCTGACTGCTCCCTACTAGATAGCATTGCTGACAACATAGATAAGGCTATTTCCTATCACCCATTCGCCCACATATTTGTATTTGGAGACCTCAATGCCCATCGCTCTGAGTGGCTTGAAAACGCCGTTACTGATCCAGCGGGCATTCACGCCATGAACTTTGCTATTTCCCAATCCCTTACGCAAGTTGTGGACTTCCCCACTCGCTTTCCAAGTACTCCCTCGGGTCATACCTTACTGCTAGATATATGTTTCACCTCTGCGCCTGACGCCTGTCAAGTCTCGCTGCTTTGCCCTCTCGGCAACTCCGATCACGCTGTAGTCTCTCTCAGTATTTCTTTCCAATCTCACTCCCCACAGGAGCCCCCTACCTATAGGACCTCCTACCTCTACCAAAAAGCTGACTGGGATGCCTTTCGCGATTTCCTCTGGGACGTCCCTTGGGGAAAAGTCTTCGACCTATCAGTTGATGACTGTGCCTCTGAAGTCTCGTCATGGGTGAAAGCTGGCATTGATGCCTTCATACCCACCAGGAAGTATTGCTTAAAACCTCATTCCTATCCGTGGTTCTGCTCAGCCGCCATTGCCCACAGGAACCATTACTTCTGTCTATTCCGGTGACAGTCAACTGATCACAATAGGCGCCTGTTCACATCTGCTCGCAATGAGTGCAAGAGAACCCTAAATGCCGCCAAACTGTTGTTAACTGACCGCAAATTCGGCTCCAAGGACTATTGGAGGATTTTTTAAACGAGTGCTCAACAATAGGAAATCCTCAATACCTCCTTTAATCCATGGATTTGAGGTTCTCACGTCATCTGCGGACAAAGCTGAGTGCTTTGCCCACAGATTCTCATCCAACTCCACATTCGACTCGTCCGGAGTACACCCACCCGACTTCCCTATTAGAACTGAGGCCAAATTGCACGACGGATATATTACCCCGACAGTAGTATCCCGAGTAATTTCAAAACTCGACCAACATAAGGCGTGTGAAGACGATGGAATCGTGGTGATAGTCCTTAAGAGGTGTGCTCCTGAACTTTCCCCTGTCTTCTCTAAACTATTTAACTACTGCCTTTCTGCTTCCTGCTTTCCTGCATGCAGGAAGTTCTCTTCAGTCGTTCCTGTATTTAAGAATTGTGGTGAACCCTCGGACCCATCCAACTATCGCCCTATCAGTCTTCTACCGATATTCGGGAAAGTATTCGAGGCTATAATCAATGCTGAAATAGTTCATCATCTCACCGCCCTCAAACTGTTCTCCGACAGGCAATATGGATTCCGCTTTGCCAGGTCCACGGCCGACCTGCTAACAACCGTAACGGAGTACATGCTACAGGCCCTTGATGAGTCTGACGAGGCTCGCGCGGTTGCTCTGGACATCTCCAAGGCTTTCGACAGGGTTTGACACTCTGGCCTCCTATGCAAACTACGCGGTTATGGTATTACCGGTCACCTGCTTGACCTAATCCAATCTTTCTTAAATAACCGCAAAATGAAGGTCGCTCTGAATGGGCGTGCATCTTCGTCCTACAGCACGAATGCTGGTGTCCCACAGGGCTCTATCCTGGGCCCGACGCTCTTCCTTATTTTCATCAACGACCTCCCAGATGAGATCAAGTCCCAAGTAGGCATCTACGCAGATGACACTACAATATACTCCCGCACCAGTAAGAAACCTGCCGTGGCGGACAGACATAATCTCGCTGCTGAACTTGAACGGGATCTACACTCTGTGTTGAACTGGGGCAAGACGTGGCTTGTCAACTTCAATTCATCTAAGACCAAGCTGTTGTCTGTCAACCATTACAGGCAACCTCTCCTGCCTCCCATAAACATGGACCAAGTGATTCTCCCGGACAGTAATACACTACGCCTCCTCGGACTTACCCTGTCCTCAGACCTCAAATGGAACCACTATATTGAACCCATAGCAAAATCTACTGCTAAGAAGGTTGGGTCACTATATTGATCCAGGATGCTTTTTCCACCTGAATCCATCCTGCATATATACAAGTCAACCATCCGTCCGTGCATGGAGTACTGCTGCCATTTATGGTCAGGTGCCCCTGCCGTTCTCCTCAGTGTTCTTGACAGGCTCCAAAGGAGAGTCTGTAATGTGATAGGTACTGATCTGGCGGCTCGACCCGCAGCCACTTCCCCATCGTCGAAATGTGGCCTCCCTTTGTCTGGTCTATAAATACTTTCATGGCTTCTGCTCAGACAAACTTAAGTCACTGATGCCTCCTCAACAGGTGTTTACTCGTGCAACCAGACTGGCAGCTGGGTCCCACCCATTCACAGTCAGGTTAGCCAAATGCAGAAGACAATTCTACTCCTGCAGCTTCTTCTCTCGCACTTCCCGCCTGTGGAACTCGCTCCCGTATTCTTGCTTTCCTGACGGCTACAACCTCCAGAAATTTAAATGCAAAGTCAATACTAATCTACTAACCACTGGACTCTAGGTCTCTCCCCTCCCCTCCCCTCCCCTGTATAACCTTCTCTTTCTCTCCACCTATGTATCTGTCATCGCACCTGCTTTCTCAGCTTTCTATTGTTCCTTTCTAACTAGTTTGCATTCCTCACTCTTTTCTAATTAATCTTTTTACGTGTATGTAGCCCCCTGCACATCAGTGACGTTTCCGCCTTGCTCGAGGTGAAATGATTAAAAAAAAATGTTGATTCTGGTGTATATACGCTTCACATATACACACGCTTTTTCCCGCTATATTCCAGTCAAAAATATAGCATCCTGTAAACAATGTAAGTATATATATGTTTATACACATGTATACTCACATATATATATGTATGTATATGTGTTTGCGGGTATGACAAGATGAGAAGCTTTGAGGTCTTTCTCTCTATTTCTCTCTCTTTCACACACGCACACACACACACATACACACACACACACACACACAAACACACACGCACACACATACCATTTATGTGTATGTGCATGAATATATATACTGACATTAACGTTTCTCCCTGGAATCAGTTCAGAAATAAAACAATGAAAAAACTCTTAACTATATTTCAAATCGATGGCTGGACAAGAAAAATTGACATATATGCATTTGCTGTCTCTTTCATCATAATAGATAATCTCCAAGAATAACTTCTTTTTGTCGATCAGGTCCTTAAATTTATGATGGAAACTCTGTTAGATATTCTCTAGACATTTCCAAATTTTCAAACTCTTGCAGCTAACAGTGTTTGGCTGCTAAATCAACGTTTAAATACTTGATATACCACAAAACTTGTCTTATGTAAATATTTTCTTAATTTTTAGAAAGAAACGAAAAAAGGTATTGCAATATTTTTCTACTTATTTTATGGCCAGTTATAGAATACTTCAGCTTGAAGCGATTTTTTAGTACTTGTTTGTAATATCAGTACCGAAAACAGTAACCCAAATATCGTTTCTATATAAATAAGGATGCATTTCAGAAGCAAAACAGCGTAATGAGAGACAGGAAAACAGAAAAGGTTACCGGATAGTAATGTGATATCTGTTCTTCAATATGACAGAGAATGCGGGACAATCTCTGTCGTAAAAACAAATGCATGATGATGAGGTGGGATCGAAAAGTGCAGTGTAACGCTCGTCGGCAGGCCAGATTTTTTTCTTTCTTTCTTTCTTTGGTCACTTCAAGGAAATTGATTTCAGGTTTACCTTTCTCGGCCATTACATAGGACAGTTGTGAAAAATACACCAACTAAGCTGCTCCTACTTCCTCTTTGTCAGCCTGATTGTCAATCTGCAACGTTGACACACGCAATCCGCCGAAAAATCCTCTTATCTCTAACAGCAGCGCTAGCACCCGCTTTTTGTACTATTCCAAGACGGCCAAAATTTGCATGTATGCAAATATTGTCTCGATTTGGATGAGATAGTCACACATAAATTGTGTATTAAATAGTGGCTATCTTTCTTTTTTGTTATTATCTTGCAGGCAAGACACGTTGGAGCTCGTTTTGAAGTCCGAGGTAAGTCGTGTTTTGTTCCAATCTCCTCTTTGATGACGGAGAGACTTGAAGAAACAGAAATGTGTTCCTACGAAAAGTTGCTGAAGATACCATGGATCGAAACATATGAGCAACAAAGAGGTTTGAAAGAGAATAGAAACGAAAAGGTAAGAAATGATTATCATTAGGAAAAGACAGCTGAAGTTCCTTGTAATGAGGAAGAACGGTTTGAAGAAGCTGATACTCACAGGTCAGATAGAGGGGAGGAAAACCAGTGGAAAGCAACGCGTAAGAAAAATATCAAATTGATTAAATTTAATGAAAAGAAAATATAAGTAGGCGTTCTATTTTTTCAAATTTATATAAATATTGACGAATAAGTTAACAGTCAATATCCGGATAAAATTTGGTGCATCTGTTTTGTATTACAGGCATTTTGGTACCCACTGGTCAAACTGTGACCGCTGAGTCTTGACCTCAATGACCTTATAAATATCTCCACCCCCAACCTCTGGAAAGACTCATCTGATTCCATCCATTGGTTGATTTGTGATAAAACTAGAACATTTCTCAAATTTGATATTATAGACTTATATCCCTCTACAGATCTCCTAATAACTATATTCATTTTGCTAAAAAATTATGTACAGATTGCAGACAAAGAAACTAATATTATTCCAACACTAGAAAATCCCTCCTAACTAACAACTATTTCACCTGGAATAAAAATCTCAATGGTAACTTGGATGTCCCCGTTAGGGACGTTTGATTCAGCACAGATTGCTGATTTAGTAGTCATATATGTTTTACACATGCTTAGTAGGATTGTAGATCCTAAACGAATAAACCAATACTGAAATGATGGAATTATATTCATCCCTAAAGGTAATGAGTTCTTGAATACGAAAGATTCAAAAGAAAATTGTTAGGACCTTTAAATAGTACGATTTAAAATTGAGATTTCTTCACAATCTAAAAGTTTAAATTACCTAAACATCACACTTATTCTCAGTAATAATTGTTTAAACCTTACCATAAAGAGAATGGAACCTCTAGCTGCATCAACATTAATTCCAACCGTCGAAATGGCTTTGTAAACAGATACCTATGACTGTTAATATCAGAAGCTCTCCAAAGTAGCTGCTAGAAAGTTAGATTAGCATATTTAACACTCGCTAGTAAATCTTAAGGGCGAAGACTAAGAGTAAAAATAGGAAAAGAAGAATTATATGGTTCAATCCCCGTCCCTGCCTGTGGGAATTCCCTTCTGTTTACTTGCTTCTGGGGTCTTCTAAGTGCCCGGTTTACTTGAAAGTTCCTTGAATTGAGAATAAGAGCAGATCAATAAGACGTTGTTTTCCGTCTGTTGCTTTGTTTTGTATTTTTCGGACTAGTTTTGCGTTTCCGTCGTTTCGTAAGGATTATTTGGCCTACATCAAATTGACTAATTTGGATTATGAATTTAATTGCCAGTGTGCTGCTGGTTATGTGGGGAGTACCACCTTACATTTATGGTGGGGCGGTCTCCACCTTTCCATGGAAATGGACTATTCGAATCACTATATAAAATAGTTGTGATTATACCTCGAGGAAGGAAGTCGAGTAAGGAAGTCTAGTCAATCTATCACGTCTCTACGACGATACTGTATTTTTTTTTTAATCATCTCACCCCAAGCAAGGCATTCCACTGACACTATTGCGCATGGGGCTACATAGGGGAAGGTAAAGAGAAGGAGTGGTTAGACATAGGGAATGTCAGGAGGAAGGTGACAGATGAGTAAGGATAGCGAGGATGAGGGTTAGGCAGATGGGAAGAGTGCTTGATAGAATGGGAGCAGGTTAGTATGTTAGGAGGTGTCTATTGACCTTACATTTAAACTCCTGGAGATTGTAGCCGTCGGGGAAGCAATCGTTTGGAAGAAAATTCCACAGTCGGGAAGTGCGAGGAAAGTTGGAGTAGAAGTTACGGCTGCATTTTATCGGTTTCACTGTAAAAGGGTTGGATCTAGTTGCTAATCTAGTATCTCGTGCAAATTCGTATTTAGGGGGCACCAGTGATCTAAGTTCATCGGAGCAGAAGCCGTGAAAGTATTTATAGTATACTAATTACCTTGTTCTGTATTCCACGAATCCTCACCTCTTGTAAATACTTCTCTTTTCCTGTCAATACATCTACTTTTATACTTTATTACGTTGTTTTGTATTAGTTCACATAATTCTGTTACCCGTCGTAACAATTTAGAAACGAGAATTAATCAACATGTGCCTTCTAAACTAACACTTAGCTAAATAAGTAATATTTGTTGCCTTCCCTCTACAAATATGTAATCAGCTATCGCTCAACATGTACTAGAGAATATATAAGTGCGAGAAAAAAACTGATGGAACAGACTTTGCGTTTTCATTTTATTAGTTTCACAGTAAAATGATGGGACGTAGTTACTAATCTTGTGGCTCCAGTAAATTCATAAATAGGGAGCACCAGTGAACTAAGTTCATCGGAGCAGAAGCCGTGAAAGTTATTATAATAAAAACATATTCATCATTTTTATCACCAGTTACCAACCATCCCCTGATGAAGTACAATTCATAATACTGAAACTGCTAGCTTTTTTGTAGCGATGTAAAATGTTTTCATTCAGATAAGTGCAATGCGGAATTTCTGCTTGGGCAATCATTCTCGAAATTTGTTCTGCTATTTAATCTATAGTTGGAGGGAAATGCGACGGATTAATTCTTTTCCCAAGAGTATTTGCGCGTAAGTAAATGTAACGAATTCAACTTGATTTCTCGTTCCGAGACGATATCCACTGTATCCCAATGCACATTCCTCAAAATAAGGAACTTATGTAGCCTTCTGTTTACTTGCTTCCCCGACAGCTACAATCTCCCATAATTTAAATATAGTCATTCGTTATCTCCCATCTCACTAAGCTGCAACATCTTTCTCATGCTTCTTACTCCGTCTACTCCACTCCACTCTCATCAGTATTCTCATTTATCTCTTACCCTCTTCCTGACACTACCTCTAACCTGTCACTCTTTCTCATAACTTTCCTCCTATGTAATCCCCTGCAAAACAGTGGCAGTAAAATGCCTTACTTGGGGCAATATGATTATAAAAGAAAAATTCTATACTGTTATAATGTGGGTATGAAGTGGGGGATCAATTCTAAATTAAAATCAATATATAAACTGATCCCTGTCATCCTTCTCTTACCTACTTCCCGACACCTCCTATAAACTGTCACTCTTCCTCATAACTTACCTCCTATGTAACCCCCTGCAAATCAGTGGCAGTAAAATGCCTTGCTTGGGGTGATATGATTGTTAAAAAAAATTACTTATATTAAAATATTATAGTAATATTATTCTCCATTTTGTATTTAGTATATTTTTAAAAATAAATGCTACTGTTTCTATATCCAATGTATGGAACAATTTATATTTAACTGGAATTTAACATTTTTATTTTATGTGGGTGTGGATAAAATAGCTTTCACACAAGAAAAGAGATTCACAAAAAGAAAGGTGTGTTAAGAACATGGATTCTGTAAGAAACCGAAATATTCACAGAGATTTCCATTCATTACCTTCAAGATTCAGAGATGAATTATTTACACTAACATGAGAACGATATTTCTTGGGATTTCACGGCTTGTCTGCTTTCTGTAGCTTTTTCATTTGCTTCTATTTCGGTGCAATCAAATATTCCCTAAATCTCCAATAAAATGTAGAGTTGCAAAGAATAGGTCCTCGTAGACTAATAAAAAAAGCCGAAGGATGTTTTTTCTGAGATTGATATTTCTTTCCTGCCTCTATTACCCGTGTCTTTTTACTTCTCTGCCCTTTTTTTTTTCAATCAATCAGTTCAGGAAGCTTTCATCATTTCTATTCAGTAGAACTAGCAAGGAATAAATGACTGAAATACAAAAAAAAAAAAGTAAAATTATGGTGTGATAAATTCGTCTGGAATCTTTGAGGGGACTCTAAGAAAAAACAAACAAACGGAAAATTCAATTACAAAAAAAGATACGAATGATGCCTATTTGATTGCTATTGACATTCGGCATATATATATATATATATATATATATATATATATATATATATATATGTACTCCTTTATATTACCTTTGAGCAGTAGAGGTATTCATTCAAAGCACAAGTACCAGATTTGGTGAAAGGGACGTGTTTCAATTTCACGTTTGCAGGAAAATGAGTTTCTTTATAATAAGGCAAACGTTCTTGTTTATTTCTATACTTAGATGTCGAATCGAAAAGTCAATGAGATTCAGAACAAAACATTCACTGAGAGTGTTTCGTAAGAAATGTTGACCCGTTCCAGCTGTCCCCAAACTCCATAGCATTGTCTGATTCATCTTGAACATTCAGGAGATATTGATTCGATTAAGACAAAAATAATATGAAAGCGAGACCGATTGGTTATAACGCTTGCATTCCGACTCTTTGACCCGAGTTCAAATCTCAACATGATCGATTCCTCAAGGAATTGATAACATCATGGTGAGACGAACCCATAATTGGGAAATGTTCTAGTTCCACAGCCCATGTCTCGTTCTTATTTTTTTATAGTACTTCTCATTTATTGTTCGTCTGTTTTCATTGAATGCAAATACACCAGATATGGATTGAAGTCTCTATTACTATATTACCAAATTCACAAATAAATGCTTTAATCTACTAAGCTACTGTTTCGTAGGACCGATATCCATCTAAGGAAGACTGGAAGGCTTATGAAGCGTTATGATAGCAACAACGATGTGGACAATAGTCTAAATATAATGTAAATAATGATAATTCCTCATCCTAGAAATTCAGGAAAAAATTGCCTCTTATTTATTTATACAACATGTATTTTATTAAACACACACACACACACACACACATACATATATATATATATATATATATATATATATATATATATATATATATATGTATATATACACCGCTAATTAATTAATTTTTCATATAATCTTTTATGTGTTTCTTTTCGGTACTCAAATAAGAATTGTCCTACTTTCCGTGTTGGCTGCTGGGTCATGTAATAAATTGTGTATTTGGGCAACAATCTCTTCTCTTAATATATATATATATATATATATATATATATATATATATATATAGCCAAAAGATGCATTGCAAAAGCTAAGCAGAGTATTGAGAGTCAGGAAAATGTCGTTGGAAAGAAAGAAAAGAGTGCGGGACTATTTTCTGTGACATTTGTCCTTCTATATGACAAAGGAGTAAAGAGAAAAAAATTAATAATTAAAAGAAATGGCTACACTGGAATGCAAATCAAAAGGCATCAATACAGAGTTGCGTTGGATATAGAAACATTGCTGACTAATCACAGACATGCTGATGTCGATGGAAAGATATATCAGTCTTCCCGTACGGATACTGGAGGAAGCCAGTCTTACCTCTTTTGAAATGCAGTCAAATAATCCAGATTTAGAATCACAAAATATTTCTTTTGAGTATCTCGAGGAATATTTAAATTATAAAAGATGTCTAGAAATAGATCTAGATATCTTTGAAAGAAATTTAGTCCTAGAACAACATTGAATAATTATTTATTTGAAAAACTAGACATTGAGGTTAAAATCTAGTGGTGACAGTTTGTTTCATGTTTATACGCAATCTTTAAGCCTGAAGATTGCATTTTCTAATGAAATAAGTTTCCAAAATAACGAGTGAAGTTTATATATATATATATATATATATATATATATATATATATATACGAGTATGATTATAATCTCGTTTATGCATTGTGGTGATACCGACCGAGCAAAAGCGATAAACCGGATGTTGGTTCTCTCACAACAAACAGGAAAATGAATAAAACTCGTCGTCGTGCATCCGAGTTTGCGCAGTTGTTCCGGTTGAAAAAATAAAAATTAATCAAATATCAAATTTCCATTTCGCGAGCCAAGGGGAATTTTATTTACCATCCAATGCAAAGCCCGGAATCAAATACAAGGATGAAATTCGAAACGTGCTGTTTTGATCCAAAAGGCAGATATAAAAAGCGGAGACAAAAAGCATCGTTAGACAGACGGGCAAACGAGAGGAGATAAATACAAAGCTAGCACTTTTTTTTAATCATATCACCCCGAGCAAGGCGGTAAAACCACTGATGTGCAGTGGGCTACGTGAAGTGAAAAGATTTGGAAAAGAGAAAGCCGGAAACCACATCCTGAACAGGGAACAAGGGATGCACCTCTACACCTGTACAATAGACGTGGGTGGAGTGTGAACCGGGCGATAGTTTAGTCTATCTACTCCAATTGTAAAAAATGAAAAAGAAAAAAAAAAGAAAAGTGAAAAGATTGGGAAAGAGAAAGCCGGAAACCACATCCTGAACAGGGAACAAGGGATGAGCCTCTACACCTGTACAATAGACGTGCGTGGTGTGTGAACCGGGCGATAGCTTAGTCTATCTATTCCAATTGAAAAAAAAAACGAAAAAGAAAAAAAAAGAAAAAGTGAAAAGGATGGAAAAGAGAAAGCCGGAAAGGAAACCACATCCTAATCAGGGAACAAGGGATGAGTCTCTACACCTGTTCAATAGACGTGGGTGGAGTGTGAACCGGGCGATAGCTTAGTCTTACAAGTAAGTCATGATTCTGCTTTGATTTTATTTTATTTTAATTTTTTGTTGTGGCTAATTTTAAAAGTTTCCTAGTTATTTGAACGAGTGCGGTTTTTTTTTTGTATTTTTTTCAAAGAAATTTTTTTTACTGGAGGTTAATTTTGTTTTAAAATTCCCCTGTTAAATTCCTTGGTCGTCTTCTTTGCTCGGCCATTGTCTAATTAGTTGACTCTCATACACCCCCGCATACACGCACGTAGTATCCAAAAAGATAAAATAATTCTTTTATCACTGGTTGAGCACGTGTTTTTTTTTTGGGGGGGGGGGGGACAACTTCACTAGTAAGTCATGATTTTGCTTCACTGCTCTCTTAAAATATTTTGGCAATTAAAAATCAACAACAAAACCCAATTATTATTGGGGACAGCATCGTAAAACCAAATCTTATAATGGAAACTCTGTGTGTGTGTGTGTGTGTGTGTGTGTGTGTGTGTGTGTGTGTGTGGCCGTATCTGACTACCGGGCACACCTAGCACGGGTCCGGTCCGAACCGAGCAATCATATTAAAACTCCGGGCAAGGAAAAATGTCTTCGTCAGAAATCAAACTAAGCAATTCACGAAGAAAGAAAGAAAGAAAGAAAGAAAGAAAGAAAGAAAAACGAAGAAAACATCCGAATGAACGCAGTAAAAGTCTGTTTATTTATTAATCTTGGGAGAAAAGACTGGTTATACTCAGAAAGTCCGAACCCGATTTCCTGCTTTCGTTCACGTTCTGTGCCTAATTTCCATTGGAATAGCCGAAAAAATCCGCAAAAATCATAGTTTCTGGAAACGGATGACACATGACGTCATCACATTGTCAACTAATAAATCCGGGCAATTTTCTCTGTGCCCGGTGTTTTTTTTTACCATCAGCTACGGCCCTGTGTGTTTGTAGAGTCGTGGTTAGTGTAATGAATAACGGATTAGATTAAGGAATCGGAGAGCCGAGGTTTTCGTTACATTCACTTACGTGCAAAGGAATCTATTTCTTGACCCCACCTCACTATATAAATCAATTTTTAAAGCTTGTCCTTTCAAGAAATCGCCAATCCTAGCTCTTAATTTCTTTATTATCTTCGAATTGGTCTGGCTTCCTGACAAAAATCGCCTTAAGTGCTATATGTTAAACGCTTGGGCGAGCATGTCTCAAAAGATTTTCTAGTAGTAGATTGCCATGACTTGTTGCTGTAGACTAGTTGCCAGCCAAGGCCACAAAACACAATCTGTCTTGTTATTTAACACATAGCTTAAAGAAGAAGAGTTGGATTCATACATTTCCCAAGGATATTTGTGTGTAAGGATATTTGTGTTTCATTTTTGGATTTTTTAAAAAATCAGACTTTCATTTTTCTGTTAACAAAATTTTGTGAATTTGAATTTGAGTTTTGTTTAACAGCATACCGAGAAAGTTTAATGAATTTTTTTAAATTATTTTTTTATTTTAGAAACCTGAAGATGTTTTCTTGTTTTATATTCAAAAAATTATTATGGCAATAATTTTTTTCTTCAAAAATGGATTGTTGGTAATAATTTTTTTTCAAAAACGTACATTATTCTATAAAAGTCAATTTTTATGTATATATTTCTAAAACTATAGTGTTTTGGACCCCGTTTGGAAGTTAACTATTTCTCCATAGCTGGGACCCTAACAGGTGCTTCCACTTTGGGTCAAGGTGGACTTGGGAACAATAGCAATTGAAAGGTGGTTCCATGCTCTTCACAACCTCCCAATCAGAGGCCTTACTGCTGGATGCAGTTTATTTTCATACCCAGGACTATCTGTTAACAAAGTTAACAACTATCATGAAGTGGTTGACAGAATTGTTAGTTAAACAATAAAAAACCTGCTTTCAATATAAATGTATTTTTAGCACAAATTCTTCATAATATAATATAAAACTTCTATTTTTGTATAGTCTCATTAAATAAATCTAAACTTGATTCAAGTGTCTTTGGATATGGACGAGTTGCGGCATATACCTTTACTTATTATTCAACATTATCATAGAATAAGTCATTTTAAGTTTTGATTAATGCAACTTTAAGGGTTGATGGTCATATTTATTGACAATATCTTAATTAAATTTACAATTCAGGATGAAACATTTTTTTATTTCACCATAGGCCTTAATCTCTTCTCAACTAAAGTGCACGACTGGTTCATCACCACTTTGTACCACGACGTCATAAAAACTTCTTTTAAGCCAGACTCACTTGTGTATGAAATACGTAAAACATCGCTTTCTAAAAGCGTTCATACTACAATGTCCATATGATTAATGTCAAGGCATAATAGAGATCAAGGTGACTTCTCAATGACAACAGTCGCGTCAAATCTGTTGTGTATGCGAGATCACAGTATTGAGAGAAAACATGCTCACTTAAACATGTAGTTGGCAACAAGAGTAACCCATTCTTCATTAACATATGAAGATTAACTTTCTACTCTATATCAAGGGGTATTTTGAAACATCAGAAACAGCAGCAGCCCATATCATGAAATTAGTTGGTTTCTGTCACTTGAAATGTCTTCTGGCACCTTCGAGGATGTTTCCAGGGGAATTATCGTAATCACTGTGATTTTCGTAGTTAACCAAAGCCCCTTCCCCCGAAAGAAAATTCATCCGACGAAAGGAAAATCTGTCTGCTGTAAGCTTCATTTTCCTTAACATGTTCTTCCCTCTGTTCCGACATTTTTACTTGATGGCACTTGAGAAAAGCTTTCGTCTTTGAATCTTATATGGTTTTAGTCCTAAGTCCTCTTTCAAAATCTTTAGCAACCTATCTGAAATATCCAAGTATTTTTGCTATCTTTCTCATGCTTTTTCATAGGTTTCTCTCACTGACTCACCCCCTCCTACAAACTGAACGTGTTCTTCCTAAATTTGGATTTCGCGAAATTCTTTACTCTATTTGAGATTTATTTCCACAGATTTCTATAAACTTGAAAATGTTTTATCATATCATAATTTTTCATAGTAGCTATTTTCAATTCGATATATTGATCCCGTTTTCTTTGAGCCACCATAGTTAATTAAACTTTAAACAATAAAAATGTTAGCAAGCCTTATGCAAATTATGAAACTATTTATACGAATAAGCATGTTTCAATTTATGTTTAATTTTTATGCCGCGCCTGGTACATAAAGTTTTCTCTCTGTTTGCAAGTGCGTTTATACGCAGTCAAATCCCAGAACAGAACTTCATGAATTAAAGTTTTAATTGTCTCACATCACAGCAGTATTAATGTTGGCAGTTTAGACTCGCCAAAGAAAAATGCTAAAAAGAAAATATATGGAATGCTTCTTATCTTTAGATGGACTTTGTCTTCTGGGCAGTGAGCATTAGTTATTTCCCGAGTCTTATGTAACTTTGTCTCTTTTGTTACTCTTAATTTTTTAAAATCGTTGTTTTTATGTTTTTTATTATGATTTTTGGTTACAACCGCGAGAGACAGATATCTCTCCGGGACTGTATTCACCGTCAGCTTTTGTCTAACTACTATCTTAAACATAGGGCTGTTTTTTCTATTCTTTTCGTTTTTAGTTTTCTGTTTTTTATTTAATAATATGGCCGTCATTAAATGTCGGCAAGGTCATTCAAGACCTATTTAGGAAACACTCAAGAGAAAAAGGGATTCTAAACAAAGAATAATGAGGCCCAGATCTAAATTAAAAGGAATAAAACGGATTTAAATAAAAAGACAAATGTCCTTTCATTGATTTTAAAAAAATAATTGTGGGTTAACCGTCATTTGCTATCAGAATATTTGTGCTAAAGGACAAAATTTATAATTTTCTTTTCAAGGAGGATGTTTTATTGCTTACCTTCATTGATTTTTGCAAAATCAAAAACATTTCTAACGGAAAGGATCGTTAATGATAGTAAACTGAATTATATAGGCATTTATCTGCACGCCAACAAAGCGGGTGATGCAGCAATTTACTATGCTTAGCTTAGATGTAGCTCAAGGCCGAAATCATAGAGGGCCCAGTGAGGATCAAACTCACTACGCAGTCGTATTTGATCTAGCCAAACAAGCTTGCTAACCAAAATACAGCGTATAAGTTCCAACCAAAGTGAGTTATATTCATTCAAGACCTATTTAAGAAACACTCAAGAGAAAAAGGGATTTTAAACAAAGAATAATGAGACCCTAATCTAAATTAAAAGGAATGAAATGGATTTAAATAAAAAAGACAAATGTTTTCGTATTTAGTTTTTAAAAGTAATTGTGGGTTAAGCGTCATTTGTAAAAAATAATTTTGGGTTAAGCGTAGCTTAGGTGTGACACAAAGCCGAAAGCATAGAGCATAAAGTCGAACTCAAGATGTTATCCTTATTAATGTAGCAAGACAAGCTTGTTAACCATTACATCACGTCGAAGTACCCAACGAAGTGAGCTTTGGTGATTTATTCCTTGTCTCTAGGGAAGTATTTTTAGCCTCGGAATTAAAATAAAAGTTAAATTCTTTTCTTCCTGAATGGGTATTTTCGGGTCGAAAAAGTGGAGTCGGATGGTTGAATTCGAATTACGTCTGTTGAGTTCATTTGAGATATTGTTTTTACTTACCCCCCTAGTATAGGTTAAGCAAAAGAGTAAACGGGATTTCTAGCCGTGAATAGCAGTTATTCGTAGAAAACGAAAACCCTGAACATAGAGAAGGCAAAAAGCACTCATCTAATCTAAAATTATTTATAAATGGAACATTGTCTGTGTGTGTGTGTCTCTGTGTGTGTGTATCCGTTACCTACAGACTCATAAACGGCTGAACCAATTCTCTTGAAAATTTACACAATTGTACTATAAGCATCTGCGAGTGTTCTTAGTTAGGTTTTGTGTCGAGGTACCCCCGATAAATATCGAAAATCGATAATCGAAAAAAACGGGTTATAGAAGGAGTGGTCCGATTTTAATAAAATTTGATACACTCATAGTCACAGACATAAGAAACGATATTCAGAAGTTCCAAGGTTACAGTTCTTACAATAGTGCAGAATTTTTTAATATATATATATATATATATAAGGCAAGATATTTGTGTGTGTGCCTGTTTATCTGTCTGTATGTCCTTTATACAAATCCACTATTTTTATCCGATTCTCACTAAACTTCACAAATATTCTTTAGGCTGAGTCTGATATCAGGACCATGGATTAGTTTTTAAGCTTTCATTACACCCGAGCAACGGCGGGCTATACTGCTAGTAATTTTATATTTACCAAGAGTTCATGTCAGTTCACAGATAAGAAATTAATGGGCTCTGTTGACAATCATGTTAACCTATACCGTTAAGAACCAGGGTATCAAAAGAATATTACTGGCTATAAAGCCGATGGCGAATTTTTTCTTTTTACCGTGCATCAAACTTTTATTTTTAACCGCGACCGATCCTATTCGGCATCTCAGAAATCATTTTTTTTTTAATCGGAAGATTACCCCCGACTGAACAAAATAATTCCTGCTGATTTAGAAATTAAAACGTATACGAACTCTATTAATTCCTGCTTTATCTGTTATCAAAGAATACTATAAACACTAAAGTTTTTTTCTTTGGTGAGAATAAGTGATTCTTGGCCGGTTACTAGTTCTGTGAGGAAATAGTTTCTCACAAGATCGTGTTCCTCATTTTATTCCGACTAAACCTTCTCACATCGGCATGAAAAAGTAAATTAGCGTGAAGAGTTTACATCAGAGAGTTTTATTCTTCACAGAAGGATCTCCGAGATGCCTAAACTTTCACGAACACCCTGTTGTGAGTAATTCTGAGAATTTGGCAAATCCTGAAAATAGAATCTGCACTAGCGGCGTTGAAGACATGTGGAGCGGTGCCAAATGTTGGTTTAAATCCTTCAGAAAAGTAGGAAAAGTTTAATCGAGGATTTTCTTGCGGAGTTTTCTGGAACCAAAAATTGGCAATTCTCAATGTTCGGCTCCTGAGTGACTCACAAATGTATAGAGTTACACGGAATTGAATTACGTTGTTTTTTCACTGTTTAGTTTGTTATACATACTAGTTTATCTACACCTTCAAAACAGGGATCTTGCAATGCTTATAGATGTGAATCTAAACTTATTTATAAATGGAACTTTGTCTCTGTGTGCGTGTGTGTGTATCCGTTACCGATAGACTCCGAAACGGCTGAACCGATTTTCTTGATGTTTTACACAGTTATACTATAAGCGTCTGCGAGTGTTCTTAGCTAGATTTTGTGTCGAGGTACCCCCGATAAATATCGAAAATCGATTATCGAAAAAATTGGGTTATAGAAGGAGTGGTCCGATTTTAATCAAATTTGATACAGTCATAGACAAAGGCATAAGAAACGATATTCAGAAGTTTCAAGGTTTCAGTTCTTACAATAGTGCAGAAAATCGATATATATATATATATATATATATATATATATATATATAAATCGATACCAAGAAATCAAAATTTTACTTACATTCATTCATTTTTCTTTCAGTCTACGGTTTCGCTTTAACTGGAAACATTTTAGTATTTCGTGCCAACCTCCAAAGAGTGTGAGCTCCAGAACCATGGATTAGTTTTAAAGCTTTCATTACACCCGAGCAACGCCGGGCTATACGGCTAGTGTTTATATATAGATTAATTACAGATTTACTGAAATCTGCAAACACAAAAACTTCAACATATGGTGTCTGGAAGGAGGTTCCAATCGCTGTTGACTCTAGCAGCAAAAAAAAAACATCCTGTTCAAATCTTTTATGAAGTTAAAAAATTATTTGTAAAATATATTCCAAAGAAGAGAAATATACATTAAAACCTCTTCTACGTCATAATAATCAGTTCCATGACCAGGTGTCACCGCGAAGATGAGCAACCAGACAAGATTTCTCTATATGTCTCAGTCGTATGGTAGCATCTGAAACTTAATGGTTTATCTTCTTGTTTATCTTCTTGGGGTTGTCAGTCCTTGCATTTCATGGAATCTTGTAGGATCGCAGTGGACATATTCTTGACTCTTTTGACATATCCGTACCATTTACAGTTCCTCTTTTCGACAGGAGTTTATGTGGTTTTCGAAAAGGCCTGTTCCTTGTTTGATGTTCTCCCTCTTTGGTGTTAATGGATCCTAGAGTAAAACAAACATAGAATTAAATATTTAATTATAATGGTACTTTGAAAGCATGAAAATATTTAAATATTCTCGTGTTCATTAAAATAATGAGATGAATACTCAATTAATTTGCTTTCCCCTTCTTTTATGGACGTACCGTCTACTGTGACACTATCTCCCGCAGGGATACTTTCCCTTCTCCCGCGAGGATACTTTCCCTTGTTCGGTTTAATACAGCGGAGAGAGAGAAATTGATATTAGCAATCTTATTAGTTATGCTTTATTGTAATACGCGATGTAAGCTTATGTAAAAAAGAATAATTTTAATACTGTGAGATATTGTAAAATATGGGGAATAGAAAAATCAACTATTTCTGTGAAGTAAAAGAAAGAAAAAGACACTTTTTCTTCTTTCGTGTTTGAAGCGGATATTTTGGTAAGCTAAAGATTATTTAGCCAAAACAGGTGTCAGAATTATTTGATGAGGTCAGGCGGGGTTAAAGTCCCTCAACAGATTTTCTGGTAAACAAGAGAATCTGTGGGATCTCATTCGTCGAGCTAAACCCCCTCCACAAATCGAGTGAGCGGAAAACGTTTTCATTGGCCGAAAGCTTCGAGCCGGCCAGATCCTCAGAGAGTATTGAAATGGATATAAAAATCCGGACTCGGCCAAAATATCAGTTCTCTGAGTTCTCTTAGAAGTTTTTCTCATTTTTTCGGTCGAAATGTAACGACTGTGGAAAAAGGTTCCCAACCGGGGAGCCATGACCCACCACTGGTCGCCCACCATATAACTTATGGCTAAAGAGTCAATTCCATATGAAACCTGCCGCAAATTAACTTCGATATGAACCCCGAAAGAACGTTATTGTTATTTTTTAATCACGGGAAAATCGAAAATTCCGATTCTTTGTTCGCTCAATTTCGGTAAACTCTGTTAAACTCCGAAAAGGACCGAAAGGACCTTGTTATTTTAAAAGTTACATAGAAAATTGACAGCCCTGATTATAGAGAATATGTGAAAAGACTTTAATGGAAATTTAATGAGTATGTGAAAAGACTTTAGTGAAAATTTGAAGAGTTCTGTTTACTTTAACGAAACTTAGACAAGGCTTTTTTTAAGGATTGGAAGCGCTGATGTATCTAGCGAACTTACTCTCTCCGTTGTAACCAGCATTTTCGACAACTGTATTATCCTTTTCGACAATTGTATTGTCTGCTCCTGTGAAAAGAAAAACATCGTTTTTATATATATATATATATATATATATAAAGACATTCTTCGTAACTCTCCAGGCGTGTTCAACCTTGTTCATTTATTTTATTAATTCTTCTTTTGTTTTTTTTTTGTTTTTTGTTTTTTTGGTGCCGTGTTTATTTTTTTCAAACCACAAGTGTACACCAGTGTCCAGACTGGCTCAAAAAGGCGACTACTAAACTTGCACGACGTCATCTCTGGGATCAGATCACAACGTGGGACAGTGGCGCGTTGTTGCAAAAGACGTCTTGTAAACCAGCTTTTGTGGCGACGCCCTCGGACGAGAACATCACGACCAGCATCAACAACCAAACCAACCGGACAGCCGGGTGGCAGTGTCACAACTGGGATTGTCACGACCGTCAACGAGAGCAAGCGTCACACTAGACGGCCAGCCCCGGCATAAGGCGTCACACTACCTAAATATATTTGTGACGTGTTCCTTTCAGGATCAGCGGATCATGGCTCTTTACAATTTAATGTCATTTTAGGTCTCTGCGGTGTGTCGTTTTTATATTCCTCCATTTATCAACATAATATTAACCATCAAAGGTCGTTAGGTAAGTTATTCCGTGATTTTCTCTGTTTCTCATGCCTTCAGTATGATCTACATGTGTCAAATTCATCATCCCTCCTTTCCTCGTTATGCATTCTAGAAATTTCAACAATCACTTTCTGATGCTAAATATTTATCGTCTATAAAATTTTGTAATAACTTACAGGTCCAGATATTCAAACTTCTATAGAAACACGCTTCTGTTGCTTCAAGTTTAATTCTTATCTGTTAAGAGATTTTCCATCATTTGCTGATATCACATGACAGTTCAGTAGGCTTTTCTTTTTTCAACGACGATTTCCTGCTTTTTAATACTTTTATTAGTATTAGTAAGTGTTGTGGAGTGTGGTACTATATTTTCACGATACCGAATTGGCCAATGGTTTCTAGACTGGCTGTTCTCTGATTCCTTGCGCGCCCACGTTGCTTCTTAAGATCCACGAAAGGTGGGGATGGATACAATTCAATCAATGGAGTGTTGAATTTGGCGTCGGAGAAGAAGAATAGTTGCCACACCATCAAAGAAATGACGAAAAGCGTTTGTTATAAACAGTAACAAACGCTTATTTACACAGGTATACAATAATTTTTATCAAGGTAAAACAAACACCGCGAAGTGAGGGGTGAATGTAGTTGACTGGCGGAAAAAGGTTCCTTAGCTCGAAGAAATCTTAACTGCAATTAGGCAGTGTCAATGATGGAGAATGCAGTGGCAACGGATTCGATTCTGGGCAGCGAAGAATGAACCGTTTCGATTTTTTGCTCTGGGTTTTCTCTATTTATGGGTCCGAATTTCGAATAATTAGCTCCTGATTGGTCAGCCAATAGGGATTACCGACCAATGGCTATCGTCGTAACAACCCCCCCCTGGGTTGCATCTGATTGGTTTAGATATCTTTATAGTTAATAACTTCGGTTTACTACACCTGATTCTTAAAAATGTTGGATACCCAGAATGAACTTATTTTTATAATGGTTTAATAAAATAATTATCATGATTTAATTAATTATCATTTAATTAATTTTCATTTAATTAATTTCGTCAGTCAACTTTTTGACACTTAAATGAATGTGTCATATGAGTCGTCTTCGCACTGAAAGTTATATTCGTGCAATGTCGGTTGCTAATCCACTTAACACCCTTGGACCTTGGTAATCTTCCACTGAAAGCTGACTCCTTTCTATTCGGCTAACTGCCGACTAATATCAACTGCCTAGTAGTTCTACTAAACTCCAATAGAACACGAAAGAACTTCAATGAACTTCCCAAGAACTCATAAGAAATTCTGTTAACTCTTATTAATATAGGAGGAAGAGTCCATTATCTGAAGAATAGGTGTGTTTCCCCATAACAGTAAGGCAACTTTTGCCATCCTAATGAGCCTTCGGATTTCAATGTGTCGATTTCCGTCCTCTGTTAAGACATTTCTCAGATATTTAAATTGTTGTGCTTGTTTGGTTTTGTTATTTGCAATTCGTAGATCATATTTTGGAGTTTTCCTTTTTCTGACATCATATATTTGGTCTCTTGACGTTTAACTATTTCTTTTATGCTTTCTTTTATTACATTCTCTAAAAGTTCTTGGAGTTTCCTTTCTGTGATTATTAACAGCATAGCATCATCTTCATATCTTATGTTAACATCCCACTCTAGATATTTGAAAAGATACTCAGTACTAAGGATGTAACTCTGGATCTATTATAGGAATGGAGCAAAGGAGGTACTCAAGAAAAACCACACACAGTAAAAGAAAGAAATAAACTGTTGTGAATTCCGGGTGAGGAACCGCACAAAATAATGAACAACAAAACAGATATTTGAGGTAGAAAAATAAGTTATATTTAACGTAAAAATACAAACTTGAACGCAGGGCAGTAATCCAGGAATACGATTAGTAAGGAATATATATATATATATATATATATATATATATACAAGTATTTGAAGTGAAGCCGTGCTGAAATTATATGTCCACGTCGGGAATGACGGGCGCTGTGTAATACTACTCTGACTGAAAGGAGCTGAGGTCTACTATGACTACTGACTCGGTATTCTTTGTGCATCTTACGGATCAGACTCGGTACTCTCACTGTACTCTGTGGATCGGATCCTGATCTCTTTATGGCAGGAGTATATGTATACTCAAATCGAGTGCATTATCATAGAAAAAAGGGAGATTCCATAACATAAAACATACTTGAAAAGGATCTCCATTCCGTGGCGGCCTGGGGTTAAGAAATGGCTAGTGATTTTTAAGGCTTCCAAAACAAAGCTGCTATCTATTAGCCATGACAGACAATCGCTCCTACACCCCGCTTAGCATAAATCAGGCTAGTCTCCATAAAAGAAAAACACTGCGCCTCCTCGATTTAACTCTCACAGCAGACCTCAAGTGGAATGACTATATAGAATCCATAGCTAAATCTGCTGCTAAGAAAGTCGGTTCTTTGTGTAAGGCCAGGAAGTTTTTCCCGTTTGAAACAATTCTGCACATATATAAATCTACCATCCGCCCGTGCATTGAATATTGCTGACATATCTTATCGGGTGCTTCTGCTATCCACCTAGATGTCCTTGACAAAATCCAGCGGAGAATCTGTAATCTGATCGATCCCGACTTGGCAGCTCAGATACAGTCACTTTCTCACCGGCGCAATGTGGTTTTCCTATGTCACTTCTACAAATATTTTCACGGCTTCAGCTCCGATGAACTTAGCTCACTGGTACCCCTATATATGAATTTACTCCAGCTACAAGATTAGCAAATAGGTCCCACCCTTTTACTGTGAAAACAAATTGTAAACGCAAATTCTACTCCAACAGCTTGTTTTCTCGCACTTCCCACTTCATCGACAGCTAGAATATCCAAGAATTTAAATGTAGTGTAAATAGTCATCTGCTATCCTTGCATCCTCTCTCTCATGCCCCCTTCTCCGTCCACTCCACTCTCATCAATATTCTCATTCTTCTCTTACCCACTTCCTGATACTCCTATAATCTGCCACTCTTTGTCATAACTTTCCTCCGATAAAATGCAGCCGTAACTTCTACTCCAACAGTTTCTTTCCTCGCACTTCCCGACTGTGGAATTCTCTTCCAAACGATTGCTTCCCCGACGGCTACAATCTCCAGGAGTTTAAATGTAAGGTCAATAGACACCTCCTAACACACTAACCTGCTCCCATTCTATCAAGCACTCTTCCCATCTGCCCGATACTCATCCTCGCTATCCTTACTCATCTATCACCTTTCTCCTGACATTCCCTATGTCTATCCACTCCTTCTCTTTACCTTCCCCTATGTAGCCCCATGCGCAATAGTGGCAGTGGAATGCCTTGCTTGGGGTGAGATGATTAAAAAAAAAAAATGTAACCCCCTGCGCGCCAGTGGAAGTAATCTGCCTTGCTTGGGGCGATATGATTATTTTTGAAAAGCCAGAAATTGAATAGTGACTTACTAGTGACTTCCTGTCCGTAATATAAAACCATCAACCACATTATTTTGAAAAAGTCGAATACTGAGAACTGGTGACCAGTATGCATTCTTCTTCTGTGTGCCCTGTCCTTTCAGGACGTAGACGATCATGACTCTCCACATCTCCCTATCTTTGACAATTCTTAGCATCATTATCTATACATATCTATAAATTGTAAATTGTAAACACAAATTCTACTCCATCAGCTTCTTTTCTCGCATTTCCCACCTGTGGAATTCCCTTCCACTTACTTGCTTTCCTGACAGCTACAATCTCTAAGAATTTCAATGTAAAGTCAATAGTCATATCCTATCTCACCAACCTGCATCCTCTCTCTCATGCCCCTTTCTCCGTCCACTCTCATCAGTTTTCTCATCCTTCTCTTACCCACTTCCTGACACCCCCTATAAGCTGTCACTATTTATCATAACGTTCCTCTAATGTACCTCCTGCAAAACAGTGGTATTAAAATGCATTGCTTGGGCCGACACAATTATTAAAAAAAACGTAGAGATAGGAGAAGAATAAGAGAGATTTTCAGGGTTTCAACAAGATTTTATGAAGAAGTTAGACGGAAGGTGTTAGAGACACAGACACTTAGAGATTTAGGAAGAGGCTAAGACAGAGGGGCATTGAGAGAACAAGAGAGGCTCACAAAAGTAATTTCGGAAAATAAAGAGAGAGTATAATATATTTAGTTAGCGATTCAGAGGAAAGATAGGTATGCAAACTGTGTCGGTAAGAGTTAGTAAAATACGTCAAGTGATTCAAAGAGAGAATTGGAAATAACGAGAGAGAATGGGCATTGACTCGAAATGAGTAGGAAAGCGGATAGAGAGAGAGAGAGAGAGAGAGAGAGAGAGAAGAAGAGAAGAGACTAAACGCAGAAAAGGGTTGGGGTACTTTTCGGTTCTTTGTGTCTTAAATATACCGTTGAGAATTTATAGCCAAACTTGGTCACTTCAATAGGAAGCAAATCTCTTCTAATTTTGTAGCCTTATGAAAGCCATAAATATGTCTTATGTACACTTTCCGATATTGCTATTTACTTAATCATCGATTTTCTTGTTCTCCTGATCGCCTCGAGATCGATTTCCATCCCCATCGCCTTTCGACAGAGAATAACGTTATAAATGTGAGTGTCAGTTGTTCGCATCTCATGGTCGATGATAAATGGTTTACAGAAACTCACTAAACTCATTGGACATTACCAGTGTGTAACAACAAGAACAGATGGATGGGAATGAGAAAGAAGAGGTGAGAGAGAGAGAGAAAGAAGAGAGAGAGAGAGAGAGAAAGAAGAGGTGAGAGAGAGAGAGAGAGAGAGAGAGAGAAGAAAATCAGTGCGCTTATTAAGTTTCAATATGTGAGCCAAAAGCGCATGCGTATTAGCGGTTCATGATATTAACCACAGTTAGCATAGCTTGGCACAAGGCCAAGTAAAAAGGAGGAATTTTGAAAAATGTTGCAAAAATCTTGCAAATGATAACGTGCTTGAATTGAAATTCAGCATAAAAAATCTGGTATTTTTGCCTAACAAACTTTGGCGTCTGTACAAGTCAGACAACTTTCGCATGAAGGAGTCAACCCGTGTGCTTATTTACCACGCTTAACTAAGTACGACACATGGACATGGAAGTGTAAAATCCAGCGAACTAGCGAATCGGTTAGTGAGACGGCCTTGCCAAGCTGCACAATACTGAAGCGATATTTTTTTAAAGAATGGGTTAGTCTGCTTATAGTTTTAATAGTAGAGCACTTAGTGAGGATATAATTCAGTATTACAAGGCACTATATTTCAAAATAGTTCCTTAACCCTATCTTTGCAACAGACACCCAACGTGAATGGAATATTGAAAGGGTATAATGATGAGAAGAAGGACAGATGGCGAGAAGAAAGAAGGACAGAATATGTGGAGAAAAAGATAAGTAAGAGAAAAATGAACAAATAAAGAAATATGGAAAAAAATAAATTATATAAAAAAATATAGTAACACAATTGCAAAAAAGAAGAAACAGATAAAGGAAATTCAAAAGTAAGCAAGGTAAAAAGAAATGAAAAAAAAAGTGGAAAATAAAAGAAAAAAGTCTGAGAATAGAAAAAGGTAGAAATAAAGAATGAAGGAAAATTGAAAGATGGAAAGAAAAGGCGAAGAAGGGCTAAGGCAGTGCCGTGCTTAGCAACATCGCGCCCCAAAGCAGAATGCGTCTTGCGGCCCCTCTACCCGCAGAATGCAACTTGCGCCCCGCGAACATACTATACCCACAATAAATGGTCAGTCAGTTAAGTGCCATACGTGTTACACACTTTGGGCGATCATGTCTCGAAAGAGACATGACTGATTGGGCAGAAGATTATCCCGCAGTAGGTTGCCATTGCTTTCTGCGGTAGACTGGTAGTAGACCAAGGCTATAGAACCAAGTCTGTCCTGTTATTTAACCCATAACTGTAGGGAATAGACGGATTAATACCTTTCCCAAGGGTATTTGCGCGTAAGTGAATGCAATGAATTCAGCTGGAATTCGAACTCGGCTCCCCGATTTCTCGTTCCGAGCCTATGATACTTTCAACAAAATAACATAGATATCCCTTGATCACGAAAAAACAGAAGAAATCGAGGAATTGGCGTTTAGAAGTCATATACTACGAACGTTATCCTGATTACACACGCACCCCCGCACACACACATATATATATATATATATATATATATATATATATATATTAGTGAATAAGGAACGAACGAAGAAAAATTTACAACGTCCAAAACATTAATTTAAAACGGTGCTCGATATATAATATAGAGCTGTGTATTTTTCTTTTTAATCACATCACCCCAAGCAAGGCGGTAAGGCCACTGGAGTGCAGGGGGTTACGTAAGAGTGAATAGATTGGAAAAAGAGAAAGCCGGAAACCACATCCTAAACAGGGAACAAGGGATGAGCCTCTTCACCTGTGCAATAGACGTGGGTGGAGTGTGAACTGGGCGATAGTTTAGTCTATCTACTCCAATTGAAAAAAAAAAAAGAAAAAAGAAAAGGAAAGTGAAAAGATTGGAAAATAGAAGGCCGGAAACCACATCCTAAACAGGGAACAAGGGATGAGCCTCTTCACCTGTTCAATAGACGTGGATGGAGTGTGAACCGGGCGATAGTTCAGTCTATCTACTCCAATTGAAAAAAAAAAGAAAAAAGAAAGGAAAGTGAAAACATTGGAAAAGAGAAGGCCGGAAACTACATCCTAAACAGGGAACAAGGGATGAGCCTCTTCACCTGTTCAATAGACGTGGATGGAGTGTAAACCGGGCTATAGTTCAGTCTATCTACTCTAATTGAAAAAAAAAGAAAAAAGAAAGGAAAGTGAAAAGATTGGAAAAGAGAAGGCCGGAAACCACATCCTAAACAGGGAACAAGGGATGAGCCTCTTCACCTGTTCAATAGACGTGGGTGCAGTGTGAGAACATGTACAATTTTTTTTTATAAATATCCACTACATTCTAACGGATAATTTACAAGACTTATTCCCTCATCTCTAACCCACACACAACATAAGAAAAGAGGCCCTTTCCACACCACCCGATGAGACATTGGAAGTTCAATATCGAAATAAAAAATACAATTTGTAGTGGATATATATAAACAATTTGTACATGAAAATATAATTTATAATATATATATATATATATATATATTACAGAGACAAGGAGACTTGCGCAGTGTACGGGGACCTAAGCACGGTCCTGAGAAAAGGCGAAGAAGGGGAAAGAAAAAACGAAGAAGAGTAATTAAGAAAAAAGAGGAAGAGAAATAAAAAAGAAGAAATGTAGAAAACGATAAAAAAAGAAATAAATTAGGAAACAAGGATAAGAATAGGCGGGGAAGGTAAAAAAGAAAAAAAGTAGTTGAAAAAAAGAATGCGAAAGGAAGAAAAAGAAAGATGAGAGGAAAATGTAAAAGAGGAGAAGAGAAAAGGAAAGGAAGGAATGGACTAAAAGATAAAAGAAAAAAAGGAAAGTGAAAAAAGATAAAAGAAAGAACGTAGGAAAAGAAAAATAATGAAGAGAAGAAAAAAAAAGGAAGAAAAAGTCATTTAAAGAAGAACAGAGGTGAAAACGAACTTATAACTTTAAAAAAAAGAAGTAGGAAAAATCAGTAAAAGTTTGAAAAAGAATGAAAACAGAAAAAGAAAAGCATGGAAAAAGAATGAAAGATGAACGAATGAAAGAAAGCCAATATATGAATGCTTTGCATTTCTTCCAAGATGCATCACAATTCATGGCCTTGTTCCAGACTAGGCAAGTCTACGTAAAGTTCTAAAAAAAGAGAAAATAAAGAAGAGAAAACGTTATTATAGTAAATTATTCATAAGCACAAAAGAAACTAAATGATACACAAAGAAAGAAACAGAAAGCATTTATGCATAATGAGGAAAAGGTATAAAAGGAAGGAGAGGGAAAGGCAGACAAAGAGATAGAGCGAGAGAGGAAAAGAGAGAGGAAGTTAGAGAAGGTGTGAGAGAGAAATCAGCTGCGTTTAAGACCAGTTTAAAGCCAAAAAATAACGGTTCTGAAACTCCCCACCCCCACCACCACCACAAACATTGCTGGTTCTTAGAACAGAAGAAAGACGATAGATCATAATGTTTATCAAGTTTCACGTGGAAGAGAAAATGTATTGGTAGATTATTCGTATTTGACAAAAACTAGTGCAGATGTAAAAGTGGTTTGCAAAAAGCAAAATGGTCGTTTCAATATTTCGCACATACATTAACATAGAGGCAAGCAGACATTAACACAGTTACATGGATATATATATATATATATATATATATATATATATATATATATATATACATGATTTGCTTTCGAAGATCTATCTATCTATCTATCTATCTATCTATCTATTAAAAAAAATCTGTCGCTTTCTGCGTCACGTGATGTAAACAATCTCTGGGACGAACGCTCATCGCGAAAACGTTTCTAATTTAAATTTGAAAATTATTTGTTTCTGATGAAAGGCCGAGGACGGTCTGAAATATCAAATATAATAATAAAAATAAATAAATACTGTCACAAAATACATTTTTAAACTTACAACTGTTTAGTAGTTTTTCCTATACATATTAAGACAGCATACGTGAATCATCACTATGTTATTTGAACTCTACATACATTCACATATACCTATATGAATATGAGTTCAACAATCCTTATCTATCTATCCATCTATATATATATATATATATATATATATATATATATATCAGTGTCCACATATTTAACAAACTAAATATGTATTTTTCTTCGTATTTATCTCCGTATGTATACATAGTAGTCTTTTCAAACCTACCTATTTGTCACTTCATATCTATATCTCTCTGTATCGATCATTCAGTTCATATTTATCTATATTTCGATCTATCTAAATATTTTTGTATCTAGCATTTTTGTAACGATGTACATATCTATCTATCTATCTATCTATCTATCTATCTATCTATCTATCTATCTATCTATTTATCTATCTATCTTCATAACATAGTGAACATTTTCATACCCATCTACATAGCAATATGCCTTTCTGTCAAACTATGCAATCAATATCTTGATATCAATCAATCTTTCGATACATGTAGGTGTGTGTGTGTGTGTGTATTTCCAAATAAAACTCAGAAAATTACATATGTTGTAAGCACGGAATCCTCGTTTCTTTGGCAATAATATTATACAAATACAAGACAAAATTCATTTACCGGAAATTTTTTTTTTTTTACTCATATCACCCCAAGCAAGGCGGTAACGCCACTGATGTGCAGGGGGCTACATAAGATTGAAGAGATTGGAAAAGAGAAAACCGGAAACCGCATTCTACACAGAAAACAAGGGATGAGCCTCTTCACCTGTTTAATAGACGTGGGTGGATTGTGAACCGGGCGATAGTTTAGTCTATCTACTCCAATTGAAAAAAAAAAGAGTGAGAAGATTGGAAAAGAGTAAACCGGAAACCGCATCCTAAACAGGAAACAAGGTATGAGCCTCTTCACCTGTTCAATACACAAACACACACACAACCCCCAACACACACACACACACACACACACACACACACACACACACACACATATATGTTACTAGGTAAAAAGCACTCTTCCTTATTGAAGAGTGCTTGTTACCTAGTAGACCAATATTTATAGTAATATTATTATTAAAGTGCTTATAATAAAGAAAACTGTTGTTAACATCAGCCAGTAAATAGTCTTCTGTTAGGAATTATTATTAATTAATTAAGGCTGCGGGCTCTGGAATTCAAAGGGTTGGACTAGGTTCACCAATAGAAAGTAAGGCAATCAAGGGTAAATGAATGGGTTAATAGGGTGGGTAGTCATAAAGAATAGAGATGTGAACCTTTTTTGGTGGCATATATGAACCATTTAGATGTATACAATTGTATTGTTACATGTCGGCAATTGTGTCGAATGTGTTCCTGGAACGGCAACAGATTTATCACTTAAAGAAATGGAATAGTTATAAGAACGCAAATGTGTTAAAATATAATATACGTCAAACATATGCAGACGACCTAATACGTGATATATCAGTTAATTAAAACCAATTCTTAGAAGATGGGAGAATAAACATATAAAAGCGAAGGGGTACGCTATAGCTTATGGGATCTAGTTATATTATTGTAGAAGTTAAATTAACTATATTATATAAGACGATAATGGCAGATGAAAGTTACTTTGGTCCAGATGTTTAACATATTATCATCATCATTTATCCATCACACCCAGATGGTGCATAGGGCAGCAACTTTTTGTTACTGTTTCTGTCACAAACTGTTTTTTTACGGGCCAGGGTTGTTAGCCCTGCACCCAACCCCCAACCCCCAAACCTGGAGGACGGGTGGACCATTCTTGATCCTTACGTTTACAACACCTGGTATTCCCAAATGGTCACCCATTAAGTACTGCCCAGGCTTAATGTCGCTTAACTTCGCCGATCAGACGGGAACCGGTGTATTCAACACGATATAGCCGTAGACATATTATAATATAATTTTATACTTTCAAATGTTTCATAACTGACACCAGAAATCTAGTTTTCCCCAACATCTTAATTCCACAGTATTCAACTCAGGCCGATTGTTAGCAGCCTTGGTTCGGTGTGCCACCTTATGAGTCGCTTCCGTGTAGATATAAATTGACCCACTGATAGAAAAGTCACCATCATATGTTCGAGACACCGCCCACTTCGTGGAACTTATCAAAGATGCTCCCATCCTATGATCAACTAAATGATGAGCCTGGATGTGCTAAGTCTGCTCACGAAGGTACCCACGGCGGAGGAACTATCAGGGACAGACTGGCCTCGCACTAATCTCTAGGAGAACGTACCTGCGTTAGACAACCTGATGGAAATGCTGACTTTCTGAGCACATGCAACACAGTTTGGACTGGGATGACATATATCAAGATGAAGACTTAGCACCGGGCTCACCATTATCACCATCACTGGCTAATATATACATAAATAATTTGAAGAGATGGCATTAGTACCCACAGTTCTAAAGCCAATTCTATGGCTGAGATACGTTGATGACACCTTCATACTCTGGACACACCAGGAGGAGATCCAGACGCTAATCCATAAGACCATCTATACAGTTCACTATGGAAAAAGAGTGTGACAACAAACTGGCATTACTGGATGTGCTAATAACTCGAACAGAGGTGGGGTTCAAGACATCCGTATACCGCAAACCAGCATTCACCGGACAATACGTCAATTTGAACTCCCACCACGCACACAATATAAAGAAAAGGATCGTCCGCTGCCTTCAACATCATAAGCGGCGATCCAGAGTCATGCGAACAGAAAATGGTCAGTATAAGCAGTACCGTACAACTCCGACATGCATGGAAGAGAGGATACATGAGGATAACGACTCTCAGAAAACATCCTCGGTCTTTCTACCCTATGTGAAGAGGTTATTCAAAAAGATACGAAAGATCTATGGTCCATATAACATCAAGACGATCATCAGAAGAGGATCTACACTTTGCAAGTAGCTCGTCCGAGTAAGACGCCAAACCAAAGAGGACATGACTAAGAACTGTGTGTACGCCATTTCATGTAGTTGTGGAAAGAAATATAAAGGAGAGACGGGCCGGCCCCTTAAGGTAAGGCTACAAGAACACCACAATACCGTAACACGAGGGGAGATAGAAAAATCAGGCATAGCTGACCACATATGGAGGGAGAAAGAGGATCACCGACCCCTGTAGGATGAAGTTTAAATAATAGATAGAGAACGCCATTGGAAACTACGTAAACCTAAGGAATCAGCACATATGCTAGGCTTGAAATATCTACTAAGCAGACCAAGCATAGAGATGAGTACAATATGTGAACCAGTATTACGCAGTGCCAGAAAAAAATCATTAGTGTCAAAAAATTACAATATGAGCTCTGATAAAAAATACTAGAGAAAACATTTAACATCAAATTACTAGAGAAAACCATTAACATCAAAAATGATGATATTAATATTTTTCAATCTGTATGTCTGTCAGTTTCTTCATACTTATCTGTCTACCTAAATACCTAACCACCTAGTTATCTAACAGATTTTTCATTATCTATCTATCTATCTATCTATCTATCTATCTATCTATCTATCTATCTATCTATCTCATTTTCTAGAGTATTTTCCTGAAAATACATCTGCAAGAACAATCCAAAAATACTGCTATGTCTACATGAATGCTTCTCCAAGATAAAAAAATCTGAAACATTGTGATAATTAGTTAAAGAAATACGCACTTATAGTGTACACTGAATGCCTCAGGTAGGCGATTATTCTTAAAATAATAATTTTTTTTTTTATGTCCGTCTATCATTATTTTTATTATGTTATTTGATGAATGAGTTAAGATATTATTTTAATGGTTTTCTATGTAATTTATGCAAACTTACGCGTATAATTCCTTTTACAAATGACATTTCTCATCTTTTTTATCCATATAGCATGCACGTGCAAAATTTTCCCGCTGTTTAACGGTAAAACCACAGTTAGGATTATGAACCAGATCTCAAGAGAAATGCACCAACGAAATCGTAACCGATTGTCTGTGAGACGAACTAATCGCCGACCCACTGCAAAAATATCTGCCACTTCAGAAGTGCTTAAGAACTTTTAAGATATTCTGCTGCCTAGGTATAAACTTTTAGTCTGTGAGTCTAAATGGCTAATATTAATAGTGCAAAGGGATGTCTGTTTACTGAAGCCGGTCCTGGGAAAGATAATAGCCCGTCTTCTTTTTAGTTTCACGGGTCGTTGAGTACAGAGAAGAAAGCGCGTATGTTCCCAGCTGCGTCGTTACTTTTCGCATACTTGTGACAGCTTGTTATTTACTAAAATCAATGGTAGAAGCGCACATTGAGGCTCCTTGTGAAAAATGAAAAGTAATCAATATAACAATCCGTACTTAGGTATTCAGGGTAACATTTACTTAGTATAGTCTAGCACAAGAACAACTGTAGCGTAAATATATGCTGGGGAACGCCTACCTAGTAATTCAGCATTCAAAATCCTTCCTAGTACCTATTTCTGTGGAGAGGAACATTTAAATGGAGAAAATACTAGTAAAATGTTGTCCCCTTTTCTTCGTTATAACCTTCCCGAATAAAGTACATTCTAACATTTTATACTAAATTTAACTTAGTAAAAAGCTCGAGAGTCATTCACTGAAGTGTCAATGTTATAATGTTAATGACAAAAATTATTTGATATGAATGAAAGAGATGACAGAAAATGCTGATTATAGGAATAAGTAGAATAGTTAGGGAGTGTACCCTGATTTGAAGAAGCGTTCAGGGAAGCATCCAGATGAGAGTCTATTCTTGGAATACGGATGATATGAGGTTGATTCGCTTACGTGGAGGTAACACAGCGTGTCTTAGCAGCAAATGTCAGAATTGGTAGAACAAAAGAATGGAAATCATCTAATATTTTGTCATGAAATTAGCGATACAGTAACAGTCGGGTTGTGAGGTTGAGTCTTTGACAAATAAACTGTGGAATAGATCATAAATCATCCTCACTATGCCACTTGAATCATGTTAATCTCTTTCAAAAGAGAAAAGGGAAGATTGTACACCTTCAGCCCAGATATGGCAGCAATAAGTAGAATAATTGCGCTACATTTCATTAATATTTACAATATAATTTGATATGCTAAGTTCTTTCAGAAAATCAGCGACCATTGATCTCCACCGATTCCTGTTTATTTTTGTTTAACTGGGTAATTAATGACGGAATATTTACATTGATCCTCTGTTTAACTAAAATGTGATGCAAAATCAAAGAAAGCCACCGAATCGATTTTAATAGCCGTCTAATCTTCTTTAATATGTTGTGGGTCTCTACAGTTTCCTAATTATTGACCCTTTACTATCCCTCTTTGCTGTTTTTATGTCATTCATTAACATAAAATCATTAAGTAGTTTACTCACGGTTTTACCCTGCTTTCTTTACCTGTCAGTCTGTCCTGTGAGGGTTATATTCTCCAGGCCCTCTTTTCACTTTATGCGTAACAGAAATTTCAATTGTTTTTTTTTTTTTTATTTTTAATTTAAGTTTCCTTGTCCTTACAGTATCCATTTTCTTATAACTTTTCGTTACTTAGGTGTTTTCTAAATGATACTCATTAACATTCGCAAGTTGAACTCTATCTTTGTCTCTTCCCATGAAATTCTAAATAGTAAATAATAATAATAATAATAATAATAATAATAATAATAATATAAGCTACTGAAAGTGTGCGACATCTTATCAGTCTTCTCACTCAGCTGACAAAAAAGGAGCATAGATGAGGCAATAACAAAATGGCCATGAGACTGCATTGGGATCTCTGCAGAAAATATGGCAAGTGGTATGAGCATTCACCACCCTACGTTGTCGAAAATGAGCAAGTGAAACTTCTCCGGGATACGACTATCTTGACAAGCGGTTGGCGAATAATCGCCCTGATATCACACTTGTGTATAATAGCAGCCCCGAATGAATCCTGATAGACATTTGCAGTAACTACCGTAAGAACATCATGAAGATATATCATTTAGAAATACAGATGTACAAAAATCTGGCAGGGACAAACAGAAAAAAAGTATATGAAGCAGAGACTCAAGTGTTCCCTATTGGGGTTGGTGCAGTCGAGACCATCTCCCAGAATTTCATTGTCTTGCAAGAAACCTTGAGGGTACTTGACATCATTGGGTTTGCATAAATAGCTGCGTTTCTAGGAACAACTTATGGGCTGGGGAAAGTCTCAGCTGCGGACAGGAGCTGATATATGCCCATCATCAATCAGTCAGTTAAATGCCATACGTGATACACGATTTGGGTGATCATGTCTGGAAAGAGGCATGACTGACTGGGCAGAAGATTATTCTGCAGTTTGTTGCCATTGTTTTCTGCGGTAGACTGGTTGCCAGCCAAGGCTACAGAACCCAATCTGTCCTGTTATTTGACACATAGCTAGAGATGGAAAAGATGTATTATATTATTAAGTAGTAATTATTGGGGGATCAGTTTATTACTTCATAACAATATAAAACCGATCCCTCACTTTATGCCCAGTAGAAACCTTAATCATGTTTTTAACTATTATATTCAGTCAGTCAATTAAGTGCTATACGAGATACACGCTTTGGGCGATCATGTCTCGAAAGAGACATGACTGACTGAGCAGAAGATTATACTGTGGTTTGTTGCAATTTCTTTCTGCGGTAAACTGGTTGCCAGCAAGGCTACATAACCCAATCTGTTCTATTATTTAACCTATAACTGGAGGGAAAAACGGATTAATACCTTTCCCAACGGTATTTGTGCGTAAGTGAATGCAATGAATTAAATTGGAATTCGAACTCTGCTCCACGATTTGACGTTCCGAGCCGATATCCAATGCACCACAACGCACATCCACGACCATCATCTCTTGCTGAAATATCGAACAGTCGGAGACAATTTAAGAAAAATTCTATTCATGAAAATATCATATTATAGATTTGCGAACGTATGAGTGATGATGTAGGTTAATTGTCACTGGGAATAAAATTAGCCCACGAGATGTCTAAACATCGCATAAAAAATACAGGGTCTTCTTTTAGGATTTTTAAAAAGTACATCTTATATTTCGTCAATTACAGTAAATGTACAAATCTAAAGAGAAAGAGCAGTACGACAATGAAGTCTTTCAATAACATATTTATTTATTTTCCATCGCAATGACATTAAGAGAATTAGATGATATATTAATGCCGGTTGTATGCTACAGAGATGACATTGTAGATGGGTAATTCAAGGGGAACAGGTTTAACGATCTCACCGGCGTGATGTGGCTTCCCTGTGCCTCTTCTACAAGTACTTTCATGGCTTCTGCTCCGATGAGCTTAAATCACTGGTGCCTCCTAAGCACGAATTTACACGAGTTACTAGATTAGCAACTAGGTCCCACCCTTTTACAGTTAAACAAATAAAATGTAACCGTAAATTCTAATCCAACAGCTTCTTTTCTCGCGCTTCCCGCCTGCTGAACTCCCTTCCACAACTCTGCTTACCCGACAGTTACAATCTCCAGGTGTTTAAATGTAGGGTCAATAGACACCTCCAATCACACTAATTCCCAATTATTCTCAGAACACTCTCATCTACCCAACCCTCATTCTCGGTATCCTTACCAGCCTATCACCCACCCTCTGACATTTCCTATATTTAATCATCCTTTCTCCACTCTATGTAGCCCCCTGCGCAGTAGTGGCAGTGACATGCCTTGCTCGGGGTGAAACGCTTATAAAAAAAATATATATATACATAACTGCGAGTGAATGAGAATGCCCATGAGTTTTTTTTTTCTTTTTGGTTATTATACTCCAAGCAAGGTAATAGAGCCACTAAGAGGCAAGGGGAGGGGTTACTGAAGATGGAAGAAGACGAAAAAATAACTAAGGAGTGGACAGATAAAAAAGAGGCTTCAAGAAAACAAAAGTGTAAGGAGCGTGAACATCAAAGGAAGAAAAGGATAGGCGATAAAGACTGGTGTTACATTTAAAATTTTAACGATCAAAGTTGACCGTGAAGCAAGAAGACGTAATAAATAGAAAACTGGGCTGACATTTTTGTTTTTGTGAGTCAGAGAAAGATTTGTGTTTAAAGGCACTATTCTACTTGAAAATCGATGCTCTTTGAGGTCTAAAGCACGTCAGATCTAATGAGGGTTTCCCGGGGAAAATGGTGGTTCGAATCCTGCCGGAGCGCGCATATTATTCAGACCTGTAGACGATAATAAATATTCATAAAAGGCATTAATCCATCTCTTCTTCATCCAACTATGGGTTAAGTAGCAGAAAATGTAATGTATTTTGTAGCTAGCAAGCAGTCTACCGCAAAATTAAATGGCAAGCTACTGCGTAAAGTCTTCTGCTTAGTCAGCCATGTATCAAAAGAGACATGATCGCCCAAGCCTGAATCACGTAAGGCAATTAAGTGACAAGCGAGAAGTCCCAAAGCAGAAAACTGTTCGTATAGAACTTACGGTAAGTTCTAGCTATTTAAAATGTGAGATTATGAGGCTAAGCTGCCAATTTAGTCAGTCAGTCTGTTAATTGATTCACGCTTGGGCGATCATGTCTCTTTCGATACATGGCTGACTAAGCAGGTGATTTTCCCGCAGTAGGTTGCCATTTCATTTTGCGGTAGACGGTTTGCTAGCTACAAAATACATAACATTTTCTGCTATTTAACCCATAGCTAAATGGAGAAGAGATGGATTAATACATTTTATGAATATTTATTATCGTCTACAAGTTTGAATAATATGCGCTCTTCAGCAAAATTTCCATTTACTCCGGGAAACCCTCATTAGTTCTGACGTGCTTTAGATCTCAAAGAGCATCGATTTTCAAGTAGAATAACACAAATTTTTCTCCGACTCACAAAAATAAAACGTCAGCTCAGTTTTCTATCTTAACCTAAACAAGGCAATTTGTAAAAAATGGATGTATTTTCTATTTATTAATCCGACAGATTCGTACTAAAAGTTATTTTTCGTGTTAGTAGATACTAATATTTGAGTAGACACTTCCTTTTTAAAACAGTAGATTTATTTTTAGGACGTGCGTTGTGGTGCAATAGATATCGATACGGAACGACAAAACAGGGTGCCGGGAAAGCAATGGCAACCTAATGCGGGATAATTTCTTGCCAGTCAGTCATGGTTCTTTCGAGACATGATCGCCCAAATCGCGTATCGCATATGGAAGTTAACTGATTGACTGATATTTATCTATATTCATCCCCAGGCCTGAATATTCCAAAATTGTTTTAGAAAAAATATGCGTTCACTAACCGCCATAACCGCCATTGGATCTGACGGGAGTTAGACCTCTAGTTTATATATATATATATATATATATATATATATATATATTTTAAAAACAGTTTCCACTTCGGCTATAATGCGTGACTCTTCAGAAATGAATTGAGTTCTCTCGGTGACTGGCGTCTGTATACACTGTTTATATACAAGACGTTAAAATTTCCCTTCTCTGATCCCATGCGCTGAAGGCTTAGGGAGTAAAGACTCCGACTGATACCAAATCGATCGAGTTTCGAGCCCGGCCAGAAGCAAGTGGATATGTCTAGCCACACTAATAATCTGTGATACAACGAAACGGGCTTGTATGTGGATGACTTATATATATATATATATATATATATATATATATATATATATATATACGCACACACAGTTGATAAGGATATAAGCTGAAGCTTAAAAAGAGCTTTTTAATTAAGATTAACAATATTGAAACTGGTGATAGCAAAGTTACCCTGCAGATGTAATACATTAGTCAAAGAGGAATGTCCCTTGTACAAACCGTGTTTGGTAAAATACATTGTTTATGGAGCTAAGGCGATTAATGGTAGCGAGATTAAGTGCAACATAGGAGCCGCCGAGGGTGGATGGAACAGGCATCTATACAACAACAGGATGAGTCTCAATAGAAAAACACAGTAAGTTCATCAGCAGCGGATGGTAAACGCCAACTAGTACGTGAAAATACTTGCTAAAACCAGAGCATATAGAAGAGTTGGCTGTCAATGTGTGAACACTAGGACCTGTCAAAGGGCTCTGATTTTTTATTCAGTCAATAAGAATCTAGTTAATTAGGATGAATGATATCTAAGGCTGAAGGCAATGACAAGAGCAGAGGGGTTGCCGCGATTAAATCAACGGACAAATGTCCTTGATCAATTGTCCTGGGCATGACAGTAAACTGCATCCGGCAGCAAGACCTCTGATTGTGAGGAGCATGGAACCACCTCTTAATTGCTGTTGTTCCCAGGTCCACTCTGATCTGAAGTGGTAGCACCTGTTAGGGTCCCAGCTATGGACAAATAGTTAATCCCCAAACTGGAATCAAAACAATATGAAATTATAAAAATAGACTTTTATAGAAATAAATAGATTTTTGAAAAAAAATCTACTCATACATTTTTGAAAAAAAAAAATACCTTGACACATTTTTGAAGGCAAAAAGAAATTCTCAGAAAAATATTTTTGAATACAAATCTAGAAGATAATTTCGGTTTTCTAAAATAAGGAATAAAAACAAAAAAGTCATTAAAATCTTACTAAATCAACCTTTTCACTATAACCGAACATTATTAAAAAAAACCTTAAAACTCCACTCTTTTGCCATTAAATAATCCACAGAGGTTAATATGACGTTAAACAAAACTCACCGCAAACTCACTCCTTGATCAAGGCGAATTTTCAAGTCCTTGCTCTCCTTTCGCAAAACAATGTAACAAATATCATTGGTTTTCAACATAGATGTGCCTGTCACTGATCAGTGCCTAGCTGAGCAGAGATCGTCCGACCGCACCCGACTATGCACATGGAAATGATTTTATAAAACGTTTCTGATCACTGGTCTCTTTCGATCTTAATGCAAGGAGAAATAACCGCGTACATCAGGACAAGAAACATCCAGCTTCAAAATTCAGTGATTAAGATGCATTCACATTGACCGAGGCATCAGTTTCTTCCTGACAAGGCATCGATGTCGACAGTGAATTTTGCAGATATTATTGGAAAAACTGGATATGTACTAAAAATACTTCTCATGGGTGCAGATCACCATTCAGTCAGTTGAGTGCCATACGTGATACACGTTTGAGTGATCATATTTCGAAAGTAGATTTACATTACTTTCTGCGGTAGACTGGTTGCCAAACAACGCTATAGAATCCAATCTATCCTGCTACATAACCCATAGCTGGAGGGAGAATCGACGGATTCATACCTTTCCCTAGGGTATTTGCATGTATGTGAATGCAACGAATTCAACTGGAATTCGAACTCCAATTTGTCGCCCCGAGCCGATATTCACTGCACCACAATGCAAATTCCATACCTTACATACATAAGTAACTATTCTACCCTTCTGTAAGATTTTATTGCCTAATACTAGACATATGCTACTTGTCTTAAGACATTTTTATTGACACCAACGATTGTAGAAATTTGGTTTCAAGGTAGACGGGATGTTTGTTTTTCACAAACTTAGTTCTGGCATTATATCTTGTCCTTTATGGAAGCAAATACAAAGGGTGTAACTAAAATGGGCGTGGATATTGTGGTGAGATTGTCATCATATAACGCCGTTGGGGGCACCGACAGTGGAAAACACCACACATTGGTTGAAATGTTTCTTTATATGTTGTGTTTGGGACACAATGCGAATGATTTGCCAGGCAATATGATTTAAATAAACAGGATTTTAAAAATAACAATGAATAAAAAAAGAACGAAAATGAGAAAAACAAAACAAAAACTCAACGCTTCCCGAAATGCAAGGAAGATTAAAAGTAAATGTTTAAAGAAAATAGAAAACAGTATTTACATTATTTGGACTATTGTCCTCATCTTTGTTGCCATTTGTAAGACGTTTCAGACATTGTACGCTCCGGCTTTCTTCAGGTGTTAGAAATTTCGAACCGAACTCTTTATTACAATCACTCGGGTATATGAACTTCATTCCTTGCGTTGTAAAGTCTACTATAAAAAAACAAAGAAATAATATGTGAATTCACATAAGACGAATGTGTCGTTAAATAATTTGATTACGTGTTTTATTTTCTATAACCATTTCACCTCAAGGAAGGTACAACTGCTACTGGTGCATAGGGGGCTACAGTGAGAGAATACAAAAAAGGTACAGGAGATATCGATTAAAGGATAAGAAATAGATAGGAATTAAGTAGATAAAATGCAATTGACGTTACATTTAAACTTTTGAGATTGTAAGCTATCAGGGAAGCAAGCAAATGGAAGTGAATTCTTCAAATGTGAAGTGCCAAAAAAATGTTAAATATACAATTCTGCAGAATTAAGGCTTTGTGCCATTTTTTATAATCATTTCCCCCCAAGCAAGGCAGGAATGTAACTGGTGTTCACGGAGTTACAGTGAGATAATAAAAAATGGTACAGGGAATGTTAAAGAAAGGATAAGAGATGGAAGATAGAATATGGCAATCGATGTCTTATTTAAACTTTGGAAGATAGTAAGTTATCAGGGAAGCAAGAAAATAGAAGTGAATACTTCAAACGTGAAGTGCAAGAAAAGAAACTGTTAAATATACAATTCCCTAAAACTAAGGCTTTGTGCCATGTTTATAATCATTTCACCCCAAGCAAGGAAGGAATGTCACTGATGCGCACGGAGTAACAGTGAAAGAAAAAAACATGGTACAGAGGACATTAAAGAAAGGATAATAGATTGTTGGGAATCAAGTAGATAAAAGATGACAATTTACGTTGCATTTAAACTTTTGAAGATTGTAGCTATCAGGGAAGCATGCAAATGGAACTGAGTTCCAAAAGACGGGAAGTGCGAGAAAAGAAACTGTTAGATTAGAAGAGACCGTTATATTTAACTAGTTCGACAGTAAAACGGGGAGTACCTTAATGCCAATCCAGTAGCACGAGTAGATACATGTGATCAAAGTACCAGGGTATAAAACGTCATCAGAAAATACTTGTAAAAAAGACAGAAGTAAGTAACATCATGTCAGTGAAATTTGACTGAAAGGAGGCAACCCAGTCAGGATCGATTTTATTGCAGATCCTACTTTGGATTTTGTACAGAACCTCAAGATAAATAGCAGAAACTTGGGAATGTTAACAAACAAAAATAGTTTTCAACTGCTTTGAGAAATTTTTGCAAAGTTTAGCTTTCACAACCAAAAGGTTTCTTTGTTTGTTTGTTTTTTCCTTTTTTCCCGTATGAAATCAACACAGATAACCTTTTCTATCTGGCATTAGCATGTCTAATGCTAAACTCCAGGAGAGCAACACACCACGCCTTCTTGGCCTCAGTTTTCAAGTGACATGAAATGGAGCGTGTAACACGAAGGGAAATGACGGGAAGAAAAAGGATTCGAGTTTAAAGTACCCCAAAAAGAAATTGTCGGCTTTAGGAGTCATATATTTAAGAAAAAAGATAGATCTAGAAGTCGGACACTTTCATGAAACTCTTTTCCCCCCTGTGCAATTTGGAGTTGTCGCTCAATCGATAAAAAGGGCTTAACGAGACGAAAAAGCCGTGCTTGTGTTGCAGCGATCAGGAGACGAAGCATTTGCAACGCCCTAGTCGTATTTGTTGAGCGTTCGAACAGTAACAGACCAATTTCTGTCGATTATTATGAAACTTGTTCAAATAACATCAAAAAAGTTTTTGGCTTTATTTCATCTGTTTCGTTAAGTTTTTAAAGAAATTAAATTGATCTAATTTTGAATTTTCATTTTCATTTTCACCAAATTCACAGTTGTAAGCCGAATTTATTTTTTTAGTATAGCGTGTAGTTCCAGCAGAGTACCGTTTGTGTCAACGTTTCTTTTTAATTTTATTCAGCGTTTTTTGTATGTTCTTTTTTTTTTTTTTTTTCAGTCCTAATTTTTTTCTCTGGAGTCAACTTTAGTAAATATCTTTTAAAACTGTTTACTGTTTTTTTTTTTGTTTCTTATGAGAAAAATTTTAATTTTGAAATTATTAATATTTTAGTTCGTTTTATTGGTTTTATTTCTAATTCATGTTTTTATTCATTTTATCTAACTTTCTGGATTTTTTTACGCCGAACATTATTTCTTTGTCTTGCAATAAACTGCATTTAAGGTTTTCTGTATATTGTTGTGCGTTCATTTTATTTTCGTTGTTTCTGTAATTTATTAGTTTCATTTGAGTTTTTTTGTCCCCACTAAATAATTTTTGGTGTTTTGCTAGATGAAAAATGAAGAAAACGAACATTTAAAAAATAGCCAACAAAAGTCGACATGTGCGGAGAAATATTTCTTTGACAGCCTCGAAAGTCAAGCCCCTAGATAAACCCACAGCTTAACCCAAAAAAGTTGCTGATGAAAATACTCGTTGCCAAGACTGACCAAAATCATTTTAAAAGTAAGGTAGACAAGAATGACCAAAATCAACAAAAAAGTTCGGTCGCTGGAAATAGCCAGAATAATGACAGGAAAAACCAAAAGCAAACAAAACCAATCAAAAATGAGGGTAGCTAAAATGGTAGTAAATAGAGTACAGTGACCGGAGAATCGAACCCATGTTAAATGTGTCCTCAACATTGCAATGCTCTTGGTTCGTGCCAGATGCTAATGGATCCCAAATAATTGCAAAAAGTTGAAACAAGAATTGTATCGGTTTTCATGGCGGACAAGATTTTATACAATTTTTTTTAATTCCGGGAAAGACCCCGTTGTTAAAGCATTTATATCACCGGCGGTTAAACCCCAGTTAATAAAGTGAAAAGCTTATTTTATCTGGGAATTATTGGAAATTACCATCGCCGGAAGATTGCCTGAACGGAAGAAGCTTCAAATTTAAAACGAAGGCTTTAAGGACCCGGACCGATTATCAAGGCAGGCAAAAAAACAAAAAGGCAGTATATGATTTTCAGGAGTACCTAGTTGTCTACCCCAAGGATTACGGGGAAATATTGAGTGCTTTTAGTGACAATTTGTATGGGGGATTGAGGTTTGATATAATACTTGTTCGTGATGCCTTCTAGTTTTTTCCCAACTGTATGGATGTAGCAAACCAGAATATGTAACCTGCTATAGCTGCAAAACGATAGGTCACCACCCCACTTACTGCTTAGGTAAAAGGATCCTGGAGTTCCGGCTCAGATTGACAAAAATTCCCCCTCTGGCGAAACCTGTTAAATCCTCCTCGCCTGTATTTCAGTTGAATTTCGTCCCACATTCTCCAACAAACACTTGCCCGCCGCTTGTGCGGTTGCGGAGAAGAAAGAATGGGAATAGCTAATAGCTGGTAATGGCAGAAGGAAGCGCCAGACAACGGGCCCTCTGTCCACTGAAGCCACCAAAGGTAAAATCCCAAACTGACCTCTATGATATTTAAGGGCGATATCCCGGACAAAATATCGATTGACCAACTGAGAACAAATATGAACCTTCATTCGAAAATAAAGAAAAACTAATGAATCTGAATGAACAACTTAAAGGCAAGCAGAAAAAAAAATCTTTGTTGTTAAGGATCGAGAGTCACTAGTCCTTTGCCCCATCTTAACGAAGATCTAGAATGCACCCTCCCTTCCATGTTCGTTGGAAGTTTTGTCATGGAAACTAGAATGGAGAGTGCATGATGATAACAACACTCAGAACTCAACCTCAGTCTGTCTACCTATGTAAAAGGCTTATAGGAGATATTACAAAGGATCTGTGGTCTACATAACATCAGGACGAGCTTCAGAAGTGGCTCTATACTTTGCAGGTACCTCTCCCGAATAAGGCCCCTAACAAAGGAGTACATGACTCTGTGTAGGTTATTCCACGTAACTTTGGGAAGAAATATAAGGGAGAAACAGGCCGCCCTGATAAGGTAAAGCTACAAGAATATCCCAATACTCAGGAATTATTCAAGCATGAATTGAATTTATATTTACATATGAATATGGTAAGAAAGCGAAATTATGTCTTCCTATGGACTGAACTCAAAACATATGGGCCCGAGTAGAAACCGAACCTATATGTGTCTTTTGACTCAAGTACAAATCAGAAATACTTTATCTTATAGATTAATTGCATTTGTAATTTTAGCTCATAAGCCAGACAGTCGTTTATCAATAAGCCAACATATGTCGTCAAATTAACCAAACATAAAAATCATACTTAATTTCTGAGCATTTCTACTTTGATCTTCCCTGATATGTTACAGTTTTAGATAGTTTGCAGTAATTCCCTTGAGAAATTCATGTCTTTACTTGGTTTTATCGATATCTTAAATAAATACGTCGTTGCTGGCAGAACAATGTTTGACCGAGAAAGGCCAAGATGGTAGATGTCTTGGCACGATCACTCTTCCATAAAGAGTTGGAATTAACAGCTGTTAATACTGTCAACTAAAAATCGCACTCATAATTCAATAAGAAGCAAATCTATTAGAACCTTCGTAGAGTTACATTTATGCAAATATCGTTAATTTATTTTATCTAAACTCTATCGCTCCCATAGAAGCAGAGAATATCAACAACCCCCTTGCCATCGACGAGGGAGGAGTCTTCGATGCTTCTGTAATTTGTCTTCTTTAGAGGTAGGGTTGTTAACCTTTCATCATCTTAGAAAAGTAGATTGATAGCCAACCAAGGCTATAAAATCATCCAATCTCTCCTTCTATTTAACCCATAGCTGGGGGAGAATAGATGGATTAATACCTTTCCTAAAGGTATTTGTACGTAGGTGACTACAACGAATTCAATCCTTAATTTATTTTGTCAATTATAAACGTAATTCGGGTACGTTTTATAGAGAAAATTGTTAACTAATGAAATTAATACAGTCAGTTTAAAACTAATTATCTACTTAAAATTTAGAAAGAAAACTACCAAAACATTTTCTTCGTTTCAAAAATAATCTATTAGTCGATCATCTCATATGTTTGATTTTCCATTTTTTACACCAAAGACTTCGTTTTCTTTAAGAGGTTTCTAAGAATAAAATTTCTTCTTTGAGACGATTTTCTATTTATATTCGTATGCCTAAATTTTCTTTGCAAGGTTTTCAAGAAATTCTTTTCCCCCAACATGACCTTCATGTGTATTATAAAATCTACAGTATGCCTAAAAGCTTCTGAAGGTGAACAATTTTACGCGATGTGTTTTTAAATGCATTTATGTCTTAAAAATTTTACATTTACATCATGCTTTTTAACCACAAGATCCTAAAGAATGTTTTACTTGTATTTAAACTTTTTTCACAAAACGATTTTTAAGATGAATATACCTTATCCTCGAAGATCTTAGAAATGTATTTGAACTCTTTATTTTGCAAAAATGTTTCTCGTGAAAAAATTTATTTACCTACGGGATTTTGTATTTTTATGTAAACGCATTTATTTTTTAAATGATTGAAGTTCCATCAAATTGACTGGTATAAATAAACACATACATAAAAACAGTATATTGAATAAATTAAACAAAAAAAAATAATTCACGTAAACCTTTTCTGTCGTTTACGACGCTGCTATTGTCACTTGACGGTCGTAAAAGAAAACATTCGATTTCTTGGGTAGTTTCTGTGAAATATTTTGTCATTTTTCGTATATGAGATTAAGATGAATACATATTTCCCATATTCAATGACAATGATTTTATTTTGAGAGTTGATTGTGTGTTTTATATTTCAATTTTAATGCCATCGAATTGTCACTAGTCACATATTTATCTACCATCAGACATATATTACCTTAGATGTACTTTACCAACAACCATTCACAAAATTTGTTCTTGTAAAGTTTGTACAAAAAAAAAAAATAGCGGAAACGATATCGTCTGCCAAATGAGAGCCGAGATAACGTGACCATAAAAAAAACATTAAAGGAGAATGAAGTGCAATTTACGATCTGTGACTTTCACAAATCCTTTGAAGTGCTTTATCTTCAGTTTTGGAAAGTAGAAAGTTAATAAGGATTTATGGCAGACCTCATTTCCAAAATAATAAGTTATATGAATTGTATGTTTTCGTTTATTTTTTTATAAAATAAAATCTGGAAATTCTCCCCATGTATGCAAATAAACAAACAAAAAAAAACACTGCGATAATTGAGATTGAAAAAAATTCTCTAAAACTATAATTGTCTAACATCAATAATGAAGTAATTAAACTTATTTTGGTGTAATGTTATGATATATCTGGTCGGGTGGTTCTGCAATGTAATCGGTCTTGACCTGGCATCTCGATTTCTGTCAGTTTCTCACCGACGTGACGTGAATAGCCTCTGTCTTTTCTATAAATATATTATGGCAACTGATCTGACGATCTTTTTATCTTGGTGCCCCGTCTGCGTGAATTTAAGCGTGCTACTAGATGAGCATTTCGGTCCCACCTTTTTACCGTTTGAATAGTTAAATGTAAGTGCCAATTTCGTTTCTCGTACTTTCCACCTGTGAAACTCCCATCTGTTTACTTGCTTCTATGAAAGCTACAATCTCCAAAAATGTAAACGCAACCTGAATTATTATCTTATATCCTCTCGAATCCAATTCAATTTTTATCCTTTCTTCAAAACCTCTTTTAAATAAAGTTTTTATGACTATAATCCACTGCGCATTAGTGGTGGTCCCACCTTGCTTGGAGCGAAATGGTTAAAAAATAAGATGCACATTGGATCACTAGCTGTTTGTTTTTTCCAAACAATAACTTCTTGTTGTTGTGGTTTTCCTTCCTTTTTTTTATTTTGTTATGACATCGGCTATCCCCCAAAACTTCTTCTTCTATGTGCCTTGTCATTTCGGGACGTAGGCAATCCTGGCCTTCCACGTATTTCTATCACTCGTGGCTTTTAGCACGCTTTCTCCTGTAACATCTCGCAATCCCCGTTCTGTCATCTACCGGCTCAGGCCCTTCAAATATATTATCCGCTGCTTTCCCCTGTCTCTTTCCCTCTCTATCTGGTCTGTTAGTATCAGGTTCTCCAAGCCCTCCTTCCTCATTGCATGTCCTAACAATTTTAGTTGTCTCTTTCTGATGCTCAATATTAATTTCTTTTCGTTTCCATTCTTTCGAAAACCTCATCATTGCACACATGCTCGGTCCATGATATCCGCAGCATCCTTCTGTAGAACCACATTTCAGCTACTTCAAGTATTTCCTTCAGCTTTGATAATATTGTTCAGCATTCACTGCCATATTGAAGAACTGACATCACAGAGCAATCCAATATTCTTTTCTTTGTTTTTAGCAATTTTTTCCAGTTTCTTAATACTGTACTCATCTTCTGGAACGCCATGCAAATTCGCTTTTGAATCTATGTGTTGCACTTTCCGTCTTCTATTAGAACACTTCCCAGATATCAAAATTTTTGTACTTGCTTGATTTTAGAGTCCCTCACCTGTATTTGGCATATTGGGCTGCTCTTTTTGCTGATAACCATGTATTCGGTTTTCTCGCAGTTTATTTGTAGTCCTTTTTTGTCACTCTCTTCAGCTACTACAAAACTAAGAGTGGCTAATCTATTCTGCCAATAGGTAGAAACAAGACGCACTCTCACTATGGAAAGGATAAAATAATTAATGGAACAGAGAAAAATCAAAGACGGATCAAAGTCAAGATAATAAAACTAACTGAGAAGGTCAGGAATCTCGATGTGGATTATAAAAAAGCGAACACCAGGAAAAACACAATTATATTAACTAAGTAAACAAAGAGAGTCTATCTTAACCAGGGTAGGGTTCACAGGAAACTACCTCCTTTGTGAAAAAATAACTTAAAAAAGAGAATCAAGGGTAGCCTGATTCACACGAGACAGGCTCCGTACTTTTATCCACCATCTGCTGAAATCTGTCGATATCAAACGCTTTATATTAAATCTTTATCTTCATCTTGAGCTGGTGCCCAAATAATCTGAGCAGATCCTGATTAGAATAGCGTTCATGCCGCAAGATTCCCTCTATTCCTGACGTCCAGATCACTATTTTTGCTAAAGCTAGCAGCGTGAGAAACACCATCCATTTCATCTCTGAATACGGGGACGACACATTATCACACACGTATGCGAAATCGGTGGACACAAGACGTCCAGGTGAATACTGTTAGAAGGCATGCGAAGCCGTTTCCTTTAAGCCAAGATCACCACTATGATAGTCGGGCAAATCAACCCAACCCACTTTAGAGGCCACATCACTAAGAGAAAGCCCATTCCGAATCAGTTACCAGGTAAATAAAAACTCAGAGTTACTGAGGTAATTCGCCGCTGGAATCCAAGGCCAAAAAGAGCGAAACACGGTCGCCAACAAGCAGAGTGTTGCAGAGAGAGTACCTTTAGTCGCGAACCCCTTAACTAATCTAGGATACAATAGCTTTCTATGCTGTCAATGCGTAGCATAGGCAAACCAACCAAGAGGCGTGACGGTGATTAGCAAAATTCTGCATTTCCAGCCTCCCATGACACGGACGTTTGGCACAGACATTGCTCTTGACCTCATGTTTGTGACCACTCCACAAAAAGGTGAATCAACAAACGCTCGAGTGCCTTCCTACGGTCCTTACAGATAGGAAATACCGAAATTAGTAAAAGATGAGGGAAAGACGTAAGTAGTACACGCCTCAGCCCTTTATGGCTAACCGCCGTCAAAGAAGTCCGACCTACGCTTCGACTAATTCTTCTCCAATTGGAATCTGGGCCCGAACCACACTGTAAGAATGCGAACGTGTCTGTCAGATCATCTGAAATGCTTCGAATGCACAACTCTCTTCCATCCAACTAACTGCAAACAGGAAGGACTTGTTGCATTTAGTTCTGGCCCCGTCACCTTTTCATGACGTTCGCGCGCATTCTGCACCACCTAAATCTCGCTTCGGCACAACATGAAAATGAATTCGTCATCTGTATGCACAGACACCTTGGGTCGAGCGCCAACTGGGAAGCCCATTTTACGGAGAGAAGTACTGAACGCCCTTTTCTTTAACCGGCAAAGGATAGGCTTCAACGCTAAAGAGTAAAGTAGGGCTGACAGTGGGAATCTCTGAAGAACCGACCAAGAAAACAAAAATGCGCCCGACCGCTTTCTGTTCACTTGTACCACAGCACTGGGGAGGCGATGCAGAAGGCTGATCCACCTGCAGAAGTTAGGTTTGAATACATCAGCCTGCAGGATATTAGCCAGGTATCAAGTGCTTTAGACTGCTTCAAATTTATCAGCGCAGATTCCTCGTTGTCTTCTACACTCTCTAATATCGTGAGGATCAGGTGCAGGTTACTCTGAATTGTTCGGCTCTTAACAGCATAAGTCTGTTCGAGTCCTAACAAAATCTCGATAACTAACTGCAAATGCTCCGTTGGAATCTAAGCCATCATCTTTAACTCTGTGTTTTGCAGAGTTATGGGCCTGTAGTCCTCTAAGCCCCGCCTAACACCCTTGTCCTTTTTCAAAAGCGTGATCACACCCCTGGAGATCTGGTTGGAGACGGACTCCTGCCAGAACGAGTTGTTGAACCCAACTGTCAAAATCGGCACAATGTGCGATATGCTACCCTATAAATTTACAATTCATAGGGTAGTCTATCAAGTCCTGGAGAATTACCACTACCGACCTTATTCAATGCCAAGTTATCTTCGCCTACCGTGACCCCACCCTCGCAGCTAGTCGCCTGAGTCACCTAAATCCGAAATAGCTGCGAAACTCGTCGTTGCAGAGATCAGACTCCTTGGTTTAAGTGCCTCTCGAAATGCCGCCAAAACACCTCGTACAGTCGACCTCAGAATAGGCCATTTCGGAGTACTGACCTCCCAAATATGTCGATCGCCATCTGTATAAGAATTTCTTATTTTAGCAATCATATTGCATTTTTTTTTATTTAAATATTTAAAATCTTTTTCTCTTTCAATACGAAATTTAAACACATTAATACTTAACTCAAATGTTTACCCATGGTCCTGGTTCTATCAAATGGTAGTTACTCCGAACCCTACCAAAAACAAAGAAAAAAAAACACTTGTATCATTTCAAACAAAGAGAACATATTCCTAAGTAGAGTTGGATTAAGCCCATATCTAATTGAAGAACTGGTTTTCGTAGTTAAGTAACGTCAAATCTGATCAGTACCTAGATCGTTGACCGCCATGGAATACAAAGTCTTATGAGTGTGGATTTGCGGGTGGTGCAATGGATAGTGTATTATAATTGAAAATCGAAGAACTAGGTTCCAGTTCGTTATATTCACTTACACTTACATATAATTGGGAAACGTGTAAATCCATCTATTCTCCCTCAGATTTGGTGATTTTCTAAGCGTAACTAAGATGTGATGCAAAGCCGAAAGTATAGGGCCCCCAGTAATGATCGAAATCACGACTCAATTGTTCAAGCTTTGCTAAATATTACACTATAACGAGGGGCCACCTCTCCCCACCACTATGTGTTAGTAGTACCTGTATCAGAAAATCATTAAACAAAATTCTAGAAATATTTCTGGTTTTAAATAACCTGCAAATGGTTGATAAGCCGTAAAAATTAATCACGCAATCAATTGTTAAGGAATTTTTTCTTATAATGCTAATGTTTAAATTTCAATCGGCACTCCTTAACGCCAATTTTACATTGCACTCTCGTGTTGCAAATCATGATTTAAACAGTAGACTACACGACTGAGATCCGATACATTTTAAAACAATTTATCAATTTCATATAAAAAATATTCTTAAATATTTGTTCTTCATAGATTGAATAATTTTTAATCAACTCAAATATAGGTTGTATTGATTAATATTTGCATCGGCTATGGCTAACTAATGCAAAAATCATTAATTTTCAAAATATTTTAAAATTACTATTTTTGTTTTAATCCGTTAACCGCAAGGCGATAATGCCATTAAGAGGCTAGGGGTTACTGAGAGTGAAAGAGAATGAGAATTAGACGACATTGGAGGGAATCGAACACTCTATTCCTAAACAAGAAACAAGGGATAAACATCTATTATTGTTCAAAAGATTTGGGAGTAGTGTAAACCGGAAGATCAGACATAATTCACTCCAAGCAAGGCGATAGTGCCACTAAGACGCAAGGGTGACTGGGTGTGAAATTGAATGAGAAAACTTTAGAAGGAACCGGAAACTCAATCTCCACTCCAAGAAAGGCGATAGTGTCACTAAGACGCAGGGGTGACTGGGTGTGAAAGTGAATGAGAAAACTTTAGAAGGAACCGGAAACTCAATCTCCACTCCAAGAAAGGCGGTAGTGTCACTAAGACGCAGAGGTTACTGGGTGTGAAATTGAATGAGAAAACTTTAGAAGGAACCGTAAACTCAATCTTCACTCCAAGAAAGGCGATAGTGCCACTAAGACACAAGGGTGACTGGGTGTGAAATTGAATGAGAAAACTTTAGAAGGAACCGTAAACTCAATCCTAAACAAGAAACATCAAATACAACATTACACCTGTTCAAAAGACTTGCGAGAAGAGTGAATTTATGTTTTAAATTTTCGACGGATATCAACAGTTCAAGGAATTTAAGCAATAAGCAGGTTTTAGAATTTAGAAAGTTATAAGTTTCAAGTGATGTCATAAAATTATTGTTCAGAAGTTTTTGACTCGATCTAAAAGAAAATATGAATAATCTAGCATGGCTATAAAAAACAGCAGCAAATCTTTTTGTTAGTTTACTTGATTTATCGATATTTCAGGACTTGCTGACATCAACATTGATTTAAGGACATTTCTGCCCTTGCTGGGTCATTCAGTGTTGACATCAGTCGGCATTTTTCTTTTTTCTCTCAAGCTAAAATAAAATATATAATTCGTACAGTAGAAGCAAAACAGAAGAAATACCTTTAATCTTCTCTATTCTCGAATATTTACCATCTAGGGAATTTGTACATTTTTCAATTTTATACACACACACATACATATATATATATATATATATATATATATATATATATATATATATATATATATATTGTGTGTATTTTGGCAGCATTTTTTCATTAATGCAGGTTTCATTGAATAATATAGACAAGTTTTGTCTATTAATTTTGTGTAGGATCCGTTCATACCGTCTGACATACTTGATGGTGATGTCATTGAAAGAAAACAAAAAATCACAGTATTTGTTGAATTTTTTATCGGGTCTAAGCTTTCGGCTCACATAAGTCATTATCAAAGAGTAAATATTAACACACCGTAAACATAGAACATTTAAGCTATTAACAATAAAGATTAGTATCATGTGTTGTTTTTTCCATGTTAAGCTTTTTAAGAAAATAATGTATTTGTTCATCAACTATGTAGTTGGGAAAATTATTATTGATGAGTGTCTGTTTTATGTTTTTTAGTTCACTGTAAATATATATAAGCCAAATAGTGGGTGGTTGGACCTAGAGACAGTAGATAAAAAAATGTGCTTAATGCACAAACAACACAAATGAACTAAACATGCAGCGAACAATATGTCAAATAACAAGTCACGCAACACTTACTTGCTACCCAGGTTCCAACCACATAGGTCTCTTCGGCCAAGCTTGAATGAAGAGACCTTCATGTCGAAACCTGTGTAGCAAGTAAGTGGCGTGTGTTCTGTTCTTTCGCACTCACACACACACACACACACACACACACACACACACACACACACACATATATATATATATATAACTGTATAATTAAATTTGTTATACAATTAAAAATTATAGATACATTGTGACACGGAAATTTCCTTTAATCCAAAAGGAAAAGTAGGTAAGTAAGTCCAAAAAAGGTGATCATAATTAATATTAATTACGTTAAAATTAATATTAAAATTTATTAAAATTAATATTAAAATTAATATTAAAATTTATTAAAATTAATATTAAAATTAATATTAAAATTTATTAAAATTAATATTAAAATTAATATTAATTACATTAATATTAAAATTGATCAAGGTGGAGGGTACAATGCAATTTATAATCAAATTACAGAGCCAATTATAAAATAAAACAAAATTCCGATGTTCAAGTTCGTTGAATATATATATATATATATATATATTTATTTATTTATATTAAAAATATATTTTTTTAAAATACATATATATTTTAAAAATATATATATATTTTAAAAATATTTCAAAATTACTATTTTTGTTTTAATCCGTTAACCGCAAGGCGATAATGCCACTAAGATGCTAGGGGTTACTGAGAGTGAAAGAGAATGAGAATTAGACGACATTGGAGGGAATCGAACACTCTATTCCTAAACAAGAAACAAGGGATACACCTCTATTCTTGTTCAAAAGATTTGGGAGTAGCGTAAACCGGAAGATCAGACATAATTCACTCCAAGCAAGGCGATAGTGCCACTAAGACGCAATGGTTACTGGGTGTGATATTGGTTAAGTAAACTTTAGAAGGAACCGTAAACTGAATCCTAAATAAGAAACATGGGATACAATACTAATTACTAATATATATATATATATATATATATATATATATATATTAGTAAGAGTAATAAAAAAGTCCACATTTCGTACCATTTATTTTTAAATAAATATAATAACTAATATTGTTATTACTGTAATATGTTTATTTTATGTACTTATAATAAATATATTTTACTTCCCTACACAAAAGCTATCAGTCTTTAGTATTATTTATTGTACTTCGTAAGGTGATAGTTATTCATCGCCTAATGAAATACATTAAGTAGTTGATAAGCTGAGTCCTGTTATTTAGAGAGAATGGGGTAAGTACAAAATAACCCTCGTTGGTCTCTGATGTAAAAATGATTTTCATTTTTATATCATCAATCTACTGCTTTAAGTAACATTACAAAGAAAATAATACTCCAAATTTTAATTTTCAGTTTATTTTAAGTAAATGAAAAAGATTTACATTGATAACGGCAACCGGATTATATTGATAACAATAACCATTCGCCAATATTCGTTTTTATAAAAACGCGATTCCTCTATATTTTTCATTGGAGGATGGTTGCTGAGAACTAGTTCGGAACTTGAAGGAGGACTAACGCCTATTAGAAATGTTTAGCAAATATTCTTGAAGTCTTAGGGTGCATTTTACTTTCTCTCATTCTCTCTCTCTCTCTCTCTTTATCACACACACAAACATTCTTTCTCTTTCAATCTTTCATTCTCTGTGTCTGTATGTCTCTGTGTGTGTCTGCGTAAAAGACTATATTAAAAAAGGATGGCAAAAAAAGAAAGAAAAATTACACGAAAAAAACACTTAACTGTAAATAAATATATAAATAGATGAAGATAGACAGAAAGCAAAAAAAGAAATAATAATAATAATAATAATAATAATAATAATAATAATAATGAAACTGAAGGATTTATACTTGCAGCACAAGACCAAAGTCTTTTCACTAGAAACTTTCAGGCAAATATTATGCATAATAATATGGATCCAAAATGCAGGTTTTGTGATAAACACCAAGAAACAATAGACCACCTAATCTCAGGCTGTTCTGTGCTTGCCCCAAACGAATATAAAAATCGCCACGATAGAGTTGGGCAATATTTACATTGGACAATGTGCAAACATTATGGAAAAGCTGTAAACAAACACTGGTATGAACATCATCCAGCATCGGTTACAGAAATAGAAGATGTAACCATTCTATGGGATTACACCATCTACACAGACAGAAAAATTGAAGCAAACAGGCCAGACATTATTGTTAAAAACCAGAAGGAGAAAACTTGTCTATTAATTGATATGGCTTGTCCAGCGGATTGTAACATAGCAATCAAGGAATTTGAAAAACTGTCAAAATATAAAGACCTGGAAATTGAAATAGAAAAAATGTGGAAATTGAAAACAAGAGTTGTGCCAGTGATAGTAGGTGCACTTGGAATGATAAAAAATGGAACAAAACAACACATTGAAAGAATCCCTGGAAACCCCAGCTTAAGAGCCATACAAAAAATTGTCTTATTAAGTACAGCCCACACACTAAGGAAAACTTTATCTATGTAATGCTGAGGATGATAGGGAAGATAGAAAAACATGAAATGGAGCCATAACAACACGCCACTACCTGCCTTAGGTCTCCCCGCAGACTTGGTTGGTAGTGAGACCAAAGCAGAAATCGAAATATGATGAAAAATGACATAATAATAATAATACTTTATTCTTGCAGCGCAAGACCAAAGTCTTTTCACTAGGAACTTTCAGGCAAATATTATGCATAATAATGTGGCTCCAAAATACAGGTTCTGTGATAAATGTCAAAAACGATAGACCTTCTAATCTCAGGATGTTCAGTACTTGCCTCAAATGAATAGAAAAATTGTCACAATAAACTGGGGCAATATTTACAATGGACAATGTGCAAATGGAAAACATGTGAACAAACACTGGTATGAACATCAACCATTACCGGTTACAGAAATAGTAGATGTCACCATTCTATGGGATTACACCATCTACACAGACAGAAAAATTGAAGCAAATAGACCAGACATTACTTTTAAAAAACAGAAAGAAAAACTTGTCTATTAATTGATATGGCTTGTCCAGCGGATTGTAACATAGCAACCAAGGAATTCGAAAAACTGTTAAAATATAAAGACCTGGAAATTGAAATAAAAAAATGTGAAAATTGAAGACAAGAATCGTACCAGTGATAGTAAGAGCACTTGGAATGATAAAAAAATGGAACAAGACAACACATTGAAAGAATCCCTGGAAACCCCAGCTTAGGAGATATAGAAAACAATTGTCTTGTTAAGTACAGCCTACATACTAAGTAGACTTTGTCTATGTAACGCTAGGGATGTTAGGGAAGATAGAAAAAACATGAAATGGAGCCATAACAACACACCACGACCTGCCTTAGGTCTTCCCGCAGACTTAGTAGGTAGTGCGACCATAGAAGAAATCGAAATATGATGAAAAGTGACAACATAATAGTAATAATAATATCAGCAGCAAGATTTTGAGTAGGAGAAAAAGAAAAATGAAAAATTCTTGCATAATAAAAATGTAAAAAAGGGAGACAACTGCAGGGAAGGAAATGGTAGAATTTTAAAATAGAATCGTGACTTTGAAAACGTTTGAAAGCCATAATTTATCAAGGTAGACACATGAAAATAATCTTATCATATCCCCATCTTCCATTTTAAAGAGGAAAACGTGGTCAATAAAGATTGGCAGGCAACTTTAGAGAGATGAAAGTCTTTGAATATTTATCCATTTAAGAATGCTGCCTATGCATGATTCGGAGACTAAAAGGAACGTTTTAATTATTTTTCTTGTCGGTGAAAAAAGAAGTAACAAAAAAGATAAAATAGAGTACCCGAAAAAAGAGTGAGAAAAAGAGAAAGTGAAAAAAAATGATTTTATGTGGGTCGGGGAAAGCGTGGCAGAATAAGAAAAAGAGGCGCGTGTTTAGAAATAAATAAATAGATAAATAATAATAATGCGATCAGTAACAACAAAGACAACAACTACAAGGCTTTCTGTTGGGAGAAAAAGAAAGAAAAAAGACAATGAGAGAGGAATAGAGAGGAATAGAGAGGAGGAGGAGGAGAAGGAGGAGGAGGAGGAGGAGAAAGCATTAGAAAACATGAGATGCTGATGTGCAGGAAAAGAAAAAAAAAGAAAAAAATACATGTGTAAAAAGAGAAAATGGAAGAGAAAATGAAAGATTGGTCGGGGAATGGAATAAATAAAAGGAAGGACAATGAAGAAAGAGAAATACTGAATTGAAAGAAAATGATTAAATATGAGATAGGAAGGAAGGAAGGAAGGAAGGAAGGAAGGAAGGAAGGAAGGAAGAATACGTGTGTAAAAAGAAAAAATGGAAGAGAAAATGAAAGATTGGTCGGGGAATGGAATAAATAAAAGGAAGAACAATGAAGAAAGAGAAATACTGAATTGAAAGAAAATGATTAAATATGAGAAAGGAAGGAAGGAAGGAAGGAAGGAAGGAAGGAAAAAAGAAAGAAAGATGAAAATATAACACAACCTCGATATAGAATAAGAAAAAAATATACAAATTGAAAAATGAGAGAAATAAAGAATATATGACTATAAAAGAGTGAGGAACTCTTCTGGTATGAAGTGGATAAATAAAAGAATTCAGAAAGGAAAGAATGAACAAAAAAGAAATGAAATGAATAAATAATAAAATGAAAAAAAGTACAACCAAGAGGTGCACTAATTAAAATATAGCCAAAAGATGAAAAGAATGCAATAAATATAATGAAACAACAAAGTATTGGCCATTATTAAAAGAAAATGCAGGCGGCAAGAAGGCGGTTAAAGAAATTTGGCAGAGCCGAAAGAGCGTAATTAAAAGAAAGGAAATATGGCGGAATAAGTAATGTTTGCAAGAAAACAAACCAACGAGTATAGAAAACGTTAAAAAATAAATCGTGCTCGGTGGCAGAGAACGTTGCAACGGAGAGACATTTAAAACACAAATAATTTGTGTAATATGATTTTTAAAAACAAACATTCAAGTAAAGATAATATTAAGTTTTTTCTTGATCATTACGAAAAGTTTGATTATTCAACTAATTAAAAACAGCGTTCTCGTTCTGAGGCTTGTTGGTTTGTTTAGCGGCAAATCAAATTCTTTATTAGCCATTTAATGTTAATTTTCTTGACAGTATTAGTTATTAATTTTACAAAAACTGTATGAGTGGCAAATTGTTTTTACTATGAAGATTGTATTTTTACTATAAAAATGCATTTTTATATCTTCATAGTGTTTTGACCCCAATTTGGGGGTTAAATATTTACCCACAGCTGGGATGCTAACAGGAGCTACCACTATTGATCAGGATGAACTTGAGAACAACAGCAATTTAAAGGTGGTTCCAACCTCTTCAAAACTTCACGATCCTAGACTTTGCTACCGTCATACGAAGGAAGTTCATCCGGAGCCCAAAGTGCATATGATGAGGTGGAAACTGCTATGTCGATGACACATGTATTCTTATTTGGGTTAGTAATTGTTGTGGCGAATCTTCGTCGCCAAGTTTTTCTGGCCTGTTTAGGCCAGGAAGAAAGACACGGAAAAAAGAAGGTAGGTTCAAATAGTGAGAACACATATACAAATACGAGTGTTAGTAATCAGCAGAAAGAAGTGTAAGTGGGAAACGGTATGGTTACGCTGCGTGCTGACTGCCTCTAGACAGTTACACGACTGCCTGTTGGCTGCGTCCCCGGAAGTGACGCTGTATAGTATTTATTGAAGAGTCCATTCCTATAGATAGGACACCATAACAGTAATGATCTTGAAGAAAAATCAACATCCTTTTCCAACTGATCCAATAAATAGGACTAAGGATAAGCTTTTCAGAAACAGAAAATATAATCTGCAATTGATTTTGAATCAATCAAAGGGTTCCATATTGAAATTACTAAATAGTCAGTCAGTCAGTTAAGTGCCATACGTGATACGCGCTTGGGAAATTATGTGTTGAGACACATGACAGAAGATTATCCTGCAGTAGGTTGCCTTTACATTTTGCAGTAGACTGGTTGCCAGCCAAAGCTATAGAACCCAATCTGTCCTATTATTTAGCCAATAACTAGAAGGAAGAGACGAATTAATACCTTTTTCAAGGGTATTTGCGCGTAAGTGAATGCAAAGAATTCGAACCCGGCTCCCCAATTCGTCGTTCCGAGCCGATATCCACTACACCACAACGCTCATCCGCAAATTATAAGTTATGTCAAGAAGAACTTTAAAAGTCTCGGTGCATGGATCATTTATAACAAATTTAGCATAGAAGGTGATGAAACCTGTTATATAACCCTTCTACGAGGCATGGTCTCTTCCTCATACTATATAAAATTACTTACCTGATATCAGGGAGGCAGTTAACAGTAGTTAAGGAGGACAGCTTGTATGCAGATAAAGCCAGGTACTAGTCAGGCAATGCGCAGCGTAACTGTACTCTTCGGATTTATTTCTATTGACTTATTAAAACTTACTTTGTATATATTGTTCTTGTCATACTAATACTCTGTTTTGAACCTAAATTCTGTGTTCCGTGTCTTACTTCCGGTCAAACCAGTCACTACAAATTTGCGTCGAAGTTTCACCACAACAATTCCATAACAAAATGGCGACGAAGATTTTCAACAATTTGGTAACGAAGATACACAACAAAAATGAACACAGAATAGTCTGTGTTAGTGTTAGTATCGCAAGTTGCTACAAAATTAAAAACTTAACCGAAAACCTCAAGACATGCTTTTAAATAGTCTTGTTTAATCAATGCACATCTGGATATCCAACATGGTACCAGACACATTTTGAAATATAACCGTCTTATCGGACCGTTTCGTGTGGGGGATGGCTGTAGGTCTTCGTTATGACCACCTTTCTTTGAATCTTGTGGAATGGTGCAACAGAATAATTACATCACCTGAGGATTTTCAACAGCAACAAAAGATCGCACATGTAAATCAAAGAGAAAATAATGACAATAAATGTTGATTTTCCACACTACTACAAACTTAATGGAAGAAAGGAAACCTCCATCAATACTGAAAAGCATGTGAACAATTATTGTTAACTGGGGTGCACAGCTCGTCTTGGACACAGAAGCGTGTTTTTATACAATATTAGTTCAACAAATAAATCCATTCTCTTTTGTTTTTATCTTCCAATTTTTGAATGCTTTTATGCTCTTCAGGACGAAGGCGATCGTGACCCTTCATAGCCAGAAAGAGAAATCAGTGAAACGAATTCATATTATAATGGAGTTCTTTACATCGACTTAGCCCAAATACCCTTATGAAAAATATAAATCCATCTTTACTTTTTATATGGATTAAATAGCGGGTTGAACTAAACTTTCTAGTCGTGGTAGGCAAACAGTCGGGGAGAATGAAAAAGGTATGTTGCTGTTGATTTTAGTGTTGCATCCGACATTTTTTCTCGTTTTATTATAAGAGGGACATGGTTAAGGTTAGAGTAGCAACGTTTATCGGTGAGAGGTGAAACATGAAAAAGAAGATAATCAAGAAAACACATGTCAACCAGTTAGTCAAAATCTCATTGCGTCGTGTTGGCATATTTAATTAAGCAATCTAAATGTGAAGGGTTTTTTTAATCATTTCACCCCGAGCAAGGCGGAAACGCCACTGATGTGCAGGGGGATACATAAATGTAAAAAGATTAATTAGAAAAGAGTGAGGAGTAAAACCCAGTTAGAAAGGAACAATAGAAAGCTGAGAAATCAGGTGCGATGACAGATACATAGATGGAGAGAAAGGGAAGGTTATACAGGGGTGGGGAGAGAGCTAGAGTCCAGTGGTTAGTAGATGAGTGTTGACTTTGCATTTAAATTTCTGGAGGTTGTAGCCGTCAGGAAAGCAAGAATGCGGGAGCGAGTTCCACAGGCGGGAAGTGCGAGAGAAGAAGCTACAGGAGTAGAATTGTCGTCTGCATTTGGCTAACCTGACTGTGAATGGGTGGGACCCAGTTGCCAGTCTGGTTGCACGAGTAAACACCTGTTGAGGAGGCATCAGTGACTTAAGTTCGTCTGAGCAGAAGCCATGAAAGTATTTATAGAACAGACAAAGGGAGGCCACATTTCGACGATGGGGAAGTGTCTGCATTCGAGCCGCCAGATCAGTACCTATCACATTACAGACTCTCCTTTGGAGCCTGTCAAGAACACTGAGGAGAACGTGCAGGGGCGTCTGACCATAAATGGCAGCAGTACTCCATGCACAGAGGGATGGTTGACTTGTATATATGCAGGATGGATTCAGGTGGAAAAAACATACTGGATCGACATAGTGACCCAACCTTTTTCTTGTCGTTTGTAATTCTTGCAATCGTTTTAGTCATTTTCGAGCCTTTCTCGTCTTGTGGGCTTATGGTGCAACGGATGTCGGCTTGGAATAAGAATACGATAAGCCGAGTTCGAAATCCAGTTGAATTAGTTGCATTCAATTACGCGCAAATAACCGCGGAAAAGGCTAATTCATCTCTTTTCCCTCCTGCTAACTGTTGAATAGCAAAGATTGGGTTCTGTAGCCTTGGTTGGCAACCAGTCTACAGCAGAAAGAAATGACAACCTGCTGCTGAAAAATCTTCTACCCTAGTCAGTCTCGAAAGAGACATGATCGCCCAACAGTGTATCACGTATAGCACAACAGTCTAACTAACTGACTGATAAAAAATTAGATAAAAGTAATCCATCACTATCAGAATTCTACGCTCACAGAGTTCAAAGTTCTCCCATTCAGTTCAGGTCATAAGAGTTCTGACCAGTAATATGCACTTCAGGCAAGTCTGTGCAATCTGTAACAGTAGCTCTGACCTGTCATATACGAGGCCAGCCATCAGTAATCTCGACTGCGATCGACCTACGACGGTGAAAATATATGATAAATATCTCTTGATTTTTTTATCATCTCTTTATACTTTTTCTGTCTTCAATTCACCCGAAATTGTTGCGTCTGTTACTCGCAGTTTTCTCTTGTATATGAACTGTGAGTGCTAGATTCTCGTGGCCCTCTGAAGAATTTAATTTTAAATAATATTTGTAATGTCAGAAAAAAGTGTACATTGTTACAAACAATTGTACAAGTAGTGTATTAAAAACAAGAAAAGACGGGTCAAAATATCGGATAAGTTGAACGGTTGGCAGAACGAGTTCAGAAGAATGATAAAGCGTCAATCTTTATATAAAATTCTGACTTCATATAGACTGTTTATCCGTTCTTCACAGACGCTAATACCACTATACAGTGATTTCGGCAGTAGTGAAAAGAGGTAAGTGGATACAAAATAAATTAAGGTGCCTAGCTTGGTAAAATAAGTTTTTATTAATGTTCTTGGAAAATTTCAAAGTTTTATTATTTAACATGTTTTCACTATCTTTAAAAAAAATAATTATTAAAATAACAAATACTTATTTAATAAAATGTAATATTTTTGGCGTATTTCTTCTTTAAGATTTATATCCAAAAATCTAATTTCCAGCTTGCCCTGGGCTGCGAGTACTATAAAGAAACCCCAAGTCAAAAAACTTCAAAATGTTGTAATTTTGATCAAGATAGAAATATTTACGGATGTCCAGTTGTATGCTGCATGAACAAGAGTAAGAAATTGTAAGAATTTATTCTTCACTGTTAAAAAGAAAAAAGAAAAAAGATTCTTTAAAATATTTGTTACTATGATGTTGGATAAAATTAAATTAAATTAAACAAATTATTAAAAAGCAAATTAGGGTTTTGTCAGTGTATTTTCCAAAAGAATCAGCTTATTCAAAATTCATCTATTATTTTGCGAAATTAAACGAAAGGTAGTTTGTAAATCTCAACAAAAATTTTACCTTAAACAATATTAAATACTTTGAGGATTTCAACACGCGGTTTTCAAAAAAGTTTAATACTTACAAAAGGAAAGAAGTTGTTTAGAGCCGTGCTCGTCTACATATTGAAAGGACATTCGAAAAAAAAAATAGAAACTTCTTCTTTCATGTGTCGTGTCTATTCATGGCTTCCACAATTTCTTATCCATTGTGGCTTTTAATGTAACACTATTTTTGCATGCGGAAAAATATAACACCATTTTAGCACGACGGAGCGAAATAAATTATTATTAGTTGTATTATTAATTCTGCAGGTTGCTTGTTCCAATATGAGTAAAGAGAAAAATACGTCTCATAGATAATAAAATTGTTTATTCGGTTGTAATATGAACGCAGTTAATGAATTATGAAGAGAGAATTTATTGCAAAATGAAATGTCGAAAACTAGCTGAGTATAGGAGTGAATTAAAAACATTTGCAGATGTAGGCAGCAGGTAAGACGTTGTAATCGCATCGGCCGACCATTATTTGACAAAGCGGAAACAACGTGACTAAGAAAAGTACCATTGAAAGCACTGAGCTTTACAACCGGTAAAAATGGAAAGTAAGCCGTAGCCAAAACATTGTTTTCGGTTATGGAAAAGCGATTGTCACAAATCTTTGATGAAACCTAAAGGTTGAATCCTGAAATTTTCAATTTTTATCTGAACAGATTTAAAACCTGAAAAATAAAAGATGTAATCAGTTGAATCAAAGGAAGAAGACGGAAAGAAGTGATATCACCAGAAATATTGCTGGTTTACTGGTTAAACCAAGGAAAGGAAGTAACTCCGCCTCAAATGCGAAGGCGGGAGTGATTTCCTTTGCTTAAGATTTGATTTACATGCACATCCCGCGTCCGCCATGCCTCCCTAAAGAGAATTTGGGACAAGCATAACTATGGAGACCCGGAAGGCCAAAATCAGTTAGAGTTTCAGTTAGGTTGAATTGAAGACGAGATCAGTCGACATGTAATGACAAGGGAGTGACGGTTCTCAGTCGGAGAGCCACAACCGTAAAAATAGAGACGGTCGCCTCCGATAAAGTTCCTGGCTGAAGATGTAAACAAACAGAGAGAGCCAAGAAAGAGCCCAGCACACCGACCGACCGAAAAGAATTAAAGTTAAACAACGAACCAGCCAGAGTTAATGACAAAGTAGACGACTTACCGCTACCTACCACACACAGAGACATTCCTTCAGCAGTTTCCATAAAGTTTCGGGGTGAAGCGAAACAAAGAGATTTTGAATTGTCACAAACTTGAAAACTCCGACTAGGGTGAACAAACACCACCAACCAAAAGCTCGAATTAATGTTAAGAATACAAACACTACTGTTAGACGAAACTTTTGCTCCGTTCCGTCGCGAGCGTCCGTTCACATATTTTTCTGGTGGTTTATTGATCATATTTTTGGTTTCGTTGCAGGCCTCGTAACATCTGGTGCTGTGATTGGCGATTTTGGTTTTATATAAAGAGTTTTTCAAAACTATTCGTGCGTCATTCAATTTATTTTTGGTACCGTTTTGATTAACTCAAATGTGCACGCGCATTCTGTTTGGTCAACTTGGTAAAGAAACAGCTAGCAAGATTTCAGCGTGACTTCCTTGAGATCAAAATTCACAACGTGGGTAAGGAAGAATATCGTTGTAATAGTCAACTTGAAGACCAGCTACTGAGTCGAAGTCATCAACGACAAGCAGTCGGAGTCTTCGTCACATTAATATTTTTGCCTAATTGTTATCTCTCCTAAACTTTGTTCTCCCACTAATTTACTAAAAATCATTAGGTAGGCTATGCATTGTTTACCTTTGTTCCTCTTTTTTCTATTTTCAAGCTGTTTTTTCGGTTTTCTTTCTCTAACACCTTGGTTAGGCTTAGAACGTTTTGAATGAAACTTTTAGGTTTAAATATCCCATGTAAGTAGTCTACATCTATCGGATACTATTTTATATATATAATAAATATATATATATATATATATATATATATATATATATATATATATATTGCTTTCAGTAAAATCCAATGGTCGAATTTCAATCCTGGCTCAAAGCAATCGGATGTCTTACCGTACTGATGAGCTGTGATATAGTGAAACAGATCTGTCTGCGGATGACTAATTACGCTCTAACACTCTGATTGAGCACTCTGGAAGAATGGTAGACTTTAGGAAAAAAGTAGCTAGTCTAGCATCTACGCATTGTTCATTCAGTAATGAATTAGAACACTCTCAGCTTCTGGCGTGTGTTTACATGGTATATCACACACTAAAAGACTGCCTTTTCCTACCGTATAGATATGTGGTGGGGGTTTAGTATGATGTAGAAAACTATTTGAACCATAGAGGTTAAATGGACGCATATATATATATATATATATATATATATATATATATATAAATAATAACTAAATAGACTCTGTAAGTATGTAGGCCGTAAATTTATACTAAAATAAACCTCCCAAAAAACCATTAACAAACAGAACCTAAATCCGTTACAATCCGGTGCACTAAGACGTCGGATAAATGGGGAGAAAAAAAAGAAACCCGCGGAACAAGAACAAAACATTCAATAATCTGCAGTAAAGAAAAAACCCCAAACGGAACCAAACACAAGAAAAAGTGCTCAATACAAAGTACGAAAGAAAATATACAAAAGTAGTGCAAAGACACGCAAAAATCTAGAGTGAGCCAAAACCTACCGCGGTTTCACACTACGGATCGTCAGGGCAAAGGCTGAAACCCTTTGCCCTGACGATCCGTAGTGTGAAACCGCGGTAGGTTTTGGCTCACTCTAGATTTTTGCGTATATATATATATATATATATATATATATATATATATATATATATATATATATATATATATATATATATATCGTCTCAGAATACGTGCATCAAAGTAACACAGCTAAATATCCTAAACATCTTAATAGATGTTGTTATGGATGTGTGTTGTGGCGCAGTGGATAACGGCTTGGAACGAGAAATCGGAGAACCGAGTTCAAATTCTACTTGGATTCCTTACATTCACTTACGTGCGAATACACTCGGAATAGGTACTAACCCGTCTTTTTCTGCAAACACCATTGGGAAAGATAATAATCCGTTTCTTCTCCTTCCAGCAATGGGTTAATAGCCGGACAGATTGCGTTTATAGTCTTGGGTGGCAACTAGTTTAACGCAGAATATAATGGCCTCTGTAGGTCATGTCTCTTTTGAGACATGATCGTCCATCACGTATGACATTTAATTTACTTACCGAGATGTTTTTAGAAGATAGAATTTTTCACAAAGAAGAAAATATATTGCAAGTGCACTGGTCTCACAATTTTCTATGGTCAACTTCACACCGGACTCATACGCAATATGACCGATTATTGCAAAAGCAATATTAGCTCGAGTTCAAATTCCAGTTGAATTTCTTGCATTCACTTACACACACATACCCTTGGGAAAGGCATTAATCCGTTTCTTCCCTCCAGTTATGGGTTAAATAATAGGACAGATTGGGTTCTATAGCCTTGGCTGGCAAACAGTCTACCGCAGAAAGCAACTACAATCTACTGCGGGATAATCTTCTGCCCAGTCAGTCATGTCTCTTTCGAGACATGATCGCCCAAAGCGTGTATCATGTATGGTACTTATCTCAGTGAATGTTAGCTCAGCTTAGTATACAAAGTAACAGAGAAGAAAAACAAAGATCTATTCGAACTAGGCTAATTTAAAATTCAGCAGATGTTTATGGCTTCAATAAAAAAACAAAATAGGCTTTCAAGTGGTAGTAACTTATATATTTTTTGCCCCCACATAAATATTGCAAAACACTTTTCTTACATACGAGAAAATTCCGATTTGAGGATGCAAGTGGAACGGAGGTGAAATGCGTTGTCTGTAGAATCGTTTTTACTTTGCGTCATTTTTTATCACGCATGCGCACATGTGCACACAGAAACACAGACAAATTATTAAATTGTTGGATCAAATTGCTTTGATGAGCTTTCTCGAATTAAAACTAGATTCAGGAATCCATCGAAATCGTTTTCACATCAAGATCTGTGAAAGTTTACCTAAAAGATAAGTGATAAGTGGTAAGAAATATTTGCAAATAATGGTTAATATATATATATAAATAATGGTTAATATATATATATATAAATAATGGTTAATATATAACTGAATAAAACTGAACTATTTACATTTATATTTGTCAGTCTGATGGATTTTTTCTGAATTTTTCCAAGATAAAGATAAACTAATTTGTTCTTGTCTTTACAAAACATAGGCAGATAGCCTCTGTAGTATATATAATCTTTAGTTTTTTTTTATTCCCATGTTTACACCGAC